>WAAE01023227.1:0-77771 GCA_013400495.1 Nicator chloris
GTCTTTCCAAACCAAGACAGTGGTGAAAGAAAGCAGGCCCACAGAAAATAACTTACATCCCATCTGGTTTAAAGCATATGGTTATAATGCTACTGCAACAAATCCTGCTCAGATCCAAATATTGCACACTCTAATACTTCTCCCTGTGCCATAGAAATTAGTTCCAGGGGAAAATCAACCGACACAAAGTGGTTTTATAGCAGCATGACATTTATAAAAGATTAATGTTCTGCTAATTGATTGGCTGGGGCAAAACATGGAGCAACTGAGTTGAGTTGATGACAATGTTTGCAGAGTGGAAAAGGCAAAACTCTTTGTGTATCTGACTCAGATCTGCTCAAGTGTATCAGGTTTCATAATAAAGCAAGGTTTAGTCACTCACAACATCTCCAAATTAAGTTGCTCATTTCCAGTAACTATTTTAAAATACATTTTATTACTTCAACTAAATTTGAGAAAAAGAAAGGAGTTCTTAAGGTACATATTCTGAAGGGCTTCTCAAAAAAGTAATGTTATAGAGGTGAGAAAATTCACCAGTTCTCAAATTAAGCTAAATGAAAGAAGAATGCAAATACCTTTTAGCTATTACACCTAACACTTTCATTTTCAAGTATCCTCTTTCATCCCTGCCTAAAAAGGAAAAAAGACGTCAACCTCCCTGCATCTCCAAAATGTCACCTTCCATCCTTGGTCAAACCTTCTCAAAGTGTATCTATCTGGTTGGCATCTTCCCTTGTCCATATAAAAACTTAGAAATATCTCTTAGCTGCATCTCCTTTTTTTTTCCCCTCTTTCTTTTCCCCTTTCTTTTTTTCTCTTTATTTTTCCCTTTTTTTTCCCTTTTTCCCTTTTTTTTTTTTTTAATTTCAGCTCATCAAACTCCAATACAGAACCATGCTGACTTTCTTGTCCCAGCTGTGGTGATTGTGAATGAATGACAAAAATGTAAAACATGGGTTAGAGTTTACAGCAGACAGGACAATGAAAACATTCAGGGAGAGATCTGGCAGGGCTGCAGGAGGCCACAGGCAGGGAAAAAGCATCCCCAAATCTCTTCTGTCTTTCCTTCATGTCTGATTAGGGAGAAAGCACAAAGTATCTCTCAGATTGCTACCAGAAAACTCAACCTGGATGAACTTGGGAGAGAAAAGCTGGCCTAAGACACTTATGTTTGTGTCTACAGAATTTCAACAAAATATATACTGTATTTTTGGCTTGTTAAGTGCATCTTAATAAAGTAATATGTTCATTTTCATACTTTATTTGAATAAAAAAAAAAAAAACCTTTCAATTCCATACTTTGAATATAACTCTGAAATTGGCTCCCAAATAGCTGTGTGTAAGAAGAGGGTTGTCCTTCACAGTACCCAGGAGTCCTGGACCTCTGACTGCCCACACCTGCACCTGTATTAGATCTACAACTTTACCCCACTCCACATCTGCATTTCTTCCCAAAATCAGGCACAGCACAGTTTTGCTCTCACAGGATGGGCCTGGGGATACACCTCAGCATCATTTGTGCAGAGCACTCTGGCAAGGTAAAGCAAAGATAACATTAATGCAAATACAAGCTGCTACTTGCTTTTTGTCTCATTTTCTGAAGTGGCTGAAACTGAAATGGGAGTTATCAGAGTTGGTTCAGGTGTGAAACACCACCTGAGAGTCCACAGCAACTTTTGTGTTCAGTTTCATTTTTCCACTCAAGGCACAAATGCAAAAGAAAAATAATATTATTTTTAATTAAAGGAAAAAAATGTTCCTGTGTCCTTTTTAAAAATCAGCATACCAACATCACAAAAAAAAAAAAAAAGTCTATGTTGAAGCTTCCCCTTTATAACCAACAGAAAAACTAGAGACCAGATGTGGGAATTAAAACTTTTCTTCTGCTGGTTTTCAGCCAGCTGTCTCCTCCTGTGCTGAAATTAGAACTAATACCTTCTATTAGTTATCAGTTTTAAATCTTGTCCAGTCATTTGGGGAGTCGTTTTTAAAGTATTTCTTATCAAGGCATTTTACTGCAACTCTCTCTTTCATTTTTTAAAAGATCTAATTTGCATTTCCTTTGTAATTTCATCATGACAAAATCCCATTTATTTAGACCCTTCTATGATAAATACTTCAAAATAAAATTACTCAGCTATGTTATTTTAATTAATGAACATAATTTGGACAGTTTTTTAAGTAATCCTAAAGAAAATACTGCAACTGCTCATTTCGGCAGCAGCCTACAATAAGCAGGCACGTTTTGCTAAAAGCAGAGCTCCAGAGTGAGGTCATATTTGTCAATATTCTGCCTGAACCTGGGAAAGAAACCTTGCAGAACTTCCTATTGATAATTTCCCTTCCACGGTGATTGATGCTGACCTTTCTGCCAAGGTATGGGGTGCCATTTTCAGACCAGAGACTCCTTCCCTCAACATCCAGCAGTAAGTTAATGATAATATTTTCCTGAGAACTAAACACAGCATCCACAGCATCCTGTAATATTTCACATTTCCTGCTCCAACTCCTTTTCTATATTATGGCATATTCTCAAGTCAACACTTTATGTTTTCCCTTTTCTTTTTTCCCCAAGAGGAATTAATGATGCTAATGAGCACTTGGAAAATAAATCCCACATATTAAGTCTTCTCTCATCCCACCTATAAAATGACAGCTCAGAGTCACTGGTTCAGCATCCTGGAAATCACTGAGGGATTATTCCACTTGGCACTGTGTGGGTGTATTACACATTATTAGACTTCAAGCAATACACACAATAGATTTAAACATAACAGAATATAATTTTTATCTTTTTTTCATCTACACAAGCCAGTTGATCCGGGACAACTGATGACTTCCAAACCTGCAGAGAAGACAAGGGCACTCTTATTTCAGGGGGTGAGATTACCAAATGAACTGAAAATTTTGCAGAACTATGTGTTTCCCCAGAACAAAAATTGTGTCACCAGCAAAAGCATCCACCAGCATTGTTTCACCACCTCTTGAAATCTGTCACAACTAAAATAATGTTAAAAATTCATACTTCAGAAAACAAGCTGAAATTATACTTTCTTCTTCTAGTTCTTAGGAAAACTGATTTTCAAATAAGGAAGTAAATACTGTTTTCTCTAAGCTCATGTCACCCTTCATACAAATGACACAGTTTGGAACAGGTCTGCAAGGCTGGAGCACTGCAATAAAACTCCCCTCAGCCTTCCCTAAATATCTGGGGTTTATTAGAAGTGTTAAGAACTGGACTGCTTCCTCAAGAAAACAGGATTTCTTTATCTTGTCCCTTTCTGACAATTTAGGATGCAAAGAACACAGTGGCCTCTGCAATAATCCCTTTTTCTGTGCTATGCAAACCTGCCAAGGCAAATGCAGTCTGACTGCTTTCCCTCTGACACCCCAAACTGATAAATGCATAGCATTTTTTCTGCATTTTTTAAAAATTGTGGTTGCATTTGACATTTACTTCAAAACCAGGGGCACTCACAGCCACCCTCTTCCCCCCTAGCTCATGACAGAGCCCCAAGGAGAAGGAGCTGACGGTGGAGCTGAGGAAAGACTGAATTAATGCCTACAAGAACCACCTGCTTTGTGTCTCCAAATCTCTCAGCTTAATCAGAGCCCAGGGCAACACTGTTTAATGTCAAAATTATCCACTCCCTCTGCAACAAGAATCCTCAGTTAAATACATCAGTGGTCTGAAACCAATGAATAAAACCCATTTCTATTATTAATGTATATCTCATCCATTTCTATTGCTATCAACATTTGAAAACTTTTTAGTTTTTACTTTTTTCTCCTTGCAGGAGCACACATTTCCTAGGAGTGCAAACGCTGACAAATTTAAGGTAAAAATAATGAAAAATAGATGAACACGTAATATAATGGAACATCCACTGGGATGAGTACAAAAAGATTTATAATTTATTTCTATTTTATGAGCAAGAAGATTTTGCTATTTGCTTTGGGAATCAGAAGCACTTACAATGCCTCCTGAAACCAGCACAAATGAAACAGCAAGAGCCTGAACCAAATCCCATATTCCTTCTCCATCCCCTGACTTCACAGTACATTGTTTTTGCCTCTTCTGATGCTTACTCCAGGTAACATCACTTAAAGCACCTAAAACAAAACACCACACACATGTTAAACAACTATGCACCTTCCAGTGTAATTATGAAGGATTTCTCAGACTCTCACTCCAAAGTGAAAACCTTATTACTATGGCTTCATAAAAATGAATGATAAAAGAAAAAATTAACATGATAAAATATATGTTAAAATACATGTTATTGTCTACTTTATTTCATTTCCCTCTTGATGGGCAGTGCTGCAGCCACACAGTTGGATGTGTTCAAGAAGCATCCCAGCTCTCTGCAGCTGCCACTTGCAGGCACGAGGATCATGCAGCAGTGTGGGCAAATCCATCCTCCTTCACTGAAAGAAGTGATGGAAATCAGAGGACCTGTCACTGAGGTCAAAGCTCTGGTGCATAAATTCAGGAGTAGGGAAGCCAGCCAGGACAGTACAGTAATCGAAAGCTGATTTCATTGATATCTAGGCAATTTCAAAATTTCTAAAAAGCTTCCATCTACTTCGCAGACATTAACAGAGAACTGTATATGTGTTGTATTATTGTCTGCCTAACACTAGAATGAATCTGAGAGTGATGCTGTGCCTTCTGACAGTGGTGAAACTCTAAACCTGAAAACAAGAGAAACACACTTTTTTTAGTGTTTGAAGAACACTCCATTTTCTACACTGCCTGTTGAAGAAAGGCCAGGCTTTGTGCCAAGCCTTCTGGGCAGGGCATACCAGTAAAACACAGGTGTACAGGGATAATCCCACTCAGGAGATCAATCTCAGAATGCACTCGTGGGAAACAATGGCTTGAATGTGAATCCATCAAAGATACCCCTGGCAAGACCAAAGTTCACAGCTTCAGCTGTACACGGGGGCTGTTAACCCCAGTTCTGAAGGGAAACTCTGCCATGATAACCATTCCTTTTTTCCACACTGTCAAGACACAGACTACACACACAAGGTTTAAAATACTGACAGTTCTATAAAGGTTTCCAGCATTCTAAAAAAAATTTCCTGAGTACAGGCTAGGATGGTTACCTGACATCAAAACAAAATGATCTCTGATTTACTTCCCATGTAGAACTGCACATCAGCAACAATCAACAACGACCTCAAAAATTCAGTATTGTCCACCTAACCTTCTGACCAAAACAAAGCAACTTCAGCCACTACCTGAGATATTGTCGAAAGAAGTTAAAAAGCACCTCAAAAACAATTGATGGATGGCTTTGTGAACTTCCATGATACTTAAACAAGGATAGATCCCGCTGGAATTCTTCTCTAAAGTGAAGGTTGCTTTGTACAAGGGAATGGACTGATCACTGACCCTAATAGAGAGGAGAATCCTTTATTTATTGGTTTTTTATTCTTTTCTTTTCCTAAAAGCTTCCTGTTAAATTCCTTGTCTTGGATGAAATATTACTGTAGCCAATTGTGAAATTGCAAGAACGTGGTGCAGTAATAAAAGCCCAGTTTGCTGTGGGAGCTAGCAGGGAAAGCAAGGACAAATACAATTGCAAAGGCTGGAGTGAGACAGGGCACAGCCCTCGGAATTTCTGGTGGAATAACCACCAATATTCCTACAATATGAACTAGACATTTTCTTTGAATAGAATTTCCATTTAATTTGAGGTCCTTTGCAAACCAAACCATTCCATGATTCCATGGCATTGCAGGGTCACTCTCACACCAGGGTCTGTACATTGGACCTGGCTGCAGATGCAGGTGACCAAAGGAGTTTACCACTCATTAAGATTCTGAATGAAATTAAGACATTTCCAAATAATTTTAAATGAGGGCAGGGAGCCTGTTGGTTTAACAGCAGCATGTTCTGACTGTGAAACAGCTGCCCTTTGCTTAACTTTAAAAATATGGGAGGAATGAAATGTTTAATTGAGCATTTTATATAATAAATATGATTTTGTTGACCCCAGCTTCCCGAAGTTAGGCAGGTGCCTAGATTTATGCCCTGAACAAAACCACTACATTGAACTTCATTTGATAAATGTATCAAACTTGGTAAGTTTGATGGAAAAAGGTAGGAAAAAATCCCAAATGAGGCGAGGATAAGCTAAAAGCTGAAGTTTGGATATAATCACCTGCTGTTTCACTCCACAGGCAACACAAAGCATGGTACAGCAGGACCTCTTTGTGCCCTTTTCACCCTTATATCCCCTACACAGTCACTCATGTGTGGTTTGTAAAATATTCCAGTAAGAACTGATTCTTGATACTACACATATTTCCACTTTCAACTTCCATGCTGTCAGTTCAGTTCCTAAAAGAGGAAGAATGGGCAAAAAAAAACCCCAAAAATGTAGGCATGGAAATTATTTTTAGTCTGGACATAGAAAGTGGTAGCACAGAAAAGATAAGCTCTCCTGGGATGTCATGAAAGAATTTGGTGCAGACAGAAAACGTAAAATACACAGCCTAAAGAAATACCTTTTGTGATAGCTTTGCTGCAGTTACAGCCTGCCTACAGCCCACAAAGAAGCCCAAGACAACACAAGTCAGAGCAGCTCAGTGTGCACCAGGAGAAGATGCCTGAATGAGCATCCCTAAGAAAGAAGAGTTCACTCAAGTGTGAGACTGCTTCTGGTTTTAATTTTGATTCTATTATAGGTCCCCTTTAAGATCTGTCTCTACAGATCTGTGTCCCATTTATGCACAGAGTAAAAGGAACCACACCGTCAAACAGGGATTTATAAATTAGAGAAGTAGTGGGAGATTTCCTAAAGGTCGATTTTTCTGCAAGAAATATAAAGGCAAAAGCAATTTTTCCAATGAAATGAGAGAAGGGCTGGTCTTGCAGGATAAGGGGTAGAATGAGGAGCTGACAGATAAGGGTTCTATTGCTCTGATTTCTTGGAGCAGAATTTGGGAAAATTTTGACACAGTCTCAGAATTTTCCCTTAGAAATATCAACAGAACCCCAGAAGGACTCAAGGTCTGGATACTTTGAGTTTATCAAGAAGGTTGATGGAGACACTGTGCAATCTAAAGGCTCTCTGATAATACTGGATTGATGCTGTGCAATCACTAAACGGAAACTGCTGCATCATTAAGATCTGTCTCAATATGAAGCATTTTTTAATCAAACATGTATGATTTTAATACACTTTCCATGGTATGGCTTGCACTAATATCTGCCAGGTGTGCCTGACAGCCAGAGTTGGTAAAAAACTGAAATCCAGTAAAATAAACCTAAATTGAGTCTTTCCTTTGGTATTTTTATAGAGAAAATGGCTTTATTTCACTTGCTTTCTTAGGCAGAACAGGAACTATATAAAATTAGAGGGATGTAATTATAAAAGAGTCACAAGGGAACTTGGCTCAGTGTGTGTACCACTGTACACTTTGTTTTTAATGATTGTTTTGTAAAAATTGTTCTCACTGAAAATTACTTTTCTGAATACAGTTTTACATTTCTTACTTCCCTGTAGCCACACAAGGATCTTCAATGAATACTGGTGCCCACTCACTCAGCCAGAATTAGTGGAAAGTAAAATATAAAGCACATAGTGAGCAGGGGAAATGCAGCCAATCTCCTCTTCTGAAACAAGGCTCAATGACTAAAGTCAAATGTATAAGCAAAAGTAATGGAAAATAAAATTGTTTAGAAAATAATCAAAATAAGTCATAACTACAAATGCATCATTTTTTTAAAATAGTCACTGTAATTTTTTTTAGTTCAATATGAACATAAACATGTATAATATTTCATTTAAAGACAGCAGTTTTTAAAATATTTATAGCGATTACTGGAAGGAAAAGAAAGTCTTCAGAAAAAGAAAAAAGTCTCCCTGGGATTGAATGCTTGTTAATCAATTTGATTTGTATTTTCAAAAGCACTTGTGCTAGCCATCATGTACAGATGCATTGCCAAATTGAAATAAGAAGTTGGTTAAATTCAAATGGATTTTTGCAATTAAGAGCAAAGAAAATTAATCAGTCCAATACATACAGTCCTCAATATTGCTCCAAAATACTGAGATACACCTAATACATTTCCACATTCTTCTCTTCCAAACATTTTTTTAACTCATGGAACTGCAATCCACAACTGCAAGTGGCCCATAAGGGAAACTGTGTCAATACATAAAAACTGATTTCCCATCATCTCATCAGCAGGCAAATGCCACAACATCTAACTCCAAGAATAACCTGACACTCCTGAACTAAAATCAGATCACTGCTTGTTTTCCATCATCATCATCACCCCTAAGTTCCTGAGCAGGAGAGATGAGCTGCACAGGGGATTCTTCAGGCATCACACCAAGTTAAAATCAACTTGAAAGGTTACAGCCAAGAAATCGTCCCTCTTCCTAAGCACAAACTTCTTTTCAGGCTTCTCTGCATCACAGAGAAACTGAAAGCAAAGTTTGCAGCTAAAGTCTCACTCTGAAAATCTTAAAATAAAATTTATCATTGGAAACTGGTAATTGTTCTTATGGCAGGATTTTGTGAAGGCTGGTAAGTATAGGTAAAAATCCTCCTTGTAAGCCTGACAGGTCTTGGATGTTCCCCTGCCTAGAGACCAAAGGACTGGGCCAACATTACCAGCTGCTGCAGAATTTTACATTTCTGTTGAAATAAGCAACTGTTGTGCTCCTCCAGAGCACAAAGAAATCCCTTAGAAATCTGCATCATAACTCAAGTTCTTCTGGATCTGCTGCTGGCCACACTTTGGCTCAAAAGGAGTCCTGTGCATTAAATTATATTAAGAAGGTAAAATCTGGGGCTTCCAAGCTTAATTTGGAAAGGGATGGTAAAGATCATCTCATTCCAACCCCCTGCCATGGCAGGGACACCTTCCACTGTCCCCATCCAGCCTGGCCTTGGTCACTTGGTGACACTGCCGGGGTGTCACCAAAACAAAAACCAGAAGCAGCTGCTCCAAGTGCTGCACTGAGCAGTGCACGAGGAGAGCTGTGATTGGCTTTGACCACGGAAAATAAATGACTTTTAAAGATTTCTTTCCTTTTTTTTCTGCCCCTTCGGAGCAGCTTTCAGGCCACAAGCATAACAGCATGTGGGAACCCAAAGCTCACTGAGGCAATTCTATCACACCTGATTTTATCAAAGTTTTATTATAATAAAAATATTGAATGAAGCTCCTGAATGACCTGACTTAACTACAAAGATTTTCAGAAACATTTAGAATAAAATTTTATTTGTCTCAAGTTCGTATCTTTCACTCTTAACTTTTTTAATTTAATCTGAAATGAAAGCAGACTGATTTTTATTTTATTTGCCACTTTGTCAGGGATTTTAAACCTGTATAAATCAACCTCTTCTACTCTAATTATTTACCCTCTCCTTAAAGTAGAATTACCACTTTTGATTTTTTCCTGAATTATATATGATTTCAGATTTCATAACAACTGGAAACATTCAACAGGTTTTTCTTTGCCTCCAATTGTAACATCATACATTTTTGTCTGTGCAACTTTCCTATTTTCCTACTCAGTATTTTTTCTCATTAACGTTGTGGAGCTGATTTTTGAGATTAAGCCTGTCCTGAGATGAGCTGGTTTTTCAAACAGCCTTTGTCACTGAAGAGAACAGCAAAAATTTTCACCTCAGAGTAATTTGGAGCAATGGAATTAAAGACCTACAAAACAATTTCAAAGAACACAGGTCAGCACAAATGCCAGTATTATGAATGGCCAAGAAAACAGACTGGGAGAGGGAGATGAGGAAAGAACAGGCCCTTAACTCTGGATTGCTATGAAACAGTAAAATTCATTCTGTGGTGAAGAGTGATCCATGCTTGTTCACTGGGGCTGATGAATGCCACCAATTGTGCTTCAGCTTCACTTTGCTAAAGTAAAAAAAGTTTGCTCTGAGAAAATTTCAGTAACAAAAACCAGAGCAATAATGTCATTATGGCTCTTTTCTCTTTCTGAGTTGGAAAATCACATGGGTGTATAATAAAATTCAGCAAAGAGGGAAGAAGGGTACTTCAGGTGATGTGATGATGATCATTCAAGAAACAGATTATTGAGAAGCATTGTACTCCCAGCCTTTGCAGTGCATGCATTATTTAGATAAACTCACTTTATTTACCTCTAAACCTTATGCAATTCCTGTGTGCCACACAAGAATTGCCAAGCTAATTTGCTGACTTTTTTTGTCACAGCTTGCACTGAAAGGTCCACATCAGTTTGTTCACCCACAGATTCAGAGTTTGGGAAGAAGATGGTTTCAGGAAAAGACAGTAAATTATTCTAATTATTCTATTTTTAAAACACTAAAATAAATCAAGTAGAAATCCCTTCAGCAGCCCGTTGCCTGTTTAGAACTCAAAGTCCACGTTTCTGCCCTCTTCAGCATTGCCTTCCCATTTATCCTTTGTCACACATTCCTGGCATGCTTCAGAAAACAGAAATATCACAAATACAAGACAATTATAACCAAAAATATGAAGTTCCAACACTGCCAAAGGTCCCAGTAATACAAAGAGCTGTTTCTTTACAGTGTTCCCAACTTCCTATTTAGTTTTGAACATTTTTATTAATTCTCAACAGCCATACATTGACAAAGATGGTGTGTGTACCTTAAAAGATTTATGAATGACTCTTTATGAAATGTTTGTAGAATTCAGTGCAAAGCTTAATTAAGCAATACAGAAGTTTTAATCAAACACTGTGAATTTTATACATTTGCAAAGCAGCTAGTTAGAGCATATTTTCATCCCTTAAGGATTTACTTATTGCAGAGTAACCAAAATATTCATGACACCTAATTACTTTCTTTTTAAAAAAGAAAGACAAAAAAAAAAGTCCTTCCTTTGAAATATTAATTAGTTTCAATATTTCTTTGGGGCTTTTTTACCTCTCTCTGATATTCTAGATTGTTCCATTTAGTGAAAAGTCAAAATGCAACAGCAACAAGTAAGTATATATCCTATTTTCTGCTTGGGAAGGAACAGAGGTGGAAGCTGGGTCATAAGAATGAGGGAAACCAGTTGCAGGCTATATCCCACCTAAAGCAATATCAGAATATACTCTGTATTTCATCTGTACTCTCATATCTACTTTATGTTGGGTCATTTACACTTAAACACACAAGGTATGAACTGAAAGAGCTGCTCCCTCCTCAGACATGACTCAGAATCCTCACACAAGGTCCTGAGGCTGGAGATGCTTCACAAAACCAGCATGTTAAAATTACAGTGAATCCTCTTTTATTTTCGTTCTTATATTTTCCTTTTTTTTTTTTTTTTTAATGTATGACTTTAATATAACCATATTCAAACTTTAATTTGGTATGCCTGGGATGGTAAATAGCAATGCACTATACTCAACTGTTATTATGAGGAATGAGTTGCCCATAATCTGTGTAATAGAACCACTCTCTTGCTAATCCATCAAGCACTTTGCCAAGGACACTGCAGGGACACTACAAGCACCACTTCCACTGCCACAGGATTTCTGCTCAGGGGTAAGGGGAGAATAGAATTTGTAGTGACTAACAGATTTCATCTTTTGAAAATAAAAGTCACTCCACAGCAAAGCTCTTTCCTGTTGATCAATTTTTTTACCTCTGTTAAGATAAGAAAGCTGTGAGGTTTGCAGCTACCCAGAGCTGGGCCCCAGCATAAGTTTATCCCTGAACTTCAGTTCTTGACAGGCAAGTCCAAGAATGGATGACTTGACTGGAATGTGACACTGAACACAGGTGTGAGTGGCAGCCAAAGTAGGGCACAGTTCACTGAAACCACACCTTGTCAAACAGCTTCTCAGATTGTTCTGAAAATCTTTTGATTAGCCAGCATCAAATTCTTTCAAAAATTCATTGAGAACTCACATTTTTCCTCTTTTAACTCTGCAGGAAATATCTTCAAGCAATAAAATCATATTGCCTGCCAGAAAGACCAAAAAAAAAAAAAACCCCAACCACCCCTCCCCACAGACACACACACATAAAAAAGCCCACCAAAAAACCCAACAACAAGCCAGCACTTCTATACTGCTCACAGCCCTGCAACATTTATGAACCAGTGAGCTTTAGTGAAAGCTGCAGCATTCAGCTTTTCCATGAAGCATGATGAGCTTTCCATAAATTGCAGCCACGTTTCTCCTAGAGGGATATGAATAAAGCCTATTTATGGAATATTCAGCAAGTGGTTGCAGGGTGAAAATATCACTCGTTTCTTCAAAAAACTAAATTACCAAGTTTCCGTATCCTGGCTTCCACAATCTGTTCTTCCCCTCCAAATCTGAACTTCTTTTGCACAAATACACACTAACCATGTAAACTAAACTGACCCACACACAGCCTCAGTGCATTTTTTGGACACGTAAACATGCAATAGGGACACTATAAATACAAACACACAAAACTGTGTCCAGAAATAGAAACAGCAGCAGAGACGTTTTATGGGAAAATGTGAAAGCAGAGACCAAAATGTGGACATCCTTGAATGAATACCAGGATGACCAGGATAAAGGAACAAAGACCACCAAATCTTGCAAATCCCCAGTTTACCTTGGTCAATTTGATTTAGGTGGCAGGAGTCTGTGCCACAGTGTGACAACCACAGGTAATAATTGTTCACCCAGAATTCATTAGGTGGTAAAATCCTATTTCCAAGGAAATCAAATATCCATTTGTCTCATGTTTTGCTTTAACTTGATATATACAAAAGTTGTATGTTCCTGGACAAGGAGAGTGTAATTCCAAAATTATTTTTTCACAAAATATTCAAAAGAATTGTGTAATTAGGAGCCAAAAGCCCTTTCCTATAAGATCAGGCACTTGAGTGCCTGAGTCTAGCTAAAATCTAAGAATAATAGTCAGCAGAGCATTTAAGTCAGGGATCCAAATATTGCTAATGCTGAAACGAATGACTGTGGCCAACAGACAATTAAAAATTTAAAAATCACTTGTTTTGAAAAGGCCTGAGGCTGTTGAAATTCCATGTGCTTTTTCTCTCTTGGAATGATAAATGCAGCCATCAGCTGATAGGATGTTCTACCATAGGTTCTATTATTAATCTGTGTGAAGAGGCATTGGCAATTATTACTAATTTTATTTTAAGCATCAGCACAGAAAAGTAGCCGGAGAAATTATTTTCAAGCAGTTCTCTCAGTCTGTCCAGACAGATAAAATGCAGCCATCTTCCCAAAGAAAATGTGTGGGTTTTCAGTATCTTGAAAGGTCAACCATTCTAAAAAATTAAGTTCTTAGAAGTTCTGGTGTTATTTCGTGGAAGGAAAACTTAAATAATAATAACATAATGAAGTTTACTTGGCAACAAGCTTCCAGGAAAGAATCAACTCTCTAAAGAAAATATTACAGAAAAAAATATTAACATCTCTGAGATGGAGATTTTGATAGGAAGCATTCTCAGGGTGCCCAGGGAAAATGGGAGTTAAAATACATAAAAAGCTATTACATGTATAATGTAATATTACATATTACTGCATGATTTATTTACATGTATTAATGCACTCTGTAGCAGTAAACACCCCAAATTTCAGGGACAAAGCAAAATACAAATATGGAACTGTAAATACCACAAATTTGCCCAATGGGCTCAAGTAAATCTGGATTATTTTCAGTATATGTGCTGATCAGAAGGATAAGGATTGAATGCAAACACATGCTGGTTTGGATTGAGGCTTATTTCGTGGTTTTTTTTTAAATAAAGATCATGTCACACTTCCAAGATGATGCCATATACTTTAGCAGATGAAATTACATGAGGAGAAAACAGTTATCTACCAACAAGGCTTCCTGTATTAACCTTGACCCTCTTTTAACACCTTAAACTAAGGCAACAGATTCCGAGCTCCCGTTCTACAAAAGCTTTTCAACTCTCACTACTTGTTTTCCCTTTCCTCACCGTAACCCTAAGTCCTTCCTCTCACCTTAAATTCTAAATATAAATAATGTGACTACCGAAGAAAAGCTTCAGTGCATCCAAGAGGCCTCTGCAGAGATCCGTGAGGAAATTAACGGGGAGAGTTGGGGTGGAAACACGGAATCAACCCTGGCTCTGGCACACGTGTTGGCACTGGGAAATTACAAAACAGTGATGGTACCACTCCCTTCCAAAGCCTGACTTGGCATTTCTTTTTAATCATAGGATTGGCCCTGCTCTGAGTGGGGTCTGGAATGGATGATGGCAGAGCTCCAGTCCACCTACACGGTGTTCGTGCTTTTCAACCTCTTTAAAACTTCAATAGCTCTCTCACAATACCCCTTCAACAAATTTAAACCAAGCCAACCTCTCCAAAGCATCACTATAGATTTACAGTAAAGGTATAGATAAAACCAGATATTCTGAGAGTTGTAACTTCAAGATTTGCTGAAATTTATTCTTTCCTTTTCAATCCTTTTTACTTTAGGGCCTCCACCTTCAATCTCAATGCTATATTCTGAAACTCTGGGTTTACAGTATTTAGGTGTGTAAGCAAAGCATTTCAAAAGTGGAATGTAACTACTAGGAGTGATTTTATAATTACAAACTATCACTGTAATACATGACATTTTTAATTTGTCTTTATTCCTGTTCCAAAATATGCAGTGAGAGTGTTAAATGAAAGATGTTATGGTGCAATCTCTCCATAACACAGAGCAGAAGGTTTAGATTAAATTTTAGGAAGAAATTCTTTACTGTGAGGGTGGGGAGGCCCTGGCACAGGTTGCCCTGAGAAGTTGCGGCTGCCCCTGGAAGTATTCAAGGCCAAACTGGTCAGGGCTTGGAGCAACCTGGGACAGTGGAAGAGGTCCCTGTCCATGGCAGAGGGGTGGAATGAGATGAGTTTTGAAGTGCCATCCAACCCAAACCATTCTGTGATTCTATGATTCTACAAATCCAGGAAACTAGAAACAGTATAGACACTAATTTAAGTGTTTCCATCTGTGATTGAAAGCAAACTTCATACACAAATAAGAACTATACAAACCTCCATAACCTCCCACATCATTATGTGGGTATCGAATTTAATTCCAGTTCTGTATTTCCAACCCTCTGAGACAAAGCAGAAACATCTGTCTTTATTTCAGCTGCCAGTCTAACAGGATGTTTTAAGATAAATCACCCTCTATGAATAATTAATACTGCTTTCTCAGATTTGTGATTATTAAGTCATTATTTGTTTGTTTTCAGTGATGATTAATCTGTTTTCCCTTCTTGTGCTTAGTCATACTACTCTGGAGGAAAACGAAACCCTCAGATAACTTGCAAATTCTGGTTAGAACTGAGCAGTCAGCTCTGTAAGAGCTTTGTATTTCAAAATATCCAGCTGAAAAGGTACACAGACCAAAGGATATTCTGAAGTGGAGTTTCCTGTGCACAGAAAGAACCCTAGGTTATAAATTGCTCCAGCACTGGAAGGTGTTGAGGTTGGCACACTGAAGCCCAGGGACACAGGCACTGATCATAAAACGCTATTTTAATGAGGATCACATAATGAAGGGTTGGGATAGGAATGAAGAAAATTCCATGTCCTTAGCAATCTATTTCCTGTCTCTTTTTGGGAACAGACAATCTGAGTCTGCAATTCTCAAAGCAGTCAAGGCAATCATCTCACCAGCCTTTCCAATCACTGATGCCATAGAAAACTACTGGCATTCCTCACTGGATTTGTCTTCTGTCGGACTGGTCTGGTAATACAATACAGAGAATCTGCCACAAATCATGTAGCAAAAATACTCAAAGTAATTGAGGAAATAATCTGGAGGAAGACTTGGCAATGATGGGTGAAAACTGTTTCCAGAGAGATCGACTCCTTGATTTGACTCACCCGGCAGTGATACAAACACCAGAGCCAAAACCCAGTACACAACTGGGAAGTGGGGGATGCACAAACACTGTAGCAGCCCTCATCTTAGGTCAATAAAAATATCCTTCTCAAGCTAAACTTGAGGAAGGAGAAGGAAAGCAGCAGGTTGCAGGGTCAGGAAGACACAGGGAATTTGACATCCTGTCTGAAGTTCCACTGAGCCTTAATAATGGGCTTGGAATAAACTGAGCACAGATTTGTGGATCCTCTATCTGCAATTAAAAATGAAACCTCTTCTAGAGGTGGCTTCTTGCAATTCCAAAATCAGGAAGGTCTCTGGAAATAAATATTGCTGTGATGCTGAGGGGGATATTTAGAAGTCCTCTCAGTCAGAAGGACAGAAGCTTAATGCCACCTCATTGCCAAGCCAGTGACAGGCAAATAGAGCAACAAAATAAGATCTGCCAAAAAGCCAAACCACAACTGAAAGGACTGGTCTTATGCACTGAACTATAGGCACTGGCAGCAAGTCAGTGAAAAAAACATTTGCTTTGCTTATTAATTAGGGATGTTGCCAGAAGCAAAATACAGTCACATAGTTTTAGTTTTATATCAAAATGGGTGTGAAAGTCCTGGGTTATTAAAAACCCTGAACAGGACACTCTGTTCTGACCAATCATTTCCTAAGCTTTATTCACCACCATTCACTCCTAGTGCTTTTTCAGCCAGTATAATGAGTCATTCACTGGTTAAACCAGGAGGCTGCAAGACTGAGCTTCCCACTATATTACTGTCTTATTTCGTAGCCTGAGGCAAAGTAATGATCTTTTCTCAGTCTGTCTATATGTAATATGCACATTATGCTTCTCACAGGGATATGATTCGTTCACTGATGATAAAAAACATCTCGGTGTTCTCAGAAAAACAGCATCATAAATCCACAAGAGGTAAGCAACAGGGGGAAAACAACTGTCTTCCCATACCAGTGCAGCTGGACAATTTAGAAGTTGCAACAAACTTTTTACCTAGAATTATACCATTCTTCAATATCAAGTCCTTTTATTTAAAAAATATTATTTTTAAAAAATCTTCCCAAGAGAGCTTCCAGTCTTATACACATAATGTTGGCCAGAAGAAGAAAGCCAGAAGTTCATCTAGCTCTCAGAGAAAAATACTCATTTGACTATTCCAGGAGTTCTAACCTGGAGCCAGAAGGGATAAGATCTTCCACATCATCCCACAAATCCTGAGAGAATGGGAACAGTAAGACTTGAGCTCTGTCAGCTTGGGAGAATCACACAAGCTCAAAAAAATGATGGAGATGCTGCAGAGCATCTCCAACAAGCTGAGTTGGAAAGCTGGCGTGGGAGAAGGACTTCAGGAAAGCAACCAGATAAAATGGAGAAGATAGAATTTGCTTCTGCAGTTGAACAGACTTGCTCATTTACCTTATCAAAATTCCACTGAAGCCTTGATCAGCAATGCAGTTGCAGAGACTGATAATGACAAATATGCATAGAATGAAAGAGGAGTTCCAGCAGGAAAATTTTACTTTTTTCGGGGGGAAACTAGTTAGACACTTGACCCGTCAAAGATGTTATTTGCTCAGAGTCATGTTTCATGTTTTAGCTCATATTTTGCTTTGTTCTTAGATGCAAAGCGTGAGGTCCAAATCAGACATCAACATAGGCTTTGCTCTCCCACACCATTCCAACATACTCCATGTTTTTAAAAACTTGTTATTGGGTGAAAAGGCAAAATTATCTTTTAATCTTCAACTTTTACTACCTAGGAAAAGATTGATTATGTTAGAAGTCACAGGTATTCCCTTCAGAAGCGTTGAGGAATGTTTTGGAAGGAATTTTTTTGGCCTACTGAAATATAGCTTGACAAAAACATAGCTTTCCCTAATGAAGTCTTGGCTTTTTTGTTTGTATTTGTCTTGAACACAACACAGAAGAATTCTGTGAATTAACAAAACCAGTGCATGTTTCTGTGTAGCTACTTAGGCCTCTGTATGGAACAAGCCTGTAGGTGTATTTATGCAGCAAACAAATTACATATGTGGGCAGGCAATAGTAACAGTACCTTTTATCACATCTCATCTGCATTTCCAGCATGTCAACAGCACACAGGTGAGAATCTTGAATAAAAAGGAAGAGTTTACACTGAGACTTGCTCATTTAATTGACAACAGGAACAACAAAGTTCATTTCCAGAATGTTTTATCCTTTAAATATCCCAGTTTAGATTTTGTCAGCATAAACTGCACTGGATCCCAAATGCTGAAATGCCACATAGCGAGACATGCAGTCAGACAAGGCAACCTTACAGCTCTTAATTCCTTACAACTCTTGAATGACACCCAACCACAAGAAGGAAACCACAGCAAAAATGCACCTTAAGACTCTTCCAGAGATTCATGAGAGCTTTAAACAGACAATAAAACACATCAGCACTTACACTCACCATCCACCAGCAGCAAGTCATTAGCTGCAAATGAAATACATTCACTTAACAAATGGGACTGGAATCACAAGTCATCGTGGCTTTGCATGAGAGAGACAGCATTAGCATTGACAAGACTCCTGAAATGAGCAAATTTAAAGGACAGGACAATTAAAATGTTAACCACTGCCTGCAGCCTTATTTGCAAAAGTGTTCCCAACATTGCCACCATCAAACAAGTGCTGCTTCAGATGGGAGTGAAGTGCCAAGACCTTGCACTTAGTTTAATTTGAACTGGATCTACAGCATAGGCTGGGTATATACAATAAACTGAAGTCACAGATTAACTCAAGTAGATAAACTGAACTCTCCAGACACTGCTCTGTAACAGCCAAAAAAGTGCAGCTGAAAAGATGAGACCCTCAGATGTACATACACAGCTTGGCCCTGGTCTCTCCACAGCTCCCGAAACAACTCAATCTGTCTCTAATAACAATCCTTGATATTTCCGATGTTGCAATGAGATTTAAAATGAGAAGCCTAAACTGGAACTTCGGCTGTGTCAGGAATTGTTAATCCTTTTGCAGAGTAACCAGGAGCCGAATCCATTTTGTGATGACAGACTGCAAACAAAGGGACTTGCAGGGCCATCAAACATGCCAAGAGCATCGCTGCAAGATGCAACATAGGTATATGAGGTCAGAACTAGGTCAGAACTATATCATTTCCATATTTCATAAGGTTTGCCAAGTTCCAAATTAAAGGCAATCACATAAATCTCAAAACATGACAGTAAGAAGATAAAAATTCCACTTGGTTAACAAACAAATGAAGAAAGAGTATACAAGTGTCAGAAAAAGCAGAAAGGAGAACAGATAAAAACTCCCTCAGAAAATCATTCAGAGAACAGTAATTATTAGCAAGCATTCTTGTCTTCACTACAGACACAGCTTTGACATCCCCACTCTCTCACAAAAACTATGTATTTAAAGTATGAAACCAGTAAAATACAACTGTCAACTGTCCATTGACTCTACATCAATACAGGCTGGATTGTCTTTACTCTGCACTTATTTTCAACCTATCTCTGCACAAGGAAGAAATTCAGGGGAGAACTTAATGATTACAAAGTGTTTTAGCAACTGACTTCCATTGAATTTTACAAATTTACAGCAAATTTGAATGTCAATAGATACCAAATTCACCAGTCTTCACTTTCAGGCCAAGGCACAACCAAGCAGGAGCATTTGCCCACTGGACTCCAAAAGACCTTTATTTGTTTTTACTAACCAAAACTCCCAATGGAAAAACCAAAAAACCCAACCAAACAAAAAAACCCACCAACACCTCCAAAACAAAACAAAACAAAACAAACAAAACAAAAAACCCAAACAAACAAAAACCCCCAACCAATTAAAAATTCCCTTTGTCTCAGAAATGTTTGTCTAATAAAGCAAATTGGGTGGTATGTGAACAGGTAACTGTGAAAACACCAGCTACAGGGGAAAAAGGAAAGGATGTCATAGTGACTGCAAAATTTCAGTAGACACAACCACTAAAGTAATTACAGCCAGTCTAAGGCTTAAGAGGAGTGAAATAGTGTAAGAAAGCAAGAGAGAATGCAAACATGGGATTGCTCAGGACTAATGAGTACGACAATCATCAAGATGAACTAGAGAGGTGGAGGGAACCTCACATACAGCAATAGTCTAGCAGCTAGAGCAGCAAAATTATATGCATTTTCACAGAAAATAAACACTATTTTATTTTATTCTAGGTCACTAGCCTGTGACCTAGAAGTTTCTTTCTTTCCCTACAAACATCTGGACTGTGAAAGCTACAAACATATGAAGCTGTAATAGATGTGAAAGCCATAAACAAATCACTGAGTAATCTGCAGGTAAAAGCATGGATTATGAGTTTATGTCCCTTTTTATCACGTTCTCTGCTGATTCCTTTTGTAGTCCAAATGAGCCTCTCTCCACCTGTTGTCCCTGTTCCTGGCTCCTGTTTCACATGATGGTAAAGCAGAATTAGGAGCAGCCTCCTGCTCTCCTCTGTGCCCACCCCGGGGGGTGCAGGACACATTGACTCAACCTCCCAGCCTGATCCCACCCAAAATCAGAAAATACTGTTTTTTCTGGTTTGGTTTTGGTTTGTTTTTTCCTGCTGTTTTAGTGAGTTGAATTGAGTCACTGTGCCATGAAGTGACACAGCCAGAAACACCTGAGTTTCTTTCACAGAAGAGTGAGAGATGAGAGAGAATGTGACTAAGCAACATCTGGCAGTTTTGATAGGAACAATCCATTACTGCCTTGTCTTTTCACAAAGCCAAACCCTCCTTCCTCTGTCTTTCCCTTCAGCCAGTGCCCAGTTACCTAAATTTCATTCAATTATGAAAGAAAATAATGGTAGAATTGAGATCCCTTCAGTTTCTCCAATTCTTTTTTGACAATCCTTCAAATTTTTGGTTTATTTATGTACTGAGGATAGGAGCTGCCTGTTAATGTGTGCTCACTCTGTGCTGCTGGCTGGCAGAGGGAACAATTTATCAGTTATTACCACATGGATTTAGCCAAATACTGCATATACAGAAAGCTTGGGAAAGACGGTGTTAAAAACTAGTTTGGGTATGCAGAAACAGTAGAATTAAAATAATTTCCTGATATGAAAGAAACTGTTTTAAAAGGTATGGGATAATGGACTCCATGTGTCAGAAGATAGGAACCTTCATCAGCAAGACCTTGAATAAATTCTCAGAGAAATACAATTAATTTCATTATACCCTGAGAAGAAAGTGTACCTATCAGTGTATTATTGTACTCATACTTTTCCTATGCTACATTTGGTGAATAAAAAGGGTTACACAGCAGCTTATTATTATTAAAATATGATGACAGTATCTGTGTCTCCCCAAGCAGCACAAAACTCCAAACTCATATCCTCAGAAAAATCTTTTCATTTTTATAAGCCATCTGTCAACAGGCCATTTCTTCTCTGCCTTCCCTTTGATCATACAAACCTAATTTTCTCAATGTGGCAATTAATCTCTTTTTCCCCCTGATTTTTATATAAAGATATTAGAAAACCCTCTGAAGCCTCCACGCTGTAGACTCAGCTAATATATGCAGACTTGTATTCCTATAATTATCCTTTTTTTCCCCCTCTCCTTTCTCCCTTCTCCCTTTCACATATCATCTATCATATCTTGTTTCAATAGGACCACATGATTTTTTGTGCTCACTGAGTACCTACCCAGTGTGCTACAAGCTGTCCTCTGCAAGATACAATCACCCACCACCCACAGTTCTGCACCTCAAACAACCAACAGGAATGTCCAGGCTCTTTTTCCTTTGGGAAACTGCATGTTGATTTTATGTCTCCTGTTCATGCACTGCACTGCAAAATGAATGGTGTAGATGTGAGGCAGAAAAGTGTGTGCCTGAAATCCTTCACTATTTCAGCAGATTGTCTTTTGCTTACATTAGGTCTTATCTCCTTTAATAATAAAAAAACCCAAAAATTAAAAAAACCCAACTTTCCTAGAATGAATCTTTTGAAGAATGGGTATTGAGACAGTCTTTGGGAAAATAAAATCATCCTCCTAAGAAGCAGAACATTTAATGTGATTGGATACATCTCTCCCCGAGCATTCATTTCATGCGCAAAATCCTTTTGATGCTTTATACCTTCGGTGTCACAATAAAAATATCTTCTTATTACTGAGGCACGATAAGAGAGTAAACAGCAGCTGTGTGATAGCACTGATGTAGCAGAACATATCCCCCCGAGGATTCTTGACCTTTCAGCCTTGGTTTTCAATGCTGCACCTAAAAATAGCTTTTCTGCACTGACAAACATTACAGCTCCATGCTGCAGAATAGCAATGAGGAGCTTTATGCTCTAATGGCTTTACTATAAATAGCATCTCTTCATTGCTAAAAGCTCTTCATTAAAAGGATTAGTGACTCCAACACACAACAGAACAGCCGATACCAAACCTCAGGCTTTGTAGCACAAGCCGATTTTAAATTTACTTGATTTTAAGGTTTATGAAGTAACTGTGTAATTTGGTGAGTAAAACAGAATGAAAAAGAACCCCCTCCCTCCTTCCACACAACGTTTTGGAGGGCTGATTTTGATATAAAATTAATAGTTTGAGGAATCAGCTTCCTACTGTTCTCATTTTCTCCAGTTCGATGCCAAATTGACTGTATAATGCAATGTCAAAATGGAGCACAAAGTCACAACAAAACTGATGTCAGTGCTTGAGCATAACAAATGATCAGCTCTCTGCTAGAGCAGAAAAATTCCCATTCCTGCCTGGCTTCAGACAGGGACACAAATTCTCCCAGGGCTGGGCTGTGGCTCGTCTGTACTGCAGCAGGAGTCACATTTGGGGACTGAAGTGGGAGGGTGACAAAGCCAGGGATGACAAGGTGAGCAGCAGAATGGGAATCCCGCTTCCCATAACAGGGTAAATACTTAATAAAGCCAGCATTAGGGGGGTTACTTTGAGATACACTAGCAAATAAAAATTAGTGATGTCTCACAAATACTCAGCCATGGGAAGAAGACCAGAGACAAAACGTAATTAAAGCAGAAATAAGACACATTTTTTTTGGTGACAAATTTTCCCAACATGGCAACAGCAAAAGACTGACCAGGAAGTCTAAAACTTTGAGGAAAAATATAAACATTATTTGCCAAATGTGAGATGAATTGGCCATCTACAAATATTAGAAGACAACCTTGTCAAACACTCTGTTAACAAAAACGTTGAAGCATTCAAAGATTTTTAAACTTCACTGGTACAAATGGTGGTGAATGTGCAGCCAATCAAGGAAATTCAGCCCCTCTGAGACTGATTGCATTTGAAGATGTGCAGTAACTTTCCATACCCACTGGATAAAGGAAACTATTCCATTCTGAGGTGCAGTTTCCTTGCTCCCATCTTAGCCTGGCTTACAGAGCCACCTCTCCATGAGCCACACCAGCCAACAACCAGCAGTGCTTAAATTAACCTCACAAAAGGGCTACTGCATGCTCTAAGCACTGGCCAGTCCTGGGCCCATACAAGCAAGACTTCAGCCTCAAATAAAAGGCTATTTCTTGGAACACCTCCATATGTAAGTGAACATCTTATGCCAAAACATCCACCAGATAGAAGGTGATTGAAAGATATATACTGAGTATCAAGCCTTCAAAGCACTGAGGTTCTTAAGGACAGGAACATCTGTCTAAGGAGTCATTCCACATCTGTCTATGGATTTTTAATTGACAAACCAGTGCACCATCTGATTCCTCATCAATGAATTCCACTCATGGGTCTTTGATTTTTTTTTTTTGGCTTTTTCCTGAGGTTCTGCAAATATAGTCTGGCATCAGTACTTTTAATTTGTTGGAATTAAAGCAGATGTGGAAATGTTATTCAAATTTTTTTTAATATATAAAAGCCACAGATCTGAGTAGTTGAAAGCAATGGCACATTTAACTATATTCTGGGTTTTCCTCTTTTATATTTGTTTACAGTTAGAGAACAGAAATTTTATCAAACATAAACCAAATTTAGATTACCAAAATAACTAAGGATGGCTTTTTCCCCCTCTGACATTTAGACAAATGGCAAATTTTGATTGCCTGCAAAAATTGCTAATATGCAGAACTGCATACTTTTTTCATTTTAAATTAGAGGATTTGCTACTAACATGCCATATGCTGTGTGATATGTTTAACAGAATGTTACACTTCTAATTGCATACCAATCAAGGCCTCATATTTTTCAACAATTAGCAGAGTACAGTATAAATTTCCTCATGTCGTTGGTGCTTTCAGGCATCCAACAGCGCCTACAATATTTTAATCCACACTTCTTCCGAATCACAAACATAATTTCTCTACAGTGAGAGACCTCCAGATACAGGAGACTGAAAAGGAGAGGATGGGGGCAGAGCAGAAAGAACAATGCATTTCTACTGATAGCACCATCCTTCTGACTTCCCGGGATTTCCCACAAAAGTATAAGATATTCAACCCCAAAAATGGGGAGGGGATCTCAGCTGGGGTTTTATGTGAATCTGTTTAAAACGTCTTGACTGGATGATGTTTTCTTTTATATATATAAAATATAATTATGTATGTATATAAAAACACCATAATGATGTTGCTATGTTAACAGGAGTTGAAAGAAAGAAGTCTGCAGCTATTTCTGACATCTTAAGGATCTTACAGAATTAATTTATCTGTACATTCAAAAATCATCAGTTTTCGAGGTGAAGAAAATAGATGTTCTCTAGTCTTGGCAATTACATCTAGTTTGAATGGAGTATGGGAATGGAAAATCAGGAAAGAGCTCTCCAGGTAGATCTTGGTAACTTTTGTTTTCAGGCAGCAGAAGGTATCCAACCCTGATTTTCACCACGAAGTTTTCAAAAGTTTCAAGACATTTTATGCTGATTATAGCTCCTTTTTTATTTGTATCTATTAACTCACTGCTATTCAAATTTCACTAACAATGGTAAGTCCTCCCATTATATCATTTGTTATTTGTAACAGAGCATGAGTGAGCTACCTAATGAATAGCAAGATGACTTGGATGCATTTTAACCTGTTTCAAAACAGAAAGGATCCCCAATGACTTTTCTGCTAGACATTATCACATACAAGTGAAATTTTACAGAGTAAAATATTTACTTGTGTTTAACCCAGTGTTTGCAAACTTTAATATCTTCAGTTTGCCAGCAGAATACGAAGAAATGAAAGACTGGATAATCACTGCTTATAAAGGTAGTTGTAACGTGCTATTAATTGCCCCATGCCATGTACTCTAATTTAATTTCTAGTGAAATGCTCAGGGCCAGTGGAAACTTTAGCACTGGAAATATTTGAAGCTGCACATGGACCTCCTGTTTCACCAGTGTTATCTCAGAAAACCCCTTCACACACCCTCTCTATATTCTTGCATGTCTGGAAAGGCACAGGAGTCATCACTACATTATTTCTGTTTAAAGCTTCTTCTCAAAGGTAGTTGAAAAACTTAATTATTGCAAGTTTATGTATAAATAGTACTATCCAACAGTATTACCTAATGGTATACTGGGAGTAAATATGAATGCTCTTAGCATGAACTTCTGGGAATAAAGACAATAACTGCACAGTCAAAGGTCACATTAGGAATGTGTGCCACTGAGAAATGTCCACAATCCATACAGAATACAGTGAGGTTCAAATTAGAGGAGTAAATGATAATGTGAGATAACTGATGACACAGCCAACCTGCTTCAAAAGTCCAGAGGAGCAGTGTTTTAGAATCTACAGGCCACTAAAACTGAATAAAATGTAGTTCCTGGGCTAAAAGACATCTTTGGTTTTCAGCAGTTTTTTTGGTCCCTTCACCTTTAAATTTAGATGTACCAATTTTCTGCTGAGTTCATGCTATCAAGATATCCAACTTAACTTCAGGTTTGCTGATTCTTATGGCACTTTGGCAAACAAACAGCTCCACATTCTGAAACTCCAGTTGAATGACAGAGGTAAATGCCATCTGTAGTATTTTACATAAATTAGGTAAAATGACTGGATTATTACCAAGTTGCCAGCACCAGAGGAATATAAAAGACACTTTAAAAGGAGAAGAAGAAGGATTAAGAATGATGCTGTACCGTGTGTCAGAGTTGTTGGTAATTTCACTCAATACATAGCCTAAGAAATGATTTATTACACTAACAGAAGGGTTTGTGAAGGTTAATTCTGCATGATGAACAAGTAGCTGGATTTTTTTTTTACTCTCTCAAAGTAACAGAAGAGTTTCATTGTCTGCCCCCGTGCCTTTTGAAGAACAGCTTCCAGATTATCATCGCCAACCTCTATTACGAGCTGCCTCCCCTATCAGATGTGTATCACTTCATGTCACAGTCCTGCTCCCTTCTGCTCATTTTTACTTGTCTGATTCATGCACAGCATTCTCAGAGGTACAAAACCACGTACTGTGACAGCCACAAAGCCAAAACAAGTCCTCACAAGCAAACAATCCTGTACTGCCTCTTTCTCATTCCTTGTCTTGTGTCATTCCAGAACGTTTTTTACCTTTGTGCAGCATCTATTTGTTCTGCAGGGATTTCTGAGTATTATTTACTCCAAATGACTGCACTGTAACCTTCCCAAAAATGCAGTTATTGTGTCATGAAAACTAACAGAAATTTGAAATTCACTTGCATATCTGGGTTTGCTAACAACTGTTAAATTTCCAGCCTGTAAGGCTGACACTGCTTTATTACACTATTGGTCATGGTGCTGAGTACTTGAAACTTGAAATTGAATCAAAATTAACTTCTAATGATTTTGCTGTTTTAATTATTCTGTATTTAATCAATGTGACTACATTATTATCCATCTTAAACATTCAAGATCCTACTAGAGATACACTAGAGACACACAGAAGCAACTTGTTAAACACAGTGTTGTAGCCAGGCACCAACAACACTCACATTGGTCTTAATTCATAAACTTTGGAATGAGCCAGAAGGTTTAACAAGATGGATTTACTCCATCATTGCCTGTTTCAAACTCCTGCTTGTGAGACAGGCAATGCTGGTTTCAACAGCTTACATCATGTTCTGTGAAATACTAAATATTCACTGTAACTTGGTGGTTAATGAAGGACAACAGAGAGTCTTGGAAATGATAGCAGAGATTCACTTTAAGGTGGATCATTAAGGATCCACGTCAGGAATAATGCTACTGAAGATCTAAGCTTGTCAGGCAGATCTAAGAAAACAAAAAACACACTTTACACCAGACACAGACAAAGGTTACTGAGATAATTGTGGGGTGAGAAATTAAAAAAAAAAACCCCTTCTGCTATCAAAGAGATTGGGAGAGTTAGTCCTGACTGCTGCCTCAAGATGCACAAAAGAAAGAGCAAGAGTGATAAAAGGCAAACATCAGAGACTGAGAAAAGCTATTTAAACTAAAGAACAATATTGACATGAGAACAAAAGAGCTGGAAATGAGTCACAAATAAATTTAATCTTGAAATTCCTATTTGCAGCAAGGATCTCAGACGGAGCTCAATAAGTTTACAAAAGGCTCTCCAAACAAAATTATATTGAGACACCTTCTGCAGTCTACTGAATTAAATAACATGAAGATGTATACTTCATGTTATGAGATTAATTTAAAGCAATATGCAGACAAAGCACAATCCACTAAGTACCCATGAGCAGAAATCATCTCCTTCAAACACAGCCGAAATGTTTAACAAAAACAGTTCATAATTAGCGAATGGTGAGCGCATTGCTGATTAATACCTTCATTAGGAACAGATGTTCAGAAACTCACTCATTGATCCAGCAAAAATACATACAAAATTATAGTTGCTAGGAAAACAGAAGAGGTCATTTTGACTCTTAACAGGCAAAAGTTCAGGTTGTTCACTCCAACTGACAGCTGCTCACTGACCTTATTTCCATCCCAGTCTCAGACCTGAGATTGCATTTCTCACTCATTTTTATTTTCTGTGCTTCACAACTGCTTTTTGGCTATTTGGTTAGTGAGATGAACCTGGATGTTTTCTTCCTGGAAGTGAAGCATGTATGGGAAAAGAGAGGTGATGCAGCTGGGAGTTAAGCATCATGAAGGAGCTCAGCGGGCAGGAGAGTGTGGACACCCATCCCTGTGGGGTCAGCTCCTGTTTTGGGGGATTTATGCCTGGGCCTCAATTATTGGGCACAATGAAGAAGCTATAAATATGTCTCATTTCAGAGAAGGGTTCCAAGTGACCCAATGCAGAGGTGCTAAGTTGTGTTTTACTCAGCCTGAGCTCTGAGTAAGGCCAAGCCCCAGCCAAGAGGCCCTGCCAGGTCTGGGCTGCTGATTTCACCCCAGCAGGTCTCATGCTGAAGTCTGCAGCTTGTGAGCAGCATCAAAGCAGCTCTGAGGCTTCATGTCCTGCTAAAATAAATTTACTAAATGCTCCCACAGCTGGGAGCACTGATGGAAGGCTTCCCACCAGACCCATCCGAGGCTGGCGGCACCTGCTTCTGCTCTGAAGTTTCTGATTTATGGTCTCCAACACTTTTAATACGTGGGTTTTTCCTTTGACTTGAACAACTCAACCCCATCCTTCACTCAGAAAACTGACAGTTGACTCTTTATCAAAGCACAGAAATGTAATTATCCTTTGACACATCTTTTAATTATTGAGGATTGCTCCTGCTGCCTTTTTTTCTTTCCTGAAGTTTTCACATGAGGCAACCAATTATTCTCTGCCTAATTCCAAATACTGCCGAGACATTTTCCCCTTTCCATATCCTACTAACATTTTTAATTGACTCTTCCTTATTTCATCTCATGTGTCTGGCCTTGATATGGAAATTCTGTAACAGTTCTGTACGTGTCTAGTATTACTGAGCCACAACTTCATATGATACTATGCAAAACGTAATGAGTAATAAAAACCAACTTGAGTATCATTTGACAAAAGCTCTTTTGTACAAAGCCATCCTACAGAAGGCATTTGTTCAGCTTCCCTTTTATAGTCTGAGATGGAAAAAATGTCTCTTCTCCTTCTGTAACTTTTTCTAATGTATCCAGAGGTAATGAGAAATGTTACTAAAGTGACCTTGAATTTCTGCCTAGTAAGGAAACAGACATTAAATAAAAAGTCCAAGTTCCCTGTTGAGTATATATTATGAATAAATACACAGAATTACAGCTCAGAAAAGATTTTCTGTTTCCCTGGCTTCTTTTGTAAAATCAAATCAATTAATGATTCAAATCAGCCAAATGAAATTAAGTTTTATTATTTTAACTAAATTCATTAAGATTCTTAAACCAAAGGTCTGGGAATAGAAAATAAAAAACAAAAGTAATATCTAGGTCTGATATAGTTTTACTGAAGAGACAGTGGGGAGATGAAATAGGCTAAGAAAAGTCACCAAATGGAGGGAAAAAATCTCCTATGCTAAAAAATAGAAAGCGATATGTCAAGTCTGAGCCTGAAAAAGAGAAAATGAGAGGACATGAAAGAGAGCACTTCAGTAAAAGCATATGTTTCTTCATACAAATCTGTCTGCTCTGGTCTCTGTTTGTACTGCTGAGGTTTTGACAGTTGGAAGCCATTAATTTCAGAATTACAAGGCTTATTGAGCTGGATTTATGGTCTTTGCAGTTGTTAATTCACTTCTGCTTCCTTGATGAAGTAAAGGACTACTTCAGAATGAACAATGAAAATGAAGCCGACTTCCCTCCCCTCAAAACATTTGGAGAACTTCTGCTGATGGAAGATCGCAGTGGCCTTAACCAGTGAGCCAAAATATATGAGGTGGGGGAAGAACTCATGGAAATACTTGGAAAAATGTGCTTTCAGTGTAACAAAATAAAAGGGAAATGTTCAATTTATCTTGATTAAGTACAAACTTCAAACTACAGGAGAGTACATGAGCACTTCTACCGAGAAGACAACATGTCCAATCAAATGACAAATTTTCTTGGTGAAAAAGGGCCCGATCCTAAGCACAGCATGGCCAGTGAGGCAACTGCTTTCATTTACAGCATTCCTGGCTTTCAGTTCTGTGCTGGTTTAGGCCAGGAAGTGACCGTTCAGGAAGTACATCTACGTGAACACACAGACGGGGTGAAATTTCAGAGAATCCAAGACTCCCCTTTTGCTTTTCCAGCCGGCCAGACCATAACAGTTCAGGCCCCTGGGGGTGGCTGGACAGCCAGGCCTTGCTGCTCAGCGAGCCTGGCCTGGCTCAGCTGGCGAGGGCCCCTTACTCCCCCCTCCTCACTGCCAGCGGAGGTGGGGGGCGGTGGGGAAAGGAGGTTGTGGCTCGGCCGCGCTGTGGGGCCGCTCCACTCGGGGATGTGACAGCAGCCAGGCAGGGCACAGACCGGGCCGTGTCCTGAGACCGCGTGGTAGCCCGGGAGGGCGGGGACGGGCAGTGTCCCAGGGGCCCTGTGGCTGGCAGGGAGCGCAGGACTGGGCAGTGTCCCAGGGGCCCCGTGGCCGGCAGGGAGCACAGGACTCGGCAGTGTCCCAGGGGCCCCATGGCCAGCAGAAGGTCCTGGAGTGGGCAGTGTCCCAGGGGCCCCGTGGCCGCAGGGAGCTCAGGACTGGGCAGTGTCCCAGGGGCCCTGTGGCCGGCAGGGAGCGCAGGACTGGGCAGTGTCCCCGGGGCCCCGTGGCCGCAGGGAGCGCTGGACCAGGCAGTGTCCCAGGGGCCCCGTGGCCAGCAGAAGGTCCTGGACTGGGCAGTGTCCCAGGGTCCTGTGGCCACAGGGAGCTCAGGACCGGGCAGTGTCCCAGGGTCCTGTGGCCACAGGGAGCTCAGGACTGGGCAGTGTCCCAGGGCCCTGTGGCCACAGGGAGCTCAGGACTGGGCAGTGTCCCAGGGCCCTGTGGTACCCCGCGTGCGGCCGGTGGTAGTGGGGGGCTGGGCTCTGGTTTCCCAATGCTGCAAGCAGAGAAGAGAGAAGATTTTCTTCCCCCACCATCCTCCACCACCAGCACGGGTTTAGAATTTGACACCGTGAACCGCGAAATGAAGAAAGCAGAGAGAAAGGAAAAAAGCCTGGAGAAGAATTTAACCCCTTCCTTCCTCTGCAGATAGACACTGTGATTAGACATAGAGAGACAGCATGAATAGAAGAAGTAGAAAGCTGTTAGAAAGAAGAATAGAAGAGTGGCCAATTTAGCTAGATTTCTCTTACAAGACCATAGAAAAAATAGACTATTTCTTAGTAGTTTTAGAGAATGCTGATTCTAGTCAAAGTGTAGACTGAGAGAATCTTTGTTAGATACTAAATAAGCATTTTAAAATAGTACCCCAAACCAGCTGAGAGGCCCATACATAGCCAGGGAAAAGCTGCTATGAGTAAAATTGCACAATCTGCACAATTTGCAAGCAGTTGTAAATTGTAACATAAAAGCCACTGGGAAGACTGAGTTTTTCTAGTAGTAAGTCTCCATGAGAAGTCAAGGGAGGCTCCTGACCCAGAGAGATGCACAGATTTTATTTGTAGGAAAGTCAATAGATTGTGGGGGGAAAAGAAGTGTTTTAAAATTTCAATTTTTCCTTTCCTTTTCTTCATTCATTGTTGTAAGTGTAAATAAACTATTTTTTTAATTCTTAAGTTTAAGCCTGCCTTGCTTTTTATTTTCTCCTAATCATTATCTCACAGACGAGCAAACACTCAAACCACTACAAGTTCTAAGCACGTGCATTGTTTTTTTCAAGAGAAATAAAACAAACCTGGGAAGTGTCAGCAGCCAGAGAAGGAAAGCTCAGTGTCAGTCTCTGGATTGAGACCTCCCGTCCTGTTTATTGCCCTAAACCAACCTCACATAAAACCTGTTCTACACAGGCTATTCAGAGCAGTCCTCCACTACAATTAGCCTATTTTCCATTTCTCATTCTCTACACACTTGACTGTACAATTTGTTTAATTGTTGAGCAATTAAATTCTTGCCTGATCAAAGCATTTTTTCTTGCTTCTCTTGTTAATACACACATCTTCTGATCTAATTTCCATTTTTTTAAGTTTTCCACAAGCTGAAACATATTATTTTTCTGAATTTTTGTTCAAATGCTATTTTCTGTGTTGATCAAAGCAATAGAAATCTATTTCCCTGCAGATTCACTGATAGTTTTTCACCAACTACCTTACAAGACAGCGTTTTTTTCTTTTCAATCTTCCTTACAATTATCTTCACACGGTTCTTTTTGAACATGTAACCCATTGTCATAATTATTATAGTAGCTTTTTATTTTTTTTAAATTTGGATGTCCATTTAATCTATTATTCAATTTACTTCTAACAATACATAGAAAATGAAGTACCTTGCATAACTGCATGACAATTTATCATCATTATGGTGTATCTCAATCACTTGTTATGGCTTAACTGAAATGTCATAAGGAATACTCCTATAAAGAAGTATATAAGGCAAGGCTGCTCTTTTTTTTTCCCTTTAAAAATATAATAGCTTTGTAAATTAAATCTAGAACATAGTCACTTAACACAAAAAAAGGTATTATGGACATGTGCCTAATCAAGCTTGAATGAGTTCATTTTCCTTCTTCACAAAGTCCTGTTTCTTTTTCTCTTTTTCGTATGTGATTAAACACCATTTTTTGGTACTTTCCTCTCCACCACTATTTCCACTGTAAGGTTATTCTAAAACCCTTAACATTGTGCTGAAAAACATCTATGCTCCTATGCCAAAAATGTCCCTACTTCAGCAATTTTTCTGCTCTCCCAGTTTTCTGATGGATTCCTGGAGAACAGTCAACTTTTGATTTTGCTAATTAAAAAAAATGCATCTCAGAGATACTGCAACTCAAAGCAAGCAGACTGTAGATGTTCTAAGTAGTGAACACAGAACTCACTCACCAGATTTTCTCAACTTTAGAGAAGTGATCTAATTTTATTCAGTAAATCTTTATAGTATAAACCTGTTAATAGTCTCCATTCCTATATCATCTGCAAAACTTTACGTTTTCCTGTTCTGGTTTGATTTGAGCTCTTCTGGCAAGAAGTTTCATCAGAGGTTTGGACAAATGGTACATACACCTTTCCTCACAGCTGAATTACTCTGGCAGCTCAGAGTAACACCTAATTAAATAATTTCCAACCACTTCAGACAGCTGAACTTGTAGCAGATTCCTGTGTTCCTTGTCTCAGAACAGATATACACCTTTTTTGGACTACATTTCATCTATTTCATTTATGGCACTTGGTTTTTGAGATTATTGAAATATTGTAGAAATACAGAGGGAGATTTTTGACCAAGACCTGCAGTGACAGGATGAGGGGAAAGTGTTTTAAACGGAAGATAGCAGGTTTAGATTGGACTTAAGGAAACAATTCTTTAAAATGAAGGTGGTGAGACAGGGGATCCGTTGGCCCAGAATATTTGTGGATGATGCTAGATCAGTACTTAGACTTCTCCATTAGTATTTATTTCCCCATTTTTCCTCCCAGTCTTCTCATTGCTTCATTAGAAGTGCTGGACCTGGCTCCAGCTGCCAGTTCTTTCAGAAATCTGATATGAAGTAACCACTGGCAACCACATAACTTCTCTCAGGCCATTCCACAAGATGTTTTGTTGATTTATTTTCACTTCAGGGTGCTCCCTTTATTCTTAGCATCTTTCCTCTAAAATCACCACTGATCTGGTTGTATCTGAACCCTTTTCTCTACAAGTTTTTCTTTACAGTTTTGAGTAACCAAGGCTTGGGTAGGAATTCGAAACAACAGCTGCTTCAAAACACATCACACAATAGTGTGTTTTGACATGAGAGACCATTATTCCTGTGCCAGATGCCCCAGTTCCATCAAGTTAGTCCATTTTTTCTGAGTACTACCCCAGTCCCTCAACACTTCCCAGGAACTAAAGCATGTTGCTTGCTTGACATTGCCAAAATATCCTCCAAAACAGCCTGCACACAAGCTGCTAAGATTTGAAACTGTTCCCACCTCTCTTGGATCTTAAAAATAAAAATGAAAAACCTGAAGATTTTTCTAAATGGATGAGAAAGGTCGGTTACCTTGCAAAATCCATTTATCACCAGATTGTTCCCCAGTTTTGGTCGTCCTGTGAATCAGACTGTGAATTTCTACCATACAGACAGCTTACTCTTGAGATTCCTGGCCAATGCTCTTGGTTTCATCTTTCCAATGATGACAATGGCCAGACTACCTTAATGCTAAAATAGAAATAATTGCAGAATATTTTAGTTTGGACACAGTAACATTCACCATTTTTCTTAAGGGCAGGCCCTAATATACCCTGCTGATCTATTTGCAACTGCAAGCCTGTATCTGTATAACAAAAATTATCTTGTCTAGGGCCTAGGAGGGGTTTGTTTATTACAAGAGAAAGTAAAACTACTTCGTAACAGTTCCCCAATAAGTTCAGTCTTCGAAAACACATCCAAGACAGCCTTGAAATTTCAAATATGGGGGAGCAGCAACATTGTAGGACTGCCCTGGCTAAAGCCAAACTCTGAATAATGGTCATGTGTGCAGAGATCTGGCTCATTTTAACTAAGCCCATGGGGACCAGATTGTCCAGGGGACATCCAAAACTCAGCTTAGAGGTGCATCATTTACTCACTGGTAGACATTACAAAATATTTTCCTGTGTATTCAGGGTGCAGTGATCTCACACTGCTGAAATCCCTTAGAGTTATTCACATGAATTATGGAAAGAAAGATTTCATTATTGTCTAAGGTCAGGCTGGAAACTACAAAATAAAATCAGCGTGTTGCTTCAGTAATTAATGTTAATATGCACAAAACATAAAGCTGTGAAAACTGATTATGATTTGATGTTCTCTAAAACATACAGTTAATTAATAAGATAATTTATTTTTAAAGTAATGCTTCCATAAGATGCTTTGTGAAACTTAACCAGACTGAACTTCCAAACAAGCTGTCATGAACCATATGTTCATAAAACACTTCAAAAGACTTTTAAATCAACATCTTCTATTGATTCCAACTGCCTCTGAAGGACAATTTAACACCACCTTCACTTCTGAGTTTTTTCGTTTTCTCTAAGTACAATATTCCTACATGCTGCAGGTAGGCACAGAATTTATTGTGGGCCCACAACAAGGGGTGTAGCATTTTCTACCAATACCTAATGATTAAGACTTTGTCTACTGCCCATCTCTTTTCTTATTTATGACCTGAGCAAATACAGTAGCAGTGATTTTAGTTCTTCTGCAATCACATACTAGGAAATAAAATGCCCTGCATTGTGAAAAGGCATCCACTTAAACATTAAAACAGTACTGAAATTCACATTTTTTAAATGAAAAAGGAAAGAATTAATGAAATGAGTGAACGAAATAAAAGAGTGAATGAAAGCAAAAAGCTATTTCTGGACTTTTTCCATGGTGAAGCTTGACAAATGCATGTTTCTTGGAACACTACTGTTAGTACTATTAGAATTCATGTATAATCATTGATTTTCAGTTATTCAGTTAGTTGCTACGGAGAAACAAAAGCATTTGCTTGATATATTAAAACCTCTAGCACTTTTCAGTGTCTACAGTTCTAAATTCCTGAACCAATTTTCTCCAATAAATCTTCCCTCTTACACACATGAGGGTCATCAGGAAAAGATTTCCATACCTGGTGTTCGCAGGCAGGGAAGGAAGTTATGTTTACTTTGCTTTATGGAGGAGAATTCAAAATAAGTTTCTGTTGTGAAAATTGTTTGCAGCATTCAAAGCATCAGGAGCCTCTTGTTTCAGAGGAATTTCTCACTGAATGCAGGAATAGCCCAAGCCCAGCCTGTCCCAGGGTTAATCAGGAGCCTGTTTCAAACTCAGTCTACTTCAAGTCCAATAAAATCTTGTATACAGATTTCAACCTAAGATAATTTTGCTATGGAAAGCAGAAGAGCACCATCAAAACTGATAAGGGTTTGGTCCTGGGATTTTGCTTGCTTGCTTGCAAAGTCAGTGACATAAAACAAACAAAGATTGAAAAAATCCTGCACAGGCAGCAGCCACAGATGACTCCATCAGATCATTTCCAACCCCAGCCATGGAGCTTGCATGGCACACACCTTTGAGGAGCTTTGGTTCTCCTCATTAAACTTTGCATGCTCTGTTTCCTTGATTAGATGATATTAATGTATTCATTACCTTAAAACCACATCTATGCCCACATTTGGTTTGTTGCTCAGCATAAAAAGAAGATATGTCATAGATTTTAGAGAAGATTGAACCTGGTGGTGTTGAGCAAGATGATGCTTTTCAATTAGGTGTGATTTCCTCACCTCCCTAACAGACAATTTCATTTTACAGAGATATCCTAAATCTTAAAATCAATTTTAACAACTCCAGTCTTTGAAGTATTTTCTTTTTTATGATTCCTCATGCCTTAAAGACTTTTCCCTTCCTCAGTCATTTAATTGTATCAAATCAAAACAAACTATTCACTACAGATGACTTTTTCCCCTCTCTATGACAAATTTCAAAGGTAACTTTTTACCCTCAGACCAAAATTTCAATGTCACCGACTTTTGATTCTACTCTTTGCCTTGTATTTAATGAAAAAAGGACAGTAATGTCAAATTTACATGAAAAATTATCTCAATATGCTTTCATAATTCTAGAGATGTAATATTAACTCATATGAATTAAATATGCCAATTCTAAAAGGAATGTTGGAGTACAGCTTCTACAAATTTGAATAAGAGCCAGTCATTTTTTAATCAAAACCATGTTAAATATTCATTCATGTTTCACTGTGAGCACTTATAATAAAGTAAACCCTTCAATGTGACCATCAATATAGAAAAATCCTTGCATAATCATAGAATCAATTTTATTGCATAAAACTAAGCCAAATTTTTAGCCAGTTTATACAAAGGTTATGTCACAATGATGGCCAGTAGTAAAGAGTTCATATTAAAACACAAGTTATTGTTAACACACAGAAAAACAAAACTGAAAGCAAAGCCAGATTGTAAATACAAACAGTGTAATGATTAAAAGAAAAAAAAAAAAGAAAAAAAAAAACAAGCTGATACTACAATATTACAGTATTTTAAACTCTTAACATGTTTCCATGCCTGTAAGAATTGAATAGGAAATATATTCTGGCACTGAAAGAGAATTTAAGTCCAAAAGACAATGTGTCACATTGTCCAAGTGCATGTACAAGGCACACACATCCCCTGGCTGTCCAAACATTTCAACAGCTCCTTATTACTCCCACATACCCAATAACAATCTCTTAATTCCTCCTCCATCCCACACATTATTAATAAAAAATCACCCTGTATTGCAGAGCCTGGAGGGCCTGCAGGAGCTGCAGGTAAGGTTACCTGGCTACGACACTACTGAAGATTGAACTGCTGAATATTCAAAAGTATGGTTAACTAAAAGAAGCTAAAATGTCTCCATTGTCTTCAAATTTCAATTTTTGCTTTTGTGTTCAAGTAAAATCAGGAATTTAACTAAAATGTCCTTTTCAATAATCTCTGCAGTAAGCTACAGCTTCCACATGGACATATTTAGTGTATTATAAAAACCAGATAATATTCATTAGCAATTTAGGTCTGAGAAAAATTAAACACAAAAAGTTAAGCAAACTTCTGCAAACCTGAACTTTCCACCAGGAAATGCCATATATAAGTGGTGGCAAACCAAGCATTCAGTATCCCATAGGATCTCCCTTTCCCTGCTTTGCTCAGTGTAGAAAATTAAAATGTACAACACCATCAGTCAACAGACTGTGCTTCAAAAGATTTTGCAGCTATGAAGCAGAGAATATCACCGAGTTTTGGCTGAAAACTCAAGTAACTGGGACTCTTTAACTGAATTAATCAGCAGCTGAGAAACAACAAACTCCACAGGAGATTTTATTGTAAATCAGTGCTATGTTCATGTTTTTCAACCAGTGCATCAAAGATCACGAATGCCAGGCACAATTCTGTGATTCAAAAAGCCTCTTTTACTAAGAAACAGTGGAGTTTGGCATAAAGAGAATTAAAAGAAGGAAATCACAGGTACAGGGAAAGAAGAAAAACATGTTTTTCATCCTTAGGGTGATGCCTTATGCAGAAGTGCCAAAGGAAGATTTTCCACCACAGAGTCCAGGTTACAGACCTGCTGATGGTCAGAAGCCACTCTGCAGAGCTAAGAAGTGACCAGCCTGAGCTTACAACACACACCTGACACAAACTTGGTGTGTGTCCAGGGCAATCATGGTCAAATCCCATCAATCATACAAAAAAAAATGCTGCCAAATCTTTGAATCCCCTGAAGAACTGAGGCCAGGTAAGCTTGATTTCAGAGGTAGCTGATTATGGCTAAAGTTGGACACACTTACAACAAACTGCTTTAAACCATTTTGAATCGTCTCATCTATAAACCAAGTGCTCACAGGTTTTAACATATGAGTTGAGGGTGGCCAACAGGCTTGAAAAAAACCCAAACACTTAAAAGAGTACACAAATAATGGAGTTTGGGGTCATTTCAGTTTTATTAATTAACACAGGCAGTAGTGATGGACCATTGTTCCCTAAAATTGCTCCTCATTAGGTCGTCAAAGTATTAAAACACGGAGCATAGAGGTAAATTTGCTTTAAAAGCAAAAGCTTTGGTAACAATTTGCTGTTGACCAGGGCACTTTATCTGAAACTTGCAACTCACATAGAAGTGTTGGGGATAAAACATCCCATGTTCCAAAGCCTCTGAACAAGCCTTGTTGAGAACCTCAGACAGAAGTCACATTATTACAACTCTTCAAAATTAAATTAATTCAATTTTTCATTGTGGGAACATCATTCTAAATGGAAAATTAAGACAAATAATTCTTCCCTGCTACCCAGAATAAAAACACTTTCTGCACCTCAAAAGTTAGTAACGCAATTGTCAGGACCATAATAAGAAATATATCACAAGGACATTACCATTCATATGAAAAAAATTTAGAGAAATTACTTGAAAAACACACACTGTAAGATGAAGGGGAAATTTAAGTAGCATCCACCTCTCATACAAGACAACTGGGACTGAAAATTACAGGAAAAAGTGCGCAGTCAGGTTTCATATTTCCTATCACCAAACAGTGGTACTTAAAATAAAACAGATATCAATTCTACATTTATCTTCAGCTAAGTAAAACAGCTAAAGAAAAATAAAATTCCTATCAAATTCTCTGCTATCACTGATTGTCAGTAAATGAAAACATTATCATTCTCATGCTGCTGAAAATTACGAGCCAGTAGATTCTCTAAAAAAGATCATCAATCAATCTTGACACCACTCACCCCACTGGAGAGGAGCCAACTGCAGATGCTCCAGGACCAGCTGATTAAGAACCCCTTCCACACTTGCTTCCCCTTCACGCTTCAAGGAAGGGTAAATTGGAATTAAGGAAAATTTTGTTTCAGAGTAAAAGGGCAAGTGATATGCACAACTTTTATTATTGCAAATCAAAACTTCAATCTACAAATCCATTAAAGGTTAATGCTACATGTGGTTTATTAACCCATAAATTGACCAACAGTAAAAGTACAGCATCTGATACCTTCTGAAAATAAAAATTTAATTCCACTGAAGAGTGCCAAAGCAAAGGTGAAATATACTTGAACCATAATAAAACGTGAGGGTAAAAAATCTGGGACCCGCGAAAATGCAAAACCTTTAAGTGGTGCAGGATGAGAATCCAGAACGATAAGTTAGGAACCACCTGAAAACAAAGAGGTAAAAATTTGATAGGGCCACAGAAAGAAGAACAAAACTTAACAGGGCAACAGAAAACAGAACAAATGTCTGCTGGGATAGCCCTGACTGCTGACTTGGTGCCACTTCCATGGGGGCACAGGAATGCTGGACAGTGACAGTGTCATTACCAAGGGCAAACATCAGACCAGAACAGGCACAGAACCTGCAAGCTTCCCTTTCTACCCTGCATGAGCTCAGAAACAGGCCCAGATTGAAAAGAGAAAAAATTAGGAAATGGTTCTTACTCTAAGGACAGCAGAGCACTGAAATAAACTGCTGTGGACAGAAGAGTCTCTTTCAAGAGGGCTTCAAAACAGGTTACACAAATGTTACAATAAAAGCACAGGCAATATCCAATGTCACGCAAAGACAGTATTATCCATTTAAACAAATTAATAATAATTTCCTGTGAAGAGTCAATCAAGATGACATTTATTTGTAACAGGAAGAGCACTGGATTTTTCTAACTCCCTGACTGCAGAAAGGCACTGAATTCACAGGGCTTGGAAGCACATGCAGATGTCAGCACCATTTTGTATCCAGGCATGTGTCCCACCATACTTAAGGAATAAGTTCCTTGTGAAATTCATCAAGATTTCAACCAACTGCTCCAAAAGTACTGGAATCCTGGTCATCAAAAAAGATATCAAAAAAGAAAAGAATACCTTTTATCAACAGCTTTTAAATGTGATCAGTTCCTTTTCTGTTAACTCAGGAAAGGGACACACATCATCTCCCTGGTGAAGTATATACTCACCTGTGTCAGTTAAAAGAAAATTAACAAGCACTGCAGATAACTAATATCTACCACAGGCCTTCATCTTGCAGGGTCTCCAGGAAATTTAAAGAAAAGTTTTGAAAGCTCAGAACAAAAGCAAATCTAACAGTGCTTGAGACTCAAGAGCTCAGAGATGATAGAAGAGGAAAATCAATACCGAGTACAGGATTCTTGCCATTATTTTTTAAAATATTCTCATTATGCCCGAAAAATGTCATAAATAACACTTTTGTTTTTCTCCTAAAGAGACCACAAATACAAAATTCACAAACTCCAAAGAGTTTGAAAGCTGGAAACGCCATTAAAGAAAAGCATCTATTTGGAATATTGAAGGCAGCAGAATATCACCTTAGAAGAGTGCTGCTGCTGAAAAATAAGACTCAGAACACCAGCACTACTCAATAATTTCCATAAAACACACTAGAGGGTAGAGAATAATTTGAATTTACTTCACAGAAACAGCAGATAAATAATTCTGTTATCACATCTTTAATCTAAGGACTATAAGTGAGAGAATACACTAATAAAAAGGCAGTATTTAAAAGGTACTTTAAAACAGAGTGGCTGGCATTAACTGTAACATTAAACTAACTTTACTGTAATTTACTTACAACAGACTCACAGTGCTGCCTGGAATATTACAAATTTGCACTGTTTAGAGCTTCATGGAAAGCTTAATCTCTCAAATAACAGCATAAAATTACTATAAAACAGGTGATTCTCCATTCTTTATTGTTGGTAAATGCTACCAAAGCAGATCCATGTACTGAGATGCAGAATATTGCCCCTGGAACATAAAACCACAGGAGGCAGTGAGGCAAACCTGGGGTGCTGTGTCCACTCTGGGCTCCTCAGGACATGGAGCTCCTGGAGCAGAGCCAGTGGAGGTCAACAAGATATGAAAGGATTGGAGCACTTCTCCTGCAGGGAAAGGCTGAGGGAGCTGGGGATGTTCAGCCTTAAAAAGAGAATGAGAGGGGACCTCATCCCTGTCAGTGCCTGCAGGGAGGGCTCAGAGCAGGGCCCAGGCTCTGCTTGGTGTGCCCAGCAATGGGACAGGAGGAACGGGCAGGAACTGATGCCCAGGAAGTTCCACCTGGACATGAGGAACAATTTTTTTCCTGTGCAGTGACCAGATTGTCCTGAGAAGGTGAAGTCTCCCTCAGTGGAGATATTCCAGCACTATCTGGACACAGTCCTGTTCCATGTGCTCTGGGATGGCCCTGCTGGAGCAGGGAAGTGGCACCAGATGACACCACTGTGGTCCCTTCCAGCCTGAACCATTCTGTGATGCTGTTGGTGGTTTTGTGGTCACACATTTCAGAAAACAGGTAGACATCAAACTGAATGGCTCTTCACAAAAGCTAAAAAATGTTTTTAAAAAAACCACACAAAAAAAAAAAAAAAAAAACCAAACCAAAAAACCAACCAAACAAAAAAAGGGGCAACAACAAAAGCAAAACCAAACCAATGACAACAAAAAACAAAACATAAAACCAACAAACAACAAAAAAGAAACCCACCAGAAAAAACACAAACTGATTAATAGAGAAAATTATGTAATATCCCAAAAGCATTTTAAGCTTTTACATCCCAAATTTTCAGATAAATAAATTTCCTTATTCCATCCCAAGCACCAAGCTCATTTTTAGCACACTGCTTATTGTCATCTTGAGGCAAAATAAATACTATAGTCAAGAAATAGCTCAGTGAGTGTTCTTGTATATTAATCTGGAGGTTCAGGGTCTTACTTGTTTACTTGCCAAATAAATTGATGGTATTAGTTTATCTTAGATCCATGGCCATGGATTGTAAGACTGATGAGAAATTTCAATTTTCACAATTCTATGTGAAAGAAAAATGTAGCATTTAAATGGTTAGGCCGTGCACAAATTATTTGACTCATGTATTCAGGAAATAAAATGCATTTGTCTAATGAGATCATTGAATGAAGCACCAGAAGGGAGTCTGATGGCAAAGGAGGGAAATGCAACCAAAGAAGTGGACTTTTTAAAACATAAAGGAATAAACACATAAAGGAATTATGTGTTCACACGGACCTACAGAGGGATTAGGATCATGGAATTCCATAGCACTGATCTTTGTCTCCTGACTGTATTATCAATTACATTAAATTGTTCATTACAGGTCAAATACAAAACTGAACATTGCAACAAACTCATTACCTTGGAGATGAAAAGCGACCAAAATATGCAGTAAGAAATATAAAAGGAACAAGAGAGAAAAGCTGAACTCCAGAGTTTGCCTAAGACAAAGCCTTTAGAAGTCAGTGAAAGCAAAGGAGTTGAACAGGGGTTGCCAAGATATCCTTTTATTCTTAGCTTAAGGTCAAAGCTGATAAAAGACACAAGTGTAAGATCCAGGATTTAAAATTCATTGAAAAAGACTGCCCAGATAAACACGAGTACAGACTGCCAAGGTTAAGTTTGACCTTGCAGAATCTATCTACTTAACCAAATCTCCACACATTTTGCTGAGGTCTCAGTGCCATCACAAACCTGCTCTTCTGGAGGAGCCACATTGCTGACCCAGGCCTCATTTCCTGAAGTTAAATCTTTGTTATTAACAACACAGGCATCAGCCAGGATTCAAATGGTTGACTTCCAGCTTCCAGCACAATAGTTCATATTTAACAGTTCAAGATATTTTCATCTGCACAATCAAATCAGCCCCAGTGGGGCCCTCAGAGCTAACAAACACACAATCACCAGATGCTGTTAAAAAAAAAAACAAAAACCTACAGAAACCTAAAAACCTAATTTTTCACAGCTGACACCCTTATTTCACATTTTTCTAGCAGAAGATTGAATATGATATAAACTGTTTCATACCAAAAACCTAAATGACAGTCAAATGAACCAGTTATTTCTCCAGGGAAAAACTTTGGTCTTTTACACTCTCTGGATTGCCTCATGTGTAGCTGGGTACTCACAATTAGAACACAGTCTGTTATCTAAAACCTGCTGCTTAAAAAGACAATAGGTTTTAAAAAATGGCTTCTATCTGGAAGTTACTCATGTTTTTTCTCCCTACAGCATTTCTCATCTTGCATCCTAAAAGAAATTATTTTCAATACATATGTCCTTTGCAAATAAATGCAGGTGGGAGAAAGCACATAATCATAAAAAATAGCAAATGTTCATAAATAAAAACATGCTAATTAAAAATAAATCTGCAGGAATTGCACATTTTACTTACAGAAGTTGCCTTATTCATATTTTAAGCTTTCTGTTTGATCATTATTGTGGTATTTTAATATTAAAACTAACTATAAGCAGATATTTAGGGTCTTAAATAATAGTTATATCTGCAAACAATAAGCAGCAGCAGAGAGATTTAAAGAAACCTTTACCGATGTACAGAAGTTCCACAAGATCTAATATTCTCATAACTGATGATTCATATTTATGATCAAGATAAAGTCATCAAAAGTGGAATAGACACAGAAAAGTGAATTTCAATAAGAGTTATCCGTGATTTGCTGTCAAGCAAATGAGATGACTCAAGGTTCTGTCTGATAGATAATAATTTCAAAATCCTGACTGGCTGCTTTGATGATGAAATACAAAAACATTCATAATTTTAATGTATTTGGAAAAGATGTCAGTGTTCACAAACCTAACATATGAGTGGAACTTAAAAGATCTCTGGGATGAAATGATGAAAAGTTCCAAGTACCACCCCAGAAGAAATCAACAAATCTATAAAGGAAAGTTGGGAATCATAATTCAGTCAGTTATGCCGGACCACACACACAAAAAAAAAAATCAATCAGACAATAGAATTAAAGAACAGTTCTCAGAGCAAACATCATCTCTGAAACCTGGAAGGTACAATTTTATTCTGTGAGAAATCTCACCTGCAGTATTGCCTCCAGCTTTGGACCCCACATATTGAGAAAAACAGAGCTGTACTGCAGAACAAAATCAGCAATATGACTGAAAGAAAATGTGCTTTGAAAGAAATTCTGGCAATTAAGTTTAAATATGGGAAACAAAAAAACTTAGGAAGGGGCACAAAATTCAATTCAAAAAATGTAAGGAAACATTGCAAATAGGAGAGACTTCCTATACATCACAGATATTAAGGCTGAAGTAAGAAAAAGAAGTCTATTAGAAAAGTTAAAAATGGGACATGATATTTAAGGTGGCACTGGAAGTCTGTCTCATTTTTTTTAAGGCTGTTAGGGCCAGCTTTAGAATATTTTTAAGAAAATGACCCCAAAATGTTATAGTCTCATTTCACTGAAATAGCAATTTCTTCACAGTACATTAGAAAATCTCTCTGGCTGCAATCAAACCTGGGGATAGCAGAAGATGGAAGAAGGAAAGAGTTTAGTTTTCACAAATCATTCTCTGACCCAGCCCTCTGCCCAGCTGCACAACTCACAGAATAATTTATATTGAAAGGCAATTCCAGAGTCACTGTCCAGCCCTGTGCTCAAAGCATGGAAAATACTGAAATTGCACCAGGCTGTTCAAGGTGTTGTCTAGAATTTTTTAACGTCTTCAAAGACAGCAATTTTACAGCATTTTTGGACAACCTGTTCCAGTCTGAGCACCCCCATTGTGAAAAGGACTTTTCCTAGTGCCTAACTGGAATTTAGCAGTCTCCTCGTGACACATCTTGCTCGAAGGGTTGGATGAACTTTGTTGACTGCTGTAACTCTCAGGCTTTGAGGAGACTGCTCCTGGAGGCCCAGCAACTCCACTGGGACCAGGGCCAGCATCCTTTCCAATCCTGCCTTCCCCAAAGTCTCCTCTGCTCAAGTCCAGAGTCATTATCCTGCCACGTGCCCTCCTCACTTCCCTGAGGATATTGAGCTCCATCACCTCAGGACAACTGCAGCCAAGGCTGACACCAAACTTCCAACCCTCCAGCTGGACCATATGTTCAGGGAACAGATCCCACACAGCACATACCAAGCCAAACCATCCAAAATCTGTACACAAAAATTGTCCTTCAAGTATTTAAGAAATAACTGGACTAGAGTAGACTTCTTCCAGTCCTTGAGGAAAAGTTCATCCAGTTTTGCTTTTCGTTTGGGTGGTCTGTAACAAACACACAGCACCTCACTCTGTCGGACGACTCTGTCCTTGGTCAAGAAGCTTTCCACTGTCTCATCCCTCCTTTCCTAATAATTCACTGTGCACACTCTAATTTCTCCTCCACATGCTTTTGCAAGTCCTGGTGTAAGCCTCTGACGTGGTCACACCTCAGGGCAGATTCTGTGGCGTGAACTCACTTCAGGCCATCATTTTCCCATGTCACGCACACAGTCAGGACAGAAAAGTTATCTGGGGAGTTCTAAGTAGTTCAGAGATGATGGATAACACAGGGATCACCTGGCATTACCACTCAAGAGACTTGAAAAAATGCCTCCTCTAGTCAGAAAGATCAGTAATTCTATCCCTTTGTAATTTTGCAAATATTTTTTTCTCTCTTGGCTACACTGAGGCTGACTCCTGAAGGAAAACAAGGCTAATGCAGCTGAACTATCCATCCATTTCCCTGCCTGTCTGTCCATCAGTATAAACTCTCCTGACCTGTGTCAAATTACTCTGATGGGAGAAAAATATCTCAGAAACCAAGTTCCTTAAACTTAGCAGAATGGAGACAATATTTCTTTTTATTGACTGGTTCACATCTAAATATTGCTGCAAGAAATAAAAGGATGGAGCCAGAGAGGTTCAGGTTGGACATCAGGAAGAATTTCCTTATGGGAAGGGTTGTCAAGCATGGGAAGGGACTGCCCAAGGAGGTGGTGGAGTCACCATCCCTGGACGTGCTCAACAAAGGACTCAGTGTGGCACTCAGTGCTGTGGTTTAGTTGGTGGTATTTGGTCAAAGTTTAGACTTGACAATTTTGGAGATCTTTTGAGGTCTTTTCCAATTAATGATTCTACAGTGCTATGAGAAAGAATAACTCTAGTTGGGACATGACACCTGGAAAAGAATGTACACATTTCTTCAAGGATTTTTAAGCATATGTGAAACTTGTTGCCTTTCATTAATCAGATAAGTTTTAGTTTCTGGAACAGAGAGAACAATAATAAAAAATATTAAAAGCACAGAAACTAATGGTTGCACTGAATTTAACACACAGAACCCACACACTGTTCTACTGGTTTCTAAGGTACTGACTTTCATGTCAGCCACAATGGTTCTGGGATCAAAACTGGGGTTGAATCCAGAACACAGAATGGATGTAAACAGTGTTGCCCAGCAACTGGAATGAGTGAGGATGAATTTTTACACCTTGACAAAATGATTACAACTATGCACTCAAATCCAGTGTAAGAATTCATCTGTGCTATCACAGAATATTTATATCTTTCCATAACACAGACATTTTCCAAATGAGTTCTGGTTAAATATTGACTTTTTTGCATAAAAGGAGCTCTCTCTGAAATGTTGCTTGGGGAATCTGGACTGAACCAGGCATTAGGAATCTCATTTATGTCTCAAGCCTTTCCTTTGACAAATCCTAATCTGATTTAAACATCACAGGTTGGTTAAGGTTGGAAGGGACCACTGGAGGTCATCTTGTCCACCCCCTGCTCAAGCAAGGTCCCCAGAGCACAGGATAATGTCCAGGACAGCTCTTGAATATCTCCAGGGAAGGAGACTCCACAGCCTCTCTGGGCAACCTGTGCCAGTGCTCAGCCACCCTCACAGTAAAGAAGTTCTTCCTCACACTAATTAGTAGTGAAACATCATTTCAGATCACTGGATTAAAGTACAAATAAAAGTACAAACAGATAAAGCATGATTTGATTGCCATTCTTCTCTCATCTTCTGCCACCTCCTATCATGTGAATTTGAGGATGATCTGAGTGAAAAATATAAATCTCCTGGGAATTGCTGAGTACCATCACATGGCTTGGGGGACTGTTTGCTGTACAGAATGTTTCCTGAAGAAAATCATGAGAAAGTGTATTTTTGACAAGCCAAGCACAAGATTTTTTTATAGAAATGATGAAATTTATAGCAACACCATTGGTTTATTTTAACTCTAAACTGAATGCAATTTCTTATTAATAATCATAAGGCAATATTTTACTGCATTTAGAATTATTGTGGGGATTTTATGTTTAGAATGACTAAGTCATCACACAAGTCCTGTCTAAGCCTTAAAAAGCTACCCAAGATTAGATACATTACTAAATCTATAAAGAGGACTTGGAAATAAATTATTCTAATATGTTCTGATTTACCCAAATTTAATTAAATATATGCAAACTCTCTAAATCCAGCTTCATTAATTTCTTCATGATTCAGTTACTTGGTGTGGGGGAGAATAGAAAAATTTGACCCCACAAATCTACTACTCATCAATCCTAACTGCACTTCCTCAGTTCCCTAAAGCTGGGAAAAACACACAGGATTTATGACATGCCCAGTGACTCAGAAAAAGCCATTACAGGATGACCCAAGCATTGCCCAAATAATATACAGCACAATTAACCTTAAACAGTCTATAATTATGATAAGCTTCATAGTTCTAATTACTTTTCTTTTCAGTAACACTGCCGTGAAGTGAGTTGAATTATAAAATAAAATGTACCAGAGGGCATCTATTTATATACTTTTAAAGCAAGTATTTATGAAAGGATATAATTTTCCAGCAAATATCCAGCTTGCTGTTAATCTCCAGACCTCTTGCTTGTTGCCTTTCTTCTTCCAGCTGCTTTGCATTTGCCAACTGTGTCCCATCAGTTGGGGATTCTGGGAAGCTCTCAAAATTGAACTTGTCCACTTGGATAGCCATGCTGTAGCAAAGGAAAAGAAAGAAAAAAGCCAACAACATCACTCTTGTTGATATAATGTCTGCAGAAACTGCAGACCCCTGTGAACACAGGCACTACGATATCGATATATTGGTTTCAGTGGCACCCAGTCTGTAATTTATGATATATGAACCATATGGCTTTTACTGGGATTTTATGCTACTGAAAACAGAAGTCTGCGCTGGTTGATGGTAAAAATGTTTTACAAATCATCAGTCAACACCTTAATGACTCTGTGAGTGGTGCACAAGACATTTATTTTGCAGCTGCAAGCAGATGACCTCAGTGTGGTTCTGTAGAGGTTCACCTGCCTCCACTCTTGGTAGGCGGAAGCTCCTGGTGTGCTCAAGACTTGCTGAAAAAGCAACAAGACTGGGCCAAAAGCTGAGGAATATACTATTTAAAGTTGTTTATTAATACCAACCCATACAAATATATGGAAGTCTCTCCTGAAGTGAACTGTAACACACTTGGAGAGTCCATTGGTTTCACAAGGCAACTTCCTCACTTTTCCTGGCAAAACTCAGGTAGAAAAATCAAAATAACCACAGAAGCAGGGCCTTAATGTGGCCCTTGAATTTTTTTTAAGAAGACACTTCTCTCCTGCTTTGTCCATCTTCATGAATTACAGACCATATTAATTTCAATATCACAGTAAAATTCATTGGTAGCAAATGGTTAAATAATTGCTTTATTAAATGTACGGTAAGGCATAAAGGGTAATCAAATTAAATACAGTACACTATAATGCATACTAAATACTGATATGTTAAATTAGAATCACTAATCTAATATAAAAGGGAATTTAGACCAGCTCACATCACATGAAATGTGGTTATGGAAGATCTAATATACTATGCTGCCAAAACAGCTTTAATTTCCTGAATTGTCTGAAATAGAAAAATAATTAGGGAAGAATTAAAATATATTGCTCTTGAGATGACTTTGCACTTAAGGAGACCAAGCAACAGCTTTGAAAACCATTCAGGATGAAATGCAACTACAAACTGAGAAGCAGTCTGGGAAGGACATTTCACGACAACACAGGATTACTATTATCCTTTCATCTATTTCTCCATATAAATAGGGTAACATATTCTATGAATGTTGCTAAAAGGAAAACACCAGTAGCAAATGTCAACAAGAAAGAGCTTTGAAATCCCTCCGGAGCAGAAAGTATTTTCTATAATTCACATTAATTTAAAAGAATTTTAACCCCAAAATAAACCAGGTGAAAATAGATGGCAGTTACAAGGAATAATCTAGAGCTTGTGAAGTTTGCAGTGGGAAGGTGAATTCAAATAGGCCTTATCAACACTGAGCAAAAACTGACAAATGAGGAGAAGCTGCTGAAGTTGCCCCTTCACCATTCTAGTGGAAGGCATCCATGCCTATGGCAGGGGGGTGGAACTAAATGGTCTTTAAGGTCCCTTCCAATCCAAAGCATTCTATGATTTTATGACAAAAAAAGTTCAAATACGGCACTCAGGCAAAGGTTTCTATAAGCTCCCACTTCTGCAGCCTGCATCTTCGCTGATCCTCACATCCCAAAAGCGGAGGAATTAATCTGTTCCTCTCTAAGGGGGGTTTGTTTTGGCTATTTTTAGTGCAGCAAGAGATCATTAGAAGTTCTTCATTTGCATGCAGAGTCCATCAAGTGCCGGGCATATTCAAAAGCTAAACATGAGTTATAAAAGTGGATCACAGTAACTGCCAGAATCAAGCCAGAAATAAAGACCATAATGAAAAACGCCCAGATACAATCTGAAGAGAGGATTCTGAAAAAAAATTACCAGGCCTGAAACTCTGACTAACAACATCAATTCTTACTGGCATTGAAGTATGATTCGATTCTGCAAAGGCAGGATGGGTTTCCTGGATTTTGCACAGGCAATGCACATGGAAGACACAACTGGAATATTTTGAATTTCATAGTCTTTGTTTCTGAGACCACTCCACCCCTCTGTGGTACCTGAGCAGATGCAAACCCAGTACTTGACTTCTATGATGTACACAATGCTTATATTCTCACAGAATAGAGTTAGTTTCCTATAGCCATATTTTAACAAATTGTCTTTGTTTCTGGACAGTCAGAAATATTTAGAATCTCTCTCCAAAGGGACCAGGAAAATAGATCCCATCTAATTAATGTTGCACTTTTCTAAGTGATTGATATCTGAGAAAAATATTCCTGCCAAACAATATTTAATATGCAACTGCAGCATTCAGATTGCATTCCTCTGTTGAAGGATGGTTGCTGGCAATATGGTAATTTTTGTCTGGAAATTAAATATGCATGTAAGCACTTTGTACCCCAACAGCCTCCAATAAATCCACATCAGCTTTAGGAATACAGCCTAGATTGCTCTTAACTGTTCATTGTGCATCTCTGCTTGAAGTAACTTTTATTAAGCTCTAAGTTATGGAAAACTTTAGTAAACAGGGCTCTCAGTAGTCAGAGACTACTAAGTTTTTAAATCTTCTAATCATGTTTTTATTTATAATGTTTATACTGTATTTAGCACAGTGGCACCTCATGTCAGATGAGAAGATACAAAAACACCCCAACAACACACTTGCCAGCTAGAAAGCAAAGAGTCTGAGTAAAAGAGAAATACAGAGAGAAAAATATCCCACAAAACAGTGCTATGAGTGCAGATCTAGGTAGGATCTATGAAAGCAATAAACAGATAAAATAAAATGTTTCAAGACTATAGTTCCTCTCAAAGTAAAGCACAACAGAATTAAATCGTTGCTCTTTTTCTTAAACGTATCTGCCTTTTATCATGCGTATTCTGCTTCCTCTTGTGCTAAAAATATTCATTTCCAGTTTTGTCTCTGCATTTTTTATCTGTAACGTTGCTTCAGTGTTTTTTCCTCAGCCCATGGAACATGTAGTACATGCAAAGGCTTTGCACAAGAATCAAAACAAAAACTGAAAACCATAACCTAAATCAGTCATTCATCCTGAAAAATGTACCCCTACTCTAACCCAGCTTCTTCACTTTCTTTTTAAATATGAAGATTTCTCCCATCTCAAGAGATGCATTTCACCATGGAGGTGTTAATGAGTGGACAAACAATTCCCAGAGCCAGCTGATGGAAGGAGAAAATGGATAAGCTGGACAATTAATGACAATCACCAACTGCAAAAAGGATCTTTTTCAACTTTTAAGTGATCTCTAGAGATCACATGGACCTCACCCTGAAGGAGAGGGCAGTGAAAGGCAACCTTTTGAAAATCACCAACTTTGTCACTGAGCTGAGCATCTGAATAATGAGACTGAGATGTATTTTAGCCATAAAAGTCATTCTCTGCTGTCTTCTGCAGTTACTCCACAATTTGTTTCCTGTCAAGAGTTCTCTGCACTTCTCTCCCCAAATTTGTCCTTGCTTGTTGTGATATACAAGAATCTATGAAATCTATATGGAAAAAGGTAAAAATAGACAATTCAGTCTGAAACAGGCATTCAGTTTACTGCAAACAGGCAGGATAATGACAGCTCACATTGTGCAAGGGCACCTGTTCCTTGCCCTTCACAGTAATTATGTATCAGGGAAAACAGAGAAGATCTTAAAACTCAAAAGTTGAGAAATAAATTAATTCCAGGAAAAGGGACTAGAATTCCATTTTAACTTCTTTGCCCCATGGGGAGCTACCCAAATTTCCTACTAGATGAGTTTTCAATAAAAAATGAGATATTTGTATAAAAATGCTGCTTTATGCCAAAAACAATAATAATAAATAAATATCCAATCCTGCAAATGCAAAACAGGTTTTGTTTCTTTCTGGCCAAACTTGTCTGAGCAGGAGGAGGAATAAAGCAACAACAGTTTTCATGAATAATGAAACAATTGTGTTTTGAAACTACTGGGTTTTGTCACGAAAGCAGCCCAAGCCGTTGTGACAGCTCCTCAGACAACTGAGCATCGTTACAGGGATGCAAATTATTCAAATACAAATTAAATGGATGAAGATGAGAAGGTCAGCTCATTGGCAATGCTGATGATGTGTCTGCATGGTATCATCTCACGTCATCTGTCAGGATGGCTTACAGGGAAAAAAAGTGACAAATCTTCTGATGGCACAGCCAACAGCCCAGTGACAGTCACCTAAAGTCCTATTAAAGTCACAGTGCAGAGCTACTACAGGCACTGGACAGCTCATTTCACCTCCTCTCACAAAAAGAGTTGCAACTTTACTGGAAATCCTCCCCTCCCCTGACAACAAAATGCTCAGCAGAAAGGATTTGCAGGAAGGAAAATAACTTCCTGCAAATGACATCACGACTGCTCCCCAGCCAGTGCCTTCCAATTCCCCCTTCCCCAAAACAGTGCCAGTTAAAATCCAGCAGCACTGACAGCTTCACAGAAATGGCAACTGGCAGAGAAAATTAATAGGTGAAAAATGAGTAAGGGAGCATCACTGGGGGTGCTGCAAACTCCTGCCTTTGTTCGTGGGAGGAACAAACTGGGCAGGTCCCAGGCATATCCCATCCACCAGTGACACACCTCAGAGCTTTCCATGTCCTCTTCTAAGGTTTAAATCTATAAAGTGGAATTAATTATGTGATACTCTCCAAATAAAACGAGGTTAAGAGCAGGCATGGTATTAAAAGAAAAGCAGCAATCTGGTCAACATAAGTAGATTTCACCTTTCATTAAGTAAATAAAACACTGCTGCTTAGCTTGGAAGAATAAAATATAGAGATAGTCCTTATTTAATTATCCTTAGAAAGAAACAATATAACAGGAACCCAAAAACTCTTCCTCATGGCTAACTACCTATTTAAATACTATCATCCACAGATGAGCTTGCAAGCTGCTTCCAAAATGAAGCTGACAGGAGGCAGTAAGAGACTTTATTCAATATTATGCTTCCTGTTCATCCTCCTTTCATATATAAAGTAGACAGTAGGGACACTGTGCCAGACCATGTTACTGCCACTTATGCAGAATGCTTATGTGCATGAAGAGTCCCTGTACACTCAATGACTTTAAATTTCAGGAAAACTTGAAGTGAGGATGATACTCTCATTCTCACATTCAAGAGGGAAAAAAAAAACATGCATAAGGCAAGTTTCCTTTTAAAACTGCCTGATACTTTCATTGTGCAATCTCATGTGTAATATATAAAATCATGTTTCAGGTGCACATAATTCCACCCTAAATACAAGTCCTGCAGTTGATACCAAACTGGAAGTGATGCCCCAGAAAATAATAATTTACAGGCAAAGAGGGACCTCAAGAATCAAATCTCTTGTGAGGTGAATACATATGTATCATTGGCTGGAAATAATAATGTAAAGTAATGCAAATTAACATATGCCTTGTATTTATTTGTAATTACTTCACAGATTTAGAAGTACAATCTGTATTTCATTCACTACTACAAAATACAACTGTAAAATTCAGTAGCTCAAGTGACCCACAAGTAATGATCTCTCCTCCTGGCCTAAAACTGACTGCTGAAAGAAAAGCAATGGCCCTAATATCTGAACAGTGCAGACCAGAAGATTATTTTTTCCATTAATCTTGAGAAAGGTCAATTAAATTTAAAAATTGCATTTAGAACTTAATTATTTATTTAAAATAATTGAAGAGGAGATAAAAGTCAAACTATAGCGCTGAAGTCCTCAATATTCAATGACTCAGACTTATCTGAGTGACAACATTTCAGACAATAAAAAGTTAAACCAGGAAAGAAATGTTCCACTGGATATAATGTAATATTTGAAAATGGAACAGTGCTAAGAGGTAGTTGGCTACATAAATCTTCTGCTTAAATGTGATTATACTATACGTGCTGGGCATATGGCTTCTTAATTCCTAACTCCAAATCTGAAAACCATAAACTGCAAATGAAGAGGCAGAACAATTAATTTCAACTTGCCTCTTTTTTCACTTGCCCATTTAAATAATTTGGACTCCCATGGCAATCACCACACAGCAAAGCTGTTAGATACCTAAAGAAACAGGAAATTTAAAATAATAATTATGGTTATAGCCTACTTTATGAATACACCAATTTCCATAGGGGGTATAAAAGGCCATTAATCAGTAGCCTTTCATTAGGAAATTTGGAAAAGCATAAGTACAGTAATACTTAAAGATTGAGTTAAATATCCTCCCTTTATCACAGCTGAACTACACAAGGATTTCAAAGTTCTCTTTATCCAAAATAATGTCATACTGTACCTCCTACCTCTCTCTCAGTGGAATACTAATAATCAGAGAAATAAATGCCAAAATATATATGTTCATATTCAGCTGCTCATTTGTGTAATTCATTATTGCCTTCATATGGCAGGAAGTTCAGAAGAAAACATATGCAAATTAAAAACATGGAATTTTGTGCCAGATATAACAAACAAGACCAAAAAACCTCAATTCTACAGTCATGCCTAGTTCTCACTCCAGCTGTCTGAATCTCCTCAGGAAAAGATTAAGATTGCCCACCCCAAAATACAAACAGTAAAAATAAGAGTGGAATGAGGTCAGTACTTCTGTTCAGAGCATCTTTACCAGGGAGCCTCAAGAAAAGGAACCAGGTGCTCACCTGGTGCAAACCTGATTTTCATTCTGAATCTGCTCACACTGAGCTTTGAGGGACAAAACCACCAAATGTCTCTGCTCCTGGAATGTCCCAAAGAAACCAGAAATGCTGGTCAGGAATCTGTGGGCCTGATATTTCTGGGTCTGAGAGATTTTAGCCTGTTAGCAGCTGCTGACTTGCTCCCAAGGAAAAATTACCAAGAAAGCTTCTTCTCAAAACAATCTTGGCAAACAACTCTCCTTTCTCAAAACAATCTTTCTCCAGGTGGTGTTTTGCTTTTCTAGTTCTCAAAACATTTTAGCTGTTTCTCCAGTTTAACCAATGGGATTAGAGAGGTGTTGTTGCTATTCACCAATCCTGTTAAGTCTGATCGGAACCCCTTATAAAAAAGTAGCAAGAATTAGACAATGAAGCCTTTTTTATATGTTCTTTGCCTTCTGAAATATTTAGAGTCTCTCATCCGTGCTTCATGTCCTACAATGACAGGAATCAGCCCTGGATCGTTTCCCAGCCTGGGCTCTGTCCTGAGCCAGCACTGATGGTTTCTGCTGGTCCCAGAGCCCTGCAGGGTGATGCAAAGGAGTGCAGTTGGGTGTGTGTAGCACCCCAAAACACTCAGAGGGATCTCACAGCCTCTGCATGTGATAAATCTGGAGCAACAATTCACTTTAGCCAAGGAGAAAAAAGAAAAATTCCCAAATTCCCAAATTCCTAGTGCTCCATATGACTGTGACCTGTGGCACACAACTGGAGGGTCACTTCAGAGAAGATACTGAGATCCTGCTCAAAAACCAAACTAGGAGGCAAAAATCCCTAGGACAGCCTGTACATCTGGGAAATTATTTACATGAGAAGAGTCCATCTCAGTGACTACTCAAGGGAAAATGCAGAGATACAGAGCTTTACATACAACATAAGGAAAAATATAAGTTTTTCACAAAGGAAGTGATTCAAACATTTTTTGCGTAGAATCATAGGATGCATGAGTGCTCAGTGTGCAAGAATACACATTTTGCCATGGACTGTCACTTCAAGATACAATTAGACTTTACATTCATAATGAATTATTAATTTACCATCTACTTGCTTGTCTTCTCTTTTTATACACAAAGGTAACATTTTCCCTTTTCCCAGAGCACTGCAGCAGAAGTTCACCTCAAGATGATTTAGTGTAATAAACAAAGCATTTTCCAAGTAACTGTTTTCCCAGTATAACCTGTAAACTTTTATCAGACCTGCAACATTCACATTTTCTGTTCAGACTATTCGCTCTTTGGTGAGTCCCTTGAAGAGTCTTTTATGTCAAGCTCACCTGGTCCATTGACTTTAAAATGTTTATTTTGCCACAGACATTGCTTCTTTTCACCTCTGGAGCTGCACAGATTTTATTACAGATTCTCAAGTCCCAGATGTAAGTTTTGTGAGTGATGTCATACTTAAAAAAGGAAATCTAGAATCTCTGCCAAAGAGCAAAGCTGGAAGAACAGTCAGGACATCCTCAGTTTAAAAGAGCAAAGCACCAGAACAGCAGTGAACATCTCCCAACAAAGCAATGTGGTCCATGAGGTTCAACCTACAGAACTTATTCTTTAACTAGTGACAGGAAGAATGTTCACAGACATGAGTGGGAGCACAAAAGCTTTAATCACATTCCAGAAATCTTAGCTCACAGTGAGCGTGTCACAGGTTCCACTGCAGTCAACTGCTCAGCACTAATAACAGAAATGATACACATCTCACTCACCCACACAATTTCACCTAAATAATTTTTTTTTCCAAAAATCACTGTAAGTATTAGAAGTTTATTTAATGCTTTCAATAGCAATGACACCTGTATGTGTGTTTAGAAGCATGATCAGAAGGAAGCTATTTTCAGAAAACAAACCAGCAGGGATTGTTCACCTGCAGAGGAAAATGCACTCGGAAGATCTCAAAGCAACCTTTCAGTACTTAAAAGAAAGTTTAAAGAAAGATGGGGACAGATTTTTCATCAGGACTTGTACTGATAGAACAAGGGATAATGCTTCTAAACTGAAGACAATAATGGGTAATAAACCAAGGTGCTGCTTCTACTGCTTCTGTTGCTTATTATACTCAGCCTTTGGCAGGCCTGGGTCCAGCTTCAGCCAAATGCAGAGCTGGGATTGCCTTCACTTTCATCTCATCAGGTTTATATTGATTTACCTTCCCACACTTTGCCCCACATATTGCTGAGCTGTGTTAGTTGTCTGATGTGCTTTACCAGTTTATCACAAAATGAGCACAGCTCAAAAATACCTTATTTTAGCCAAAACTCCCCATGTGGAAATCACCATCCCAAACAACTGCCCTGCCAGGTGCCCTGTTATTCAGTGAGCCTTGAGCTTGAGCTCCCCTGGGAAAGGGTAGCGAAGCCAAATGTCCACCAGACTCAGATCTGAACACTACAGCTAGAAATTCAGTATTTATTTAATTATTGTGATGGAATGATACTCATTTAGGAACAGTTTCCTGCCATATTAACCTCCCTTGGTCAATTAGGGTGCTATAGACCACGTATTATATATGGACAATGGATCCTGCTCACACGTGGCCTCATGTCCAGGCAGTGACCAACCCATCCTCAAAGAACTAAAGCAAATTAAACAAACTCACTAAAGTCAAATGAGATCAAGGGGCTTTTGACTCCTGCTTCCTGTGGTTCAGAAATAGTTTGAACATAGTAGTTGAAATTTTAGCCAGGGAAATTTCCCCTGTCAGCAAAGTCATGCTTGGGAAGCTTTCACAGAATATGCAGCTGTGGAAAGGATCCTAGAGGTAAACCCAGGATTTTTGGTGCCACTTATAAAGCAACTTTTCTCATCAACTTCATATACACAAATCTCTTATACGAGAGTGGATTTCTTCACTATGTTTGGAGGAAGTGAGGGAAAAGGAACTATAAATACTACAAGTTATGAGCAGTCAGCTAATGGTGTCTGACTCAGACACCTTGGTTTTAAAATTCCACTTGTCCAAGCACCCTTTCTTATCCTGCCAAGCACAAAGCCTCCAGCTGTGGAACAATTTAAAACAAAACCCCCAAAACATTACCTTTCCATTTCAAGTTTACACTGAAGGTATCATTTGAAGTCTGCTACTAAACTTCTTCAGAATTTTCATGATTTTTAAGAGAAAGTAGTCTTCTTAAAACAAGGAATACCATAGCATGATTAAGGAGTGATATAACTTTTCATTTAAATATTTCCTTCATATCTACTTGAAATAATGCTTTGGAAATGTCTAGCTTTAAAAATATGGAGATTTTAGACAAACCTTTATAATGCTTCATAAACTGAGAAGGGATTATTTCAAGTAAGACATTAATGTGGCATTATTTAGAAGCTTTGGCAATGTTTTAAAACATTTAAATATTGAAGGTGGGCTTTTTCAGCATTTATGTTTAGCATAGAAAGTTAAAGAGTCTTTTCATTCACCTAAATCTAAATTTTATGAACTAAGAAACAATTTTAATCAAGATTCTGTTATTCTCTGTTTATTTGTAATATTCCTTTACACATAATAAAAGCTCAGAAGATGACGGTATCTAAACATCTGCCAGACAAATTTCCTTTAGAAAAAAAAGGGAAACTGTGAGGTAAAATTCAAAGATATTGAAACAGAAAGCAGTGCTTTGCCATCTCTTTTATGAAAATTACATCGACTTTTCACTCATTGACTAGATTTTCCTGACTATAAAAAACACAGGCATATCTAGATTTAGGCATCTATTTTAGACTGAATTCCTGTTCAGGAATCAGACCTTTTCTCTACCTTTAAAGAATAGCAAAATTATCATAGTTTCGTTTCCAGCTTATGAAAGAGTTGAAATGCATTTTTATATAGATCACCAACATGATTTTTCTTAAAATCACGCTGTGCCATCAGGCTCCCAGTTCCAGCAAAGAAGACAGAACCCCCCAAAAAACACAGAGGGCACAGGCATTAACATGCACAGAGCTTTGGGCCGATTTGACAGTTCAAAGAAAAAAAAAACTTCTTTTGTTCTTTTCCATCAACAAAGAGCAATTTAACATAGAAATTCCAGACCCAGATTATCCCAAAAGGACAGAGTGCTACTACCAGAAAAATTGTACCCCAAAACTGTGCAGCAGTTTTATAAACCTCCCCATCCACAGCTGAGAACTCGCCGTGGTTCTGACGCACTGATTTGCCCTGAGTTACTCAATTAAACAGTTACAAATGGATTACAGGGTTAATACTAAAACTGAAAGTGCATTATTATTAAAATTGGGTGTATATATCCTATGCTAAGCAAATAATGCTGTAAACACACAAAGCAAAGATTACACAATCTGCTTTGTTCTCAATATAAGCCTTTCACACAAAAGATTTCCTTTTATTACTTACTAGTCTCCATTTCTCCTCTTCCATACAACTACAAAAGAGATGCCATCAAGCAAGTAAATCGAGGAATAAAGCTGCAGAGATTTTTTTACTCCCATTTATTCCCATTGAGCCTCCCTCAGGGATACACAAATTGGAAATTGCTAAATTGTCATCTAATAGGCAGAAACAACATAGGCGAGACCAATTAAGTAAAAGGCAGAAAGTTGTATTACACATGTAATTAAATTAAATTCTTTGACTAGACTACATTAGAATCATTCCCAAAAAGGACAAAGCTCGACTTTAATCAGCACATGACACATTGTAGGACACGTCACTAAAATAGTACATTAGGAGTTTGGATATTACTAAAAAGAGCACATTTCTTAATTGTAAATCAAGTTACTCCCAGGTGATAGGAAACTGGCTAAACAGCAGCCTTCCCTCCTAAATATACAAGACTTTAATGATGCATAATTGAGTACAAAATCATAAAAAGTAGTTTTCTTCTCTTTTTTTTAGCTGTAATATCCTTCAGCTGGGTACCTACACATATTTTTTCAGTGGGACTGTTCTCTTACAGAGATCCCCAGAACCCAGGAAAACACCAGATCAAATCACCACCTTAGCTGCCAAATGTGAGTGACAATAACTGGAGATAATTTGGCTTGTAATCACAATCACCAAAAGGAACAATGCAGTGGGGAAGGCAAAAAGTGCAGTGCAAACAATTCTGACTTTCAAGGTTTGGGTTCTTCACCTCTTGCCATTCCCAGCACTGAGGCCAAAACCTCCTCGTGGTAGGCACCAGCTCAGCCTCCTCCTCACACCCCTGCACAGCCCCTGGAGCTGGAGCCCAGGCTGGGGTGGAAATAAATTCCAGAATGCAGATACAACACTGTCCTGGACTACAGGAGGCAGAGGAGGAGGAGAAGCAACATGTACCTCTGCCCGTGGTGCTTTTCCACGCTTTTTCTTTCTGGGAATTGGCTAAACCAGGCAAAAAGCCATCAGCACCCCATTCTGACAACAGCACTATTTAGTTAAACCATTAATTGTTCATCTAGATGACAATCAGAATATCAGAAATGGATTGGCACCTCTAAGCACAAACTGCCTTTTGGAACTAAATCAATCCTGTGACTGTCCAGCAACCAAGAGGGGAGTAAACATTTTCACAACCTCTGTACCCTAAGACAAATTACTATTTTCCTCCCAGTAATTCCCAATAACTCACTTTTTTATCTATCTCTTTTTTTGTTATGTTTCTTAGATAATACCATTTCAATGGCAAATCTGTGACTTTCTGTCTAAAGAAAGTTCCTGTCCTATAGGAATACATTTGCCAGGCAGGCTGGGAAACCCTGGTTGAAGCACTATCATTACTTCAATATTGGAAAAATCAGCTTATTGTTTATGTCATACATATACAGAAATTAAAATGGAGACTTGGAAAGGGAACAAAGTGATTTGCTTTCTTGATTGAATAGCATGGAAATGCAGAAAATGAAAAAACCACATGGCTGAAATTGCCTTAGGAAAAAAATTAACTCGTTTATATGAAAAGAACAAACAGCTTTTAAAAATTAGAGATATTTTTAAATGCTAATTATTTGTATAAACCAGTTCCTGTGCACAAGGGATCAAATATAAGTGAGTTAGTGTAGCTGACAGCAGCAGTGAGAAAAGCAAGAGGCCATGAGAAAGACAAAAACCAGGGCTTGTTTTGGTGAGCCTGTTCTGAGGACAAGCAGTATGGACACAACCCCCTGTCTAATGTCACCATGTGCTTGCAAATATCACTGTACAGGAGTCCAGCCTGCACAGCCTCTCAGATAATGCCAGATAAATGGCAAGAAGCTCTTCTTCAAACTACAGATGGATGGTGCTTCCCAGAAAGGGAGACATAATGTCAAAATACAAGAGAGCACAACAAAGAAGCTGCTCTGAACCCACATAGGACATCCCCAGAAACAATGAGCACTGACATAAAAATATTCCTCATGTAAATTCAACTTCCATCATTAGAGCCTGCATACATGTATTTATTGCCTGCTGTCACCATGTAATCAGCAGCCACTAATCACCCCACAGCTTACTCATAAAATTCTCTATTTTGTATTGGAGATCATGACTGAATGTTCTAAAGTCCCATCCTATTTAAGTCCTTGTGATACAGAAAGAAAATAAGTGACAGCTTGAAATAAGCTGCTAGTGATGCCCATCTTAAGAAATGCTTTCCATCAATATATCCAGAGGGAAAAAGGAAATATTGGTGAAGTATGATGTAGATTTATTGTGCCTGATACTGCTGGGCTTGGCAGAGGTGCTGTAGGAAGAGACGGGGTAAAGGCTGCTCATGAGTAACACAGAACACAATAATAAGAAGCAGGTTAGAGCATTATTTAAAGAACACAGCACACCTCAGTATTTTATGTATTATTATTATTGATGTTTTAAAGAACATCTCAATGACTTACCACAAATTTCCCTTTCCAAATTTACTACTTAATGAGTATAGACTCAAATGAAAAATAGGACTTCACTCACAACTTCCATCATGATGCCTATGCTCTTCTACCTTAAAATTAATGGTTTTGAAATTCTTAATGTTCACCTTTCATTTCATTTTGCATACATACTGTGCTTTTCCCTCCAGTGCATAATAAATAATATACAATATAGAGTGTAATGCCTGGGAATAAATCTAAACTGAATTCAGGGGGGGAAATGAAACAGAGCTGTTACATTCATGTCAGGATCCAAAAGAGAAGGTCTGATGAGGCAGCTAAAAAGACAAGGCTTGTAATAATAATGGGTATCAAATATGTAAGAAGAGAAAAAACAAAACAAAACAAAACAAAACAAACAACAACAACAAAAAAAAGCCACAAAAAAAACACCCCACACAACAAAAAAACCCCAAAAAAACAACAAACCCTACAGATTTCCAAGTGCATGGACTTAAAAATGGTGAAATATTTACTCAGTCTACCAATCTCACTGCATTCTTTTACTCACATTTCCTCCAAAGGTTGGTAGGCTTCATAATGCAGTTTCCTCTCGAAGGGTCAATATTTGGATTGTTTCATGATTTTTATTGTCATAAGCCTTTCTACAACAATAAATTACTCTTTCTTGGGACAGCTTTAGGAGAGATGTAGGTTTCATGATGTGAAGGTACAAAAACATTCTGTGTTTTGATGTACCCTTTTTATTACAGTAGAGAAATCATCTATTCTCAATCTCAGTTCTATTAATAACTAAAAAGTTTTCTTGCAGTGCAAAAGCTTTTTTGAAATATCGACAAATCTTTAGACAACACCTTTGCCCTGCCCATAAATTCATTGCTTAAATTGAGTTTACTTGAGGCATAATAACACTTTGTTTAATATGCACTTATATTCTAAAAAACTGTCCTACAGTCTATTGGGTCACTGACTCCAAATCAAATTTCTTTTGTTTATCATTAAATTCCTTCCTTCCAGTATTCTAATCCCCACACTCAGATTATTAATGTTTTTTTTCTATTCATCGCTATCAATAACAACCTTTTCCAAAGTCACTGTTATTCCCAGAGGAAGAGGAAATGCAAAGAAAGGAAAAAAAATTGGTCAAGGAACTAGAATTCAGTTAAAAGTTCTGCAGATGATTCATGGCCCAGCCTGTATGACTCTCCATATCACACTCCTGTACCCCAGTAGGCAAACAGTTTTAATATTTATAAATATGGAAATTTATTTACCAAAAATTGGAAGTTCTTTTAAGATGTCCATGCCCACTTCAGTGTTTATGTTCTGCTTACACTCACCTGTGATTTAAGTCACCTTTTTAGCCTCAGACCTGTAACCTCACTCAACACTTCATTCAAGCCCTGACCCATCCACAAGCTGCTAGAAAATGGCCCAAAAAAGGACATTGTAATTCCCTGTCCCCCTCCAGCTTCTCTCAATGTTCAAACTGAATTCAATATTAAAAAAATGAGAAAGATAAAGGGAAAAAATCAGCTGAGTATTGCAGTTCTTACAGAGTTTGTCATCAGCTCCATCAAGCTGGGTGTTAAATCATTCTTTGGCCTCTCCACCACCATTAAGAGAGGAGCTGCATCTTCTGCTGCTGTCAGTGCCTGTCTGGCTGATTTGGGGTAAATTCACCACTCATTCAAGTGCAGAGAGGCTCCCAGACTATGCACTTCCATCCTGAACTTCAGGGCATTTTCATAAATCAAAAGATCAAGCAGCTGCTGGAAACTCACTTATGATAATATGAATATAATTACTGAAGCCTCAATGAATTCTTCCTAAGGTATTTTCAATAAAAGCTGGAACTGAGGTAAAGCATACATCATTGATCACAACCAGTGAAATAGACACACAAGCTGGGCTGGGCCAGTAAAGCACCAACAGCAAAATCCAAGCTTTGGTTGGCATCCCCCACACATGAAATTCCAGCTGTGTCCAGTGCTGAAAATTAAGTAAAGGACATTATTTTTGATCTTATGTCTTTTGTCTGGAATCCAGAAATGGCTCAAGCACATCAAGATGCTTTGGGCTTCCCTTCACACTGTGAGCACCCACCAGGACCTGGAACACGATGGAGCCCAGAGCTCCAAAGCACTTTCATGGAACACAGATCCTGTCTCCTAACCAGAGGAAAAGCCTTAACAGGGTAAGGGCTGAAGATGAAAGGCTCCTTTTGGCAGATGCTGGCCATGACTGATCATCAAACAAAAAGCATGGCTCAAATTACCTCCAGTAAGTGAAACAGCTGCACAATCATCTCTAGAAGTCTTTGTACCTGTTTGAAGTAATGACAAAAAACCCCTTCACTTAACCTGAAGTGCCCATATCCACTGGTGCAGAGACCTCCATATACAGCCTTAGAGTTACAGAGAATCCAGCTACAGATCCTGGTACAGATAGGGCTCCTTACCTATGAAAATCTGATTCTATTTACACAAGAACGTGAAAAATATGAAAAGCACAACAGCCCCTCCCTCCCCAGAAGATGGATAGATACAAACCAGTTTTCCCCATGAAGGGGTATGATTTTATTTCAACCTCAATCACAATACTTAACTTGAGCCACAATTTTCTGAAATTCAGAATAAGTCTCTGTACTTTTTTTTTTCTCCTTGTTGCCACAAAACAGCTGCTGTAAAAATCTGTTCTTCTCAAGTGAGAGGAAGCCTTGTGATGAAGACACTGAGTAGTGTCTCCAAGCAGCTTTCATAAGCCTTTTCCTGGGAAGGATGGAGAAAAAACTGGCAGGCCAAGCAGTTGTTCTCACCAGGAAAGTCCACCAGTGCTGTCTTCACTGGTGTTGAAATACCCATTAACCTGAGGGAAGGTGACAATGAGGATGGTTCCTGGAAGATCTGAGATGCCAACATTCCTGCTGTGTTTCAAAGACTGTCCCCAAGGCAGGAAAGGGAGAAAGACAATCTCCTTGTGAAGCTGAAGATCCTTGCAGGAGCTCCATCACAGGGCCAGAGAACTGAGGGAAGCTTTTGCAAAGCCAGGTCAAGCCTCAGAGGCCCACAATAGGCACAAGGAACTGTGTCTTCCTGTTCTCCAGCTCCTGAAACAATGGGATTTCTTATTGGCAGAGTGCTTTGTCTCTTTCTCACTTCTGAGAAAACAAGATTTAAGCTGCAGGACGTGCCCACTGCACCCACCTGTGACACAGAGTGACACAGATCTGCTGATTCAGCACAACAGCTTTAACAGCCATGTTGGGAATAACGCTGTGGATGGGAAGAATTCCAGGCATGCCAGGGATGCAGAGAGATGATACATGTCTATTGACATAATTGTGTTACCAAGAAAAGGCTTGCAAGGTGTTCTTGGGAAGTGCTGTGGAAGCTTCATGGCAAGACTGAGACTGAGATTTCCCTGGAATTACTGAAGAGCAGGAGAGGCTGCAGGAGGGCAGAAATGCTCACAGGCACAACCAAAGCTGAGGAGGACAATTTTCCTCCTTGGCTGGAGCTGCTAAATGCAGCTTGACTGAGGTCTGCTCCACCTCTCCCTGTGAACACTGAGACCTTCCTCAAGACTGGCTGTTCGGGGACTTTTGTTGTTTTCATTTGAATAGAGGAAACTGAGGAAAGATCAAACATCAAAAATCGAGTGGGACCATCAAAGCCCAACAGCTTCAAAGTCGACAACCACAAACTCAAACCCCCTGTACATACTTTTGTCAAAGCTCCCAGAACACAAGCAAAGCAATATTCTAGAAGAGATAACAAGGAAAGTAAATGCAGCTGCAATGTCAGGCTAAGAATGACACAGGTAGATTAATCTCCTCCAGCAGATACCCACATATTTTAAGGGCATTAATTAATTTAGAAGGAGAAGCTGAAGTATTTGGTAACAGGCAGAAGGAAACACGTCCCTGTTAGAAAGCACACATCCCCATGTGTGAAATTCCAATCACTGAAAGAGGAAAAAAAAGCCCATCTATATTTATTTTACAACACAAAAATGCGTCAAAAGCCAACTACACAAAGAGAACTGACGTAGTTGCTGTAAAGCATTGTCTCCACAGCCAGTTTTCATTAACAGAAAAATACCTGCAGATCCTAGACATTGATCAAATAACATGTGCAGAAGAAGCAAGGTGAGATTCCAAGACAAGCTTCTCCCAATCCCATCAGGGAAAAGAAACCAGAAAGATAAAATGCAAGTCATTGCTGGTGAAACTGCTCCTCTACCAGTACCTTACACATCAGTCTTTCTCTGGGCAGGTTCAATTGTGAATTTATGGAAAATTAATGACTAATGTGCAGGTAGTTAGGGTATCTATTTTTTCTTCTGGTTGAAATTGCTGATTCAAACCTTAGGCTATTTTAGGTAAAGCTGTGGCTTGGGTTTTATCCTCAAAATGCACTGGTTTTCAAAAAGTCTACAAATATAGCATAAAGATGATACACAGTGCAAACTATACCTGCTTGGGTTTTTTTAAGGCAGAAAACCACATAACCAGACCAAAGCAGCCAGAAGCTGCTTCCCAGCAAACATACAGTTGCATTGAATCATTAAGCCAGCACAAGGCTTAAAAGAATAAATCTCAGCTTTTAAGTGCAAAATAGAATTCAATTTTAACCACTGAGCCATGACCACTGCCTCTTTAACAATGCTATAAAAAGCTACCTGGCTTCTCAAATTTAAAAAAGTCAGTGTCACATAAATAAGCTCACAAAAGACCTAAAAATAACTTTAAGCTGCCCACCCTCAAGGTCAGAAGGAGCAGATGCAAAGAAATAAAGCTCTCCAAAGAGCTTCCAATAGGAAAATACTACTGACAAAAGTGAAGGTGTTGCCACTGGCTCACAGCTATTGCTTTACAGTTCTTCTGTGTCAACTTCTGCTGAGTCCTACCCATGCAGTTCTCCTCAGTGAACCACTTTGCTGGTGTTGAGAGAACACTTTGTTCAAACTTATTAACTGCAAACAAACTTTGGTGCATGTCCTTTCCACTCTTTACAAATGATGTCCTGAAGGAGAATGAAGATGGATCTATCTGAGGTGCATCAAGGCAGAAATCAGTAATTTTCAGCATTTCAGTGTGGTACAGAATGGCTCATTACCATGAATGCAGAGGTCACAAACAAGGCCAATCCTGCTACATCAGGAAACTTCTCCATGTGGATCTGCTAATGGATTCATCTCCAGCTCCTGATGGAAACCAGATCAGTCTCATCACAGCCCAACCATTCCTTTAACACACTCCACACTTCTCAGGGTAGAAAAATAGAGTGGAAATAGTGGCAGTGCTGGTGGCTCAGACTGCCTTGAGAATTTCCTTTTTTTTGGTTGTAGCAGGTCCACACTTGGCAGAATGTCCTGTCAGAAGGGAGAGAGCTGCTCTTTGTGGACCTTGAAGCACAATCTAAGACCATCAGTAAGTGTGCTCTGAACACCAGTAAGGTGACTCCCTGAAACAACAGTTTAGGGATTTCAGTGGTTCTGCATTGAGCTGAATTTATGTGGCTTGAAAAAGATGAAGGACTGAGCCTACTGTCCTGTGACTTGAAAGTCTGATTTAAGAAATCTAAATATTTCAAATCTGATGTTTCAAGCATGCTCACATCCCTTGCAGCTACACTTTTTTCTGTTTTAATTATTATTATGCTTTTTTTTTATGCTCTAATGTTTTCCTTAAGAATGGGAACAGAAAGTATTCAATTACTGAAGTAAGAAGTCACAGGCTGAAACAAAGCTGTAAGAAATAGTGCAGCCTGTCAAAGGTGATAAGTGCCTCTGATTATCCTTGACTGCGTTCCCTGGGCTCAGCATTTCATTAAATAGCAATGCTCCCTTTTAAAAATAGATTTACCACCATATCCTGAGGGTCTTTCCTATTTTTAGCCAAAGCTATGCACAAAAATACCACTTTCTTCACTAATTGTATTTGATTTTCAGTTTCAGTGTTACTGGTAAGATTTGTTAAGTTTGTGTAATGCAACCTGAAACAAGTCATGAACATAAAAACAGTTTTTTAACTCATTTTCACGAACCTCCCTTCAACTGGGTGTATTAATAACTTCCTTGGAGAAACTAAAAAATGCTTTAAAAAATAGGTATTAAATTAAATGAGGTGAATTTGGCTGTTACATCGTTGAAGAAGAGAAATGCAGTCAACTATGGTTCTATGCCAAAATAAATTAGGTGAAAAGTGAAGAAACAAAGTAGAAAGGGTGGTCAGGCACTGGAACAGGCAAGGCCAGGGAAGTGGAATCACCATCCCTGAAGTGTTCAAAAGACAGGCAAATGAGCTGCTTAAGGACAAGGTTCAGTGGTGGATCTGGCAGTGCTGGATTAACATTGGGACTCACTGATCTTGGAGGTTTTTTCCAACCTTAATGATTCCATAGTTCTATGAATGAATGAAGTTTCTTCACCGTGTGTTAACAAAATTCTTCTAGCACATACCAGGATATAAACTGTTTAATAATGCCTGATGAAAAGCTGTGGGGTTTTGTTGTTGTTGCTGCTGGTTTGGGGTTTTTTTTTTTTACTGATATGGTATTCAGTAAAATAGCTGCCTATGTAGTAAAAATATCATATGTTTATGTAGATGGAAATCTTAACGAAACATCCAAAAGAGCAAGTTTATTTTCAAATAAATTTTGTCTTGATGCAATGGGCATAAATGGTTCTGCTTCATAGAAGAGTTACCTAACTGAGGACAACAAGAGGAAAGCTGAATTGATTTAACTCTTAACTGAAACTCAGAAAACAACATTTTCTATAAGATGTCAAATATCCATTTCCATTCTTCATTGGCAGAAGATTCATCAAACATCAGTCAGAACAGAAAAAAAATTGAAACAAATACTGTATCTGAGGAGAAAAGTTGTGAAATTCCATAGTTAAACTGAAAAGTGTGACACAACTACAGAATAATTACTTCTAGGAAAAACACAGAATTATCACATGCTTCCACAAGTGAAGATGTTCATCTCAATGAAAAACCTAACTCAAATATTGGTAAATTTTTAAAAGTTTGGAAATGGTTTTAAGATCAAAGAGGAGAGACTTAGATTAGATATTAGGAAGAAATTCTTAATTGGGTGTTGAGGCCCTGGCACAGGTTGCCCAGAGAAGCTGTGGATGCTCCATCCCTGGAAATGTTCAAGGCCAGGTTGGATGGGGCTTGGAGCAACTTGGGATTGTGGGAGGTGTCCCTGCCCATGGCAGGGATGTGGAACTGGATGATCTTTAAGGTCCCTTCCAACCCAAACCATTCCAGGATTCTGTGATCATTTAAAGACTAAGCACAGTCAATGAAAAAGATGAAGATGTGAAAAGAAAGGAATGAGGTTTGATCTGGTGTCCTAAATCAACAACTGATTGAAAATAAAACTAAGGCCACAAATAAAAGGAAACTGTGTGGCAAAAATATTCAGTGTTTTGTATTCCCTCTTTAAAGTAAATACAGCAGTGTTTTGAAATCAAGACAAGTCCAGCCAGGGTCATGGAGATGGTGAATGGATATTTGTCATACAAGGAGAAGCTGAGAGAGCTGGGAGAGAACCCAGAGAAAAGAAGGCTCAGGAGGATCTTATCCATAAATTCTTCACGGGGGCAAGGAGTAAAGAAGCCAGATCCAGGTTCTTCTCAGCAGTGCCCAGTGCCAGAATGAGAGGCAACAGACACAAAATATGAGAAATTTCCTCTGGATACAGTATAAACCTTTATTATTGTGAGGGTGGTCTGACAGGCTGCTCAGAGGGGCTTGCAGTCCATGACTGTGGCGGTGATTCTGTGACCCTGCTCATAAGATTATCAGTTCTGTTTTCAAACTAGTCAGGAAGACTGGAAGGGAAAAAAACAGCCTGAAGATTATTCCAGAATGTCCATCCTCTCATATGTCCCAAGTCCAGATTTTGCTTACTAATAAGTAATTAGAAAGTAATTGGGGGAAAATTGTCAATGAAAAAAAAATAAAATGTTCCCAAATATTAAGGAGGCTGAACAACACAGAACAAAACATTTAGGGAATTGCTCTAGAAGAATAAACATGTCATCTGCAAAAGGACAGCAGTTCTATTTATCAGGTGAAGTTATGCAGAGTTGGGTTGGGTTTTTTTACATTCAGTACTTGAAGGATTGCTTGCATAAGGCATAGTTAGCTCAGAAAACATGTTTAACATAGTGGGAGAGAAATGCACACAAGAACTTCTGGGATCATATCCTGCTCATTATCTCTGCCCTCACAAAAAAATGGAAGTTTTCTGGTACATTCATTTCCTACTCCTGTTTCAATTAATTTCACCAAAATGAATTCTCTGTAAGGAAATCTCTGACCTTCAGCTATTTCCAATATGTAAACAAAACATTGCCAAAAGGGAGAGGGGAAAAAAAAAAGGAAAGTTTTCTTTTGCTTCCAAAATATGTTTGGTTGAGATGGGGAGCAGCTCAAGGTGAAGGGATGAGAGAAAAAAAGAGGCTAAACCAGGAAATGAGTGAGAGAGTGAAGGGGAACGAGCTGCAAAAGAAGCCCTGAGGAATTTTATAATTCTGGGGTTTATATGTGGCTACTTAATGCATGTAGAATTGATACAAGGCAGACAAAATACACATTCCAGCTCAACACCTGATGGACACACTCTGCAGAACTTGGAACCTTAGCACCCAGGGAAAAACACAGAGAGAGCATAAACCCAAGTGAACTCATACAGGTACTCTCTGAACCAGCAAACAGCTCTCAAAGTGAGCTCTGAACTTCAGAAAAGAGAGCTTTTTCTATAAAGCCCAATCATCACAACAATTGCAGAAAGGCATTTTACTAAGACTTTTATTTACTACAGTGTTTATGGCTGCCAGTGCACTCAACAACAACATTCTGTGTCAATAAATGACTTTGTTTAAGGAGTTCTTGATGAACAGGGAACTGGGTCCTAATGGGAATCTCAAGTGCTAAGTTCCATCACAGGAGGAGGAGGCTGCTGGGTCAGGGAGTTTTAAGGAGTATCAACCATAATACACCAGGATAGCTCAGATGAAACACCATTAAACTTCAGACAGATGAAGAATTTGCTGCAACAGTAGAAGTTTTATTCTCTTTCCATCTGAGAAGGTCAAAGTTAATGCAGATAAGCTCAGTATCATTTATCTTCTGGCAGCATCCTGAATCACTAAGAATTGGGATGCAACATACTCTTTCCTAAATTGCATTTCAGGGATGATTTTCTGCTGGATTCAGGGGGGGGAAAAAAACCTCCCTGATTACTTTCTCAGATTTCTGATTATCTTGAAAAAGATTAATATGCAGTGCTTACATGGTCCCCTGCCCATGGCAAGGGGGTTGGAATAGATGATCTTTCAGGGCCTTTCCAAGCCAAAGCATTCTATTATTCTATGACTTTATAAAACAGTTATATGAACTCAAAATAGTATGTTCATTCTGTGACATCTATGCACTCTTCATGAACAGACAGCTCTCCTCCACCTGAACTATAAACATTTTTATTCTCGTGTTCTCTCTCTAGCAAATACCTGACTCAAGGATGACAAAAACACTGACAACAGCCAGTTCAGTAACACTGAAATAGCAACAATGAGAAAATTACCAAAACAAGTAAAGCATTGTTCCAACTTTATGCCAGTAGGGTTAAAACAAGTTATTTTAAACCAATTACTACTGGTGAGTACAAGTAGAAAAGAGAACTAATACCCCATCATTAAATCACTCCAAATCAGCTAATTTGGGTGGTTTTTTAGTTTACTTTCTGTGACTTTTACTTCCTATACTCGCAATTTCATGCCACTAACATGGAAAAAAAAAAAAAGGATAGAAAATTGTAATACAACTCTCCATCATTATCAGGCCGTTTCTGACTCCTGACTGTTTAATTTTTATTGATTCTTTTTTTAATCATATCCAAAATGAAACTGATTCTTTGCCTGCTGAGGACAAAGGTGGAAAGAAAGACATGCATTTGCTGACCAGCTTAATAAAGACTATCCTGTCTCACAGACAATGCTCTCTGTAGGAGCAAACCTTTCCTTTACCTTGACAGATGCAATTCAAAATGGGGCTCGGTGTGAAATCAAAATATTGAAACTGTCAAATATAATCACTCTTCTGGCACATCATGCAAAATTGAACCTCTATTTTATAGACAAGAAAGATGGTTTATTTCTTGAGCAGACCAAGGGCTCAGAGATGACTCAGACTCACTGAGGAATGCAGAGCCTAAGGTGGAAGATGAGCACAAAGCACAGAGACCAAGCCCAGGGTCCCAACGGGGAGGAGTTTGCACCTGAGAGGGGACAATTGTCCTGCTGAGCACTGCAGAGGTTACAGGCAGAATTCTCCTCTGTCCTGAACTGATGTTTTGTGCTGTTTCACTGATCTTCCTGTGGCACAGGAACCCAGGTTCCTGTAGTCTCATTTCTTTCACTCATTTTTTCTTTCTAGATTTCCACTTCATTAGACTGTGACCCTAAAATGCAAGTTTCTTCCCAGTCTAAGAATTCCCAGCATTGTCTTCTCCATCCCTGGCCAGAATCTCTGTGTGTAAATCTGAAATGACTGAATGTGTTATACAAACTTTGAAATGTATTGCCTTGGATCAGTTTTTCATGTTCTCCAATCTAATTACTGCTTCTTGCATTTCACAGTCTCAACAAAGATTACAAACACCTCCTCAACACCAAATATGACCATGTGCATCAGTATTTCCAGAAATATTTAATCTTTATTTCCACATCACAGACATTCTGAGCTGGAAGGGCATATTGCTGCTTCTTTGTCTTGTGCATGTTATTAATGTTTTCTAAAACTGCTTCTGGAAAGTCAAGTTTTGTTTCCCTCAGGTTATGTAATTTATTTCTTTATCATGTTCTGTACATTATTCAAGACCTTTGACAATAATTAGTTTTGTTTTAAATGCTAAGAGGACAACGCTGGGTTTGGAAACTTTACAGACTTATTTCTGAACTGAAGCAAGGAAAAATGTTTAAAAGAAATGAAATATATGTGTAACAGTGAAGGATGATTATTAAGGAAAAAAAGTCCCAGCCAAACAGCAGAATATTGCCATTATATGTATTATTTACACTAAATTATTTTAAACCCCTGTACATTATTATTTCTGTGCAAGAGTGTAACTTCTGTGTAAATGTGTTAAACACCACATTTAGCAGTGAATAAGTTGAATTTGTATGATCTGAACCAGACTTGAAGACTGAATTTCCAAGTGATCAGCTCTCAGCATGTTTTTCAGTGGATTCAGAAGAGCCTCTTTGATTCATTGTTGGTTTCTAATGCATTGCAATTGCAACCAAAGAATTGTAATTGCTCACTTCTCGTGCAATCAGTAGTGTTGATAGTCAATACTGAGCTAAAATAAAACATGCAACACACCCAGAGGTACCTGTGAGGCACCACTGAGGGGTTTGCCAGGTACTGACAGAACTTTTGGGAGCTTAAATCAAAGCCAGACTCAGCTTCAGTCTAACCATTCGAGGAGCTCATCAGAGTAAAAGGGGTTAATAGAAAATGACAACTTGTTCCTCAGATGTGGTGTATGTTCCCTAGGCACCAAATTCTACTGGAATAACTTCTATTGGCTTGTTGCACGCAGGATTGTGACTAAATCAGTATTTTATTGGAGCCAACATGCAGGGAAGGTACCAAGGCTAAAACTTTCACCAAATTCCAGTATGGAAATCAGGAATGCAGCAGCTGTTCTTCCAAGCAAGACCTGAGAGCCCAGCACACATTAAATTTCTAAAGGTGCCCAAGCACTGGCACTGGGGGTCTTCCATATCCAAGAGATGGCAAAAAATTATATTCTATCTTCTTCAGTTTTACTTTTCATTCCACCTGCAATCATTTGAACTGAAGTACAGCATAGAATACCCCACGGGCTTAAATCTTCTATTTGAGGAAGAGAATCTCATGTCCACGGAGTAATTCCTACAATTTCTACCATTTCTATTTAAACAATTCCACAGGACTCCATGCCTAAATAAGGAGAATTTTTTCTTTAGAAATCTACTCTAATGTTGTATTTCTGTAATTCCTGTACACGTTTCTCTGTCATGCAGTTGCTACCTCTCTGTTTGAATCAGCCTAAAATAATCAAAATGTTCCAACTAAAGCAAAGCAAATAATCCCTCAGGTACTCTGCAACACCACGCTTGGAGGTTATTATCTCACCTTCACTAAAGAAAAAGACACCTGCACTGCTTGTGTTTCCTCAAGCATCCTGCCTGTGAGGCTCAGCTGTAATTTGGATGCCACACAAATATGTTCTTGTAAATAAAATAATTTTGAAAACCTGCTAACTTCTTTGAGATCCAAGTATTTCGTTCTTGACGAGCAGCTATTCAGTCTTCATGCAGAGATGGACACAACCTATTTGTAGTTTTTCTTCAATGAAACAAAGGAAATCTTTTGCCAGAAAAGAGGGTACAAAAAACTTTAAAGCAAACACAAATTTTCTTCTAACAGTATTGAGATTCTGAGGTATCTCTGGGAATTCAAAAGAAAGTTAAAACCCTAATAATTTTTGATCTAAGAGATCAGACATGCACTACAAGCACTGCCATCATTTTAAAGGGACAAATTTACTTGCACTTCATAAATTAGCCTTCAAGTTATGAAACTCTAATTATTTTTAATTACTACATGACACTAAAAGAAAACTCTGAACTGAAAAAGCAGCTTCCAGTTTTTTAATATTCTTTCAACATTCCTCAATAAAGGATAGAAAAGGTAAGGAATATGAATGAAAAAACTCAAAAGCCTTCAGTGTGAAAAAATAATTGTGAATACATATACACATCTGTCCCTACATATATCATCTATATATCTCTATATCCATATCTATATATCTATAACAGTCTGCAAAAAAGTGAGGCACCCATCTCTGACATGGGTTTAACCTGGATTAAAGGGAATTGCAGGAAGGAGAATTGCATTAAAGGGAATTGAACTCACCAATAAATGGAGATAGAACTTTGATTTTAAGATCTGATAATGATGAAAATTCCCCCTTAAGATACTTAAAACCAGTGAGGTGTATTTGCTAGGGAAGAGAAAACCCATGGAAGAGGGAGAAGGGAAAGAATCTCCAGATTTTCTGGATCTAGGCAAAAGGCAAGGCAGATTTCATATCCAATCAACAATGTCAACAAAACCACCTTTAAAAGGGACAAGGAAGAGGTCAAAGAAACTGAACATAATATTGGAACTATCTTTTATCTTGGAATGAAAAAAGAAAACAAATAAAACCATCAAACAAAAGAAGCTCTTTTCAAAAGCAACAGATCTGAAAAAGGAAGGGTCAGAACTCATCAGGCTGGACCCCAGAAGGGCCAGTTTTTCTTGGACATCACATTTCCTTGATCAGTGTCACTTCAGGGAGGACTTTCAGCATCTACACAAGCCACTCATCAGCTGCTCTGTGGGGACCCTTCCTACCCCTTTCATCATCCAGGACCAAGTCCCATCAGAGGCAGAGATAAATGCCTGGACTTCTAAAAGTGTTCTTCAAAGATGTGGGAGCAGAGAGAAACAGCAGCTTAAAAGGAATCATGTCTCAGGAAACTCAGTCCTTAAGAGAAACAGTACACTTAATACTGGGATTCTGTTCTTTGTGAAGTTACTGTGTTCCCTACAGTCAATATAACAACTTGTCTCAGGTGCAGATAAAACCTCAGAATCTTTTCTTTAAAAAAAGAAAAAAAAGAAAAGGAAAGGAAAGCACAGGAAGTATTTGTCAAAATCCTTCCCTCTGAGACATTTTAGCAACCACTACATTCTCTACATGATTGCACCTGTGCTAGGTGACCCTGCTTGAGTAGGGACCTGGCACAATCTGACCTCAGAAGGTCCACTCCAACCTAAAAGACCCTGAATGATGCTGTGACAACTCATTTCACTGATATTTTTGACAGAGCATTCACATCCAAACCAAAATGGTCTTAAAGTTCCTGAGTATTTGAACAACATCTACTGTCACTAATGATAAATTAGTGCTCAAGCTGTCAGCAGCATCTGTTTCATACTTCATGGTGATAGAATTTAATGGAATTTTAAACAAGTGCATTTTTGCTGCAGATTTTATTAGACAATTACTCTCCATGAGCTTTCACAAGCCTCTTACAGTGAGCCATTCATAAACTGCATTCACACTGCAAGAAAGCACAGAAGTGTGGAACAGCATGAGCACTTCATTCAGTTTCTGAGTCTGCTTCTTTCTCCTGAAATACTGAGGTCTAGAATTTAGCACAAACTGCAAAGCAAAATCTGAAAAAAATACACTGAACACTTTTGGTAGGTTAACTGAAATTCTTTTAGAATCAGTTTCAGAATCCAACTAACTTCCACTGAAACTTTTTCTAGTTCCTCCAACAATAATAAAACCAGTAATTATGACTTATTAAATACTTTCTGTACACTTAAGTGAAACACATGAGAAAACATTTGCTGCTACAACTTAAATTACTATTTTCCTCTTTTCTATAATTTCGTATTATCCCTTAATCTTTTGTAATTCTGGCAGCAGCAAGTGTTCAAACATAAGTGCTGATCAGAATCACTTTGTGTCAGGAGAAAACACACACAGGAAAAAGGCATCCCATTGCCAATGGATCTACGATCAAAATGAAGATATAAAACTGCTGGGAAGAACAAAAACCATAGTCAAAAATTCATACTCAACACAACATAAAAGTCAGCAGAATAAGAAAAAAATCTTTAGGAGGTGTTCAGCCACAAATTCTAAGCAGTAAATGAGCATAATTTGCTACATAAAATTAAAGTTTAAATGCCTCAAAAGCTTGAAAAATTACCACAGCGTGTGAATGTTTTTTTATTCAACCCACATTTAATTTCAGATTTCCAACAGGGCTCAGGTATTTCCAGGATTGGTAATACCTGACCACTCGAAGAAATTATTTGTCTTGAACAATGTTGCAATTTTCTACATGACTGCAAGTCACCATTTACATTTCAGATCACCATTGCTGATGTATTCAAAATAAAAACTTCTGGAAACCGTGAAGATGCTCTATGCAAAACCCAGCTCTGGTCTCACTGTATTTAGGTCTCCACTGCAGGCAGTGCAGGTTCAGCTGCTGCCAGGGCAGTGAATTCAGCTCTCACCAGCCACAGCAAAGCCAGAGAAGGAGGTTGTGCTCCTGCTCTTGGCACTTTCCTGCCCACAGCCAGAACATCACTCCCCATTTGGTCTCTCAGGCTCCAAATCACATCTTGCATCTCTTTAATAACATATCCACAGCATATGGGTAAAAAAAAAACATGTGAGAGGTATCCCAGGTCATCCTGTTAGATGAAATGACCAAAGTTCCCAAAAAATTAGTAAAATTCCCGTTATCAATTCTGTTCCTGTTCAGACATTCCAAGTGAAGAATACAGGAAAATCTAGAAAGCTCAACAGTGTGTCAGGAATTGTAGCATCCAATACCTCAGGGAAGAGAATGAGGGCTCTACAAAGCCCATTGAACTGGCTTCACAGTGACAAAATCCCAATTTTGGATCCCACAAAGCTCTGCTAACTTCATTTCAAATTATATGCAAGACAGACTTACTGTCAACAAGATATAAATCCTGTCCTTCTACTTAGCACAGAGTAATCCTTCATCTTATCCTTCATGCTAAAGAAGAATTAAAAGTGCTGAAAGCCAGTGACAGTCTTCCAGATTTTCTTTTTTGTTTGTTTTATATCGAAAAAGAGGCTTCTGCTCAAAGTTATACACAAGAAAAAAAAACAATGGCAAATGAAACACAGCCCTGCACAGCCCTTGAGGATGTATGTAATTCCCAGGCCTCCACTATTTAATTATTTTTAAAACTTCTAGCTTTGTAGCAAATTCCCAGGCATGAAATTACAGTCCTTGTAAATTTCTGCTGAGGAAGCATGGGAAGAAAATGAAATTGTCCTAACCAGTTCTAGGGCATTATTCTTGGACTTCAAAGCAATTGAATTCATCATCCTTAGTGCTTCAGAGTCAACACTGAATAAACATCTCTTACATCTTTTAAGCTTGCCTTGTGCTAAACTTAAGTGCTGATTTACATCAGGACTGAATTGATATTAAAATAAGAAAGCTGAATGTTTAAAGGTTGTGAAGTTTTAAGGGTTTTTTCTTACATTTCAAAAAGAAGAAAAAAGTCAAGTGACTGCTGGCTGCACCTTTGGGCGAACGCTGCCACACAGAGATGGGCTGAGTGTAGAACAGTGGTTGAACA
>WAAE01023227.1:78217-88916 GCA_013400495.1 Nicator chloris
TTCCCTTCCCATTCCCTTCCCTTCCCATTAAATTTGAGACTTCCTAGCCACTGGAAACGTAGCAGTCATCCTCTAATACACCTACAGGAAATTAAACAATGTTATCATCAGCCTATGAATAACTTTTTAATTCAACCTGCTGCACCAGCAGATGCCAGGTAGCTGCATCTGTCCCAATATAGCACCTGTTCCAGGTACCAATATAGCACAGCACAAGGCCAACTCTTCTGTTTATTACAGGCTTACTTTAAATTAGCTTTTCAGCTCTTCAGGATATGGCTTGTTTCCTTCTATCTCTGCTGGTAGTAATATCTACTAATAAACAACATGACTAATATTTCATAATAAACAATAGTAGAAGCCTGCATGAACCAAACCCGTGTCTCAAGAGCACTGATATTGCTTCATATCAAAACATTTGGAGGACAAATCTGATAACCTTTTAGTTACCACTGAAAGTTATGATTTAGACTTTTTTTTTTTCACACTGAGGAACAAAACACAGAGTTTAGCTGCCAATTAGTCATACCCTGTAAAGCATTTTCTCACTAATTCTGCCAATTCATTCCACTTAGGATCTGGAACTTAAATGGAGGAGGAGGAGATGAGTTAAAAATAGCAGCAGGGAAAAAAAAAAAAAAAAAAGAAAAAAAAAAAGAAAAAAAAAAGCCAATTAGCAGGAATTGCCACAGTAACCTTTGTCAGGATAAATTTAAGGTATAAGGCTCCAAGATTGTTACTATGGCGACCATGGGCACTTGCAAGGTACCTCTAATGAGAAATGCAGTATCTGTCACACAAGCAAGTAGATGCAGCAGCAGCAGCCCAACAGGCTATTTAAAGACACTTTTCTCCCCTGCCACCTTTTTTCAAAGAGCAGCAGGAAAATAAACTGCTACTCAAGTAGCTTTAATACGTGTATTTTTTCAATTTTTTATTCTTTCCCCACTCCTTCAGGCACTGAACTGTTAAGATCGCAGTGTAAGGTTTATCCAAATTGAACAGGTTGGATTTACAAACATTACCCACACTTTGCCTACTCTTTGCAAAATAAATTTAACTCACAAGTCATCCAAAACCTCAAAGGAGTGAAAGGTTTTTACCTAGAAAAATGATATAGATACGGGTTTGGAGTAAGAAAACAAGAAAAACGTTTGTGAAAAATCTTGCATTAATTCTCTTATTTGCCAATACAATGTGCACCTGTTATTGTTAAAAAATATATTTTACTAGATGGAAACTATCTCAGATCTATGTTTGGTATTTTCTCCAAACACATACAGACAAGTACTCAAGAGTGAACAGCTTAAAAAAGTAAGGTTTCTCCTTTTTCTACACAAAGTCCACTTCATTTCCAGTGTTTACAATCAATCTCTATTTCAAAATCTGGGCTGTCACTGCCACCACAAGCACCCTCATTAAGGACAAGCTTGGATTAACTTGTTACAGCACACACAAAATGACACAGTTCCCACCAGGACGCTAAATAACATATTTCAGGATTGTGAAAAAATAATAAAATATGTGCTGCTGCAACTCCTTGGTACCTGTCAGAGTGCTGCATCCAGCTCTGGGCTCCCCAGCAGGTGAGAGACCTGTGGACCTGCTCCAAAGGTTTGGAGAGGCTCCAAACCAGGGCCACGGGAATGCTGGAGCCCCTCTGCTCTGCAGCCAGGCTGGGAGAGCTGGGGGGCTCAGCCTGGATATGAGAAGGCTCCAAGGAGACCTTAGAGCAGCTTCCAGTGCCTAAAAGGAAGAGAGAAAACCTCAGAGAGACTTTTTACCAAGGCTTGTAGTGACAGGAGAGTGGTTTTAAATGGAAAGAGGGCAGATTGAAATTGGGTGTAAGGAAGGTGGCTTTGATGATGAGCGTGGTTCTGGCACAGGTTGCCCAGAGAAGCTGTGGATGCCCCATCCCTGGAAGTTTTCAAGGTTGGATGGGGCTTGGAGCCACCTGAGGCAGTGGAAGGTGTCCCTGCCCATGGCAGGGATTGGAAGTGGATGATCCTGAAGGTCCCTTCCAACCCAAACCATTCTGTGTTTCTACGATTTCAAACTACACATTGAATGGAAAGGTTTGTTCAACGCCATCCCCAACCTCAAACCTAGGCACCAGCACCCTTCTCAAAGCCTGGGCCAGCTGTCAGTGGTAATCCAGCTGTGCTGGGACCACAGGAATAGCCCTGGTTCACACACAGTGCCAGGCACTGCTCCTACCCTCACTGGTGACACTGATTCATTTCACTGCTGCCTTCCACTCGTCGTTTTTGCTTGATCAAGTCTGGTTTTGTTCACACCAAACTGAATCTTCATGCAGTGAAAGAATCCTATTCATGCCTCTTCTTAATTGTCAATAAATTACTAAACTGCATTTTTTTATCTTTCTCAGTGCTAAAGAGGCAGCTTCTCTCCTTTTAAACACTGCAAATTAAATACTAAAATCTTTCTTTAAGTAATACATCTAAGTCCAAAGCACTCAGGAAAATGCACTATGAAAACCAGATCAATGGTAGCTTGTGATTTAAATAGGTTAAATGTGGGTTTGGCAACTTTGCAGCCAAGCTTTTGCATTGATATTAGCAGGTGTTAGATCTCCTTGAAGCTGCAAAAGCTCTGCCAACTCATCAGGAGATACACGACTCATTAACTCAATTTTGATATAAAAAATAGGGCTGGGAAGTATCCCTGATGAAGTAACCCTGAAAGGAAACTTTGGGGGTGAGTATAATTTACATATTAGGCCCTCAATTGTCAAAGGAAAAGGTTTTAGCTGAGATAATCCCATGGCTGGGATTTTACCACACATTTCACAGCCAACTATTAACAGAATTAATATTCTGCCACGTGTTCTGCAGAGTTGACATATATTTCAGGTTCAACTTTTTTTAAAAAAAGGCAATGAATAAATACTTCAGGAAAAATACTCCTGTCCTAGTAAACTGTTACAACAGGAGTCAGAGAGAAAAATTTCCTCATGCAAGCAATGACTCAGTAGATTCTTTCCAAAAGAAGCCTTGTTTCTGGACACTTACATAGATAAGAAGAAAAAAAAAATAATTCTATGAAAGGCACACTAAACCACTGGCCCAACTCTCTTCTGCTACACTGAGTTTATCTAGTTGCAACAAGTATTATTTATCTGAATTTATCCAGATTATAACTGTTTTGTTATGTAGTTTATAACTCCTTCAGCTGACTCAAAATATTCAAGCAAAGGTTGCTCTCCTGCTTGTGCACTGCCTTCCCTTCAGTTAAAGCACAGACCCAAAATCACCTGCTTGGCATCAGCACAATGCAAGGGAAAGAAGACTCTCACGAGGAGAATAAGCAACAGGGGGGAGGAGAAATAGAGTATTGGAAGCACCCAGAAGAGCACCTGCCATTAGTGAGGACAATCTCTATCCCATCCCAAAACAATTTACTATAAACAGCCTTCAACCAGCTCCTCTCCTCAGCAGTGCAAACCCTGCAGCAACTGCATGTGTGGGAACACTCCAGAAACCTTCAGGTTAGGAGTCAGGAAAAGATCTGCAGACAATAGCAAAACCTTCATCAAGAAGTAAATAATTCAGTTTGTGAAGACAAGAATCAATGAAGCAGTTTCCACTTAACCACCTTAAGAACAGTTACACCAACCAACAAAGCTTTATCCTGTAACTGGGTGAGGGAAAAAAAAATACTACCAATCATCTCGGACTATTAAACTTGAAATACTTTTATACTTCATTCTTCTATTCACGATGTGTGCTTGCTTTTATTTTCTCTTTTTTCCCCTCAAGTGTAACATTGGATTCCTCTCTCAAATCAGGTTCCTTTTTGCAAATATTTTTTCCTAGCGCTTCCTTTTAACTTAAATAGTTTTCAAGTATCATCTTCTCATTTGGTGAGATCATTCCAAAGAAGTGAAAACATCCTGCCCTGTGCTGATACAAAAGATTCTGCTCAAAAACATGCTTGTTTAGTATTCAACCACTACTGAGCCATAGGTAGGATTTTCACAGATGTATTAAAACCTGGATCCAATTCTTAAGAGGTAAAGGATAGCCCTGAGCTCATCATCCACTATTTAAAGCTCAGATTCTTTTTCCACCCTGTTCATCAAGTTGGATTTATTAAGACTGAAGCTCACCTGACAATTCATCATCTTGTCCTCTGTAACTGCTCACATCAGCTCCCTCCTTTACAGTCCAGTACCAGGGAGCTTCCCAGCCCTCTGCTCACTCCTCTCCCAACACAGTTCCAAACAAAGCTGAGCAGTTCAGGGCCCAGCCCAGATTCCAGAGGGGCTCCACTGAGGACCTGAGCTCTACAAGTCATTACTCCCTTTCTAAACTAATCAATAACTTTCCCTTCCTATCCCAGAGCAGCTTGGTTTCTCAATCAGCTTCTGGTGGGGAACTTCTTCCCATGTCAAGAATGACATTAATTAGACCCTCCTCACCCAGAAGCTTGTTCATTCCTGAACAGAACTTCAGTGGATTTATGAGCTACATCTTCCCTGCATAAAGCCCTGTTTACTCCTTCTTAGTTCAGCACACTTATTCGATGCAGCTGTACACATAAAACTGAAATAAACATGTAATTAACCTTCTTTAGCACAAGTCACCCTCTCTCCTAAGGGTACTTATTTATTATTTGACATATCAAATCTAGAATGCTTCCATGATGTCGGGATCTTCCATAGCCTGAAAGCACTATATAAGGAGTAATTTCCTAAGTGTATCTATGGAGGTTTTAAACACACCTCCTGCACTAAGCAGAAATCAAGGTACCACACAACCCAGACTGAGAGTTGCACTCCCACCAAGGGCAAGGCAATCTAACAATTCCCAGTGATCTCATTTCAGAACTGTCAATTATACTTCAAAAATCCAAAGCTAGAGCAGAATTCTTCATTGTTATGAAAACACATTAGCAAGAGTGTTCATTTTTGAAAACCTCACACATGGCAAAGCTCTCGCTGGGGTGGATCCAGCCACTGGAAGAGTGGGCTGGAGTAGACAGAAAACGAGGTTAAAGAAGCAAGATTACAGACTTAACATCCCCTGGGTTCCCTGCCAAGATTAGACACTTTTATAGGGCAAATCACAAATTGTATTCAAACTTAGCAGAATACTGGTTTGGTTTTTAATTCAGGACCTAGAAATCTTTCCATTGTTCCAAAGAAGGCTTCAACATTTTGCCTGTGATCCCAGTTATTATGGTGGCATCGGTGAGGGGGGAAGAAAACAAAATTTCCAAATCAGCATCTGGAGACACATTTGTAACTGCAAAATGAAAATGTCACAAAAGGTTGGCTTTATATCCTATTGCATTTACTTAACATCTTTCAGTGATCTTTTCAAATCACTGTTGTTTTAGCTTTTGTTTCCAGTTAATGAAGGCAGAATTAAATGGCTGTCAAGAGTAAGGAATAAATTCAAGCTGATGAAGCACTAATTTTAAATGAGTGTTCTCTTTGAAGGAAACACTCACAAACCAGCTATTTTAATTATACTTTTGATCATCTAAAACAAATTAATAGAAATTGGATCTTTTAATATCCAACTTCAGGAATCTGTGCTGTACCATCGTGATCTTTTACAGAACATCAGAGAGCAGGCAGAAAGCCAAATCTGGGCAACATCCAAGTGTAACTTTCATAAATCCTTTGGCCATTAAGGCAGATGCTCCTGGCAGCCACTCAAGACAATCTTCTTTCATCCCATTAACGCAGCCACCGTGTCACCACAGCCACAAAACACAGCCAAGTGCTCCTAAATACAGGGAGTGTTATGGTCTAAATTAATCTATTTATCTACAGATATCGATCAAACCAGGTGTGACTTGCAGCTGCACCTACACCCAAAAGCTCAGTCTCTTATTGGCAGCATAAACAAAAATGACCTAAAATATGTTAGGGAACTTTTCCACAAAAAATAAAGATGATGGTTAATTGGGAAATGGACTAAAATGATTCAGTTACCTTCACCACTTTGTCCTGCAATCTCTAAAGGGTCCAGTTAGCATCCAGATACCCTTCACTCCTTATGTCCAAGTGGCCAAATATCATAATAGAGCAATTTATTAGGCAAATGAATTCCAAAGAGTTTTTTCATGTTAGATGAGCATACAAGGCACCAGGTTTAGGTGGCAGTGAGGAGAAAAAGTATTGCACCTAACTGAACCTATGGAGGAGGACTGTGCAAATTCACATTGCTCACAGTAACACATTGCTTAAAGTAAGACACAGGTCTGGAGGTCAAAGCCTTACCAAAAAGTGGCACTATGCCATCTGTAACAGCAGAAAAAAACAAGGGAAAAAGGCTAAGGAAAAAAATTCATCCTCCAGAGAAGGGTGAAAAAAAAAACCAAGACAGATTAGGACAAATTTTGGAAAGACAGAAAGTCTTGGAGGACAAAAGAAAGCGACAGAGGAACCAGCTCCTATGGACACATGCCCGTAACACTGCTGGCTTTGGGAAGAATGAGCAAGTTTACCAGTGAGTAGATACACTTTCAAATCAAGGAATAGTGTGGATTGGGAGATCCTTCTGGAGGTATCCACTCAAACCTGGAAGTTGGCCATGAAGCCCCAGCACAGCAGCAGGCAAGGAAATTACTCTTTGCATTGCTGCTCCCATCCAGGCACAGAGCTCAGCACAGCTCCCTCTGCCTGCCCTGCCTCGGGCACTGCTGCATCCCACTGGGTGAGAAAGAATTCTGACACCACCTCTGCAACAACAATCTCTGCAGCCTTGAACTGACACTGCAAGGCAAGTCTGACAGAAATTTGGGCTGTGCCAGCTGTGCTGGAGCTGCACAAATGCACTCCCCCACTTGTCTGAGCTCCTGTGGAGGGCACCTCTTTCTGCCTCGTGGTTACCTGCCATCCTTTCACTCAGGACTCCCAGGTTTCTAACATGGATTTCACAAAGAGAGCCAGCCAACAGAGTATCTCAGGTGTGCTGACCACAGAGGAGGTTTGAGACAGCACAGAAATTTTGATTAAGTATCCATCTCACAGAAATACAGACAAACATGGGGAGATAAAACAATGTTGATGTATACAACTTTGCTTTCCCCTTCAGTGTGCAGAAAACCTACTAGGAAAAGGACGAACCCCAAAGTCCCACGGAATCTTTTCTTCCTGGGAATATTGGTATTTTTGTATTTCATTCTAGCAGGGAGACTAATTCACGGTGAAAGGTTGATAATGTTCACCTTCATCCCCCACTTTTTTCCATCACCCATCAATGTTGAAACAGGATTTTCTAAAACCACAGTCTGAATTTATTGGTTTCAATGTGTGTGAATTAAGGGCATGCACAAGTCATTTCAACTCTGACTTCCTTCAGGAAGAGGTATTTTTTCCTGTTTAGCTTGTTGCTCTGTTGTTATCTAACAAAAGAAACAATCATAATTTTTCTTACATTCTTACTTTTTCTTCCACATACCTTGCACAAAAAATAAAAATCCAATTAAAAAGTATTAGCACGTCAGTCAATTTTTTTAACAGGCCTGTACTTTGTCAAATGCTTCCACAACTGTGCCTAGCACCCAAAAATTGCAAAAAATAAGTAATTTTTTTCAAGTATTGAAGAAATTAAGGAAGGAAAAAGCCTGGTTTCTTCTATGAGGAAAGAAGTTCTTTAAAAAAAAAAAAAATTCCTAAATCTGAATCCTGAAATCAATTACTCTGACTTTTTTCGAGAGACAGCTTTTGAACCCTGCAAGTCCTACAACCTGTAATCTACTTAGGATTTAAGGGGACAATGAAGATGACTGGTCTGGATTTTGAATGATTTATAGCTCATTTAAAACTGGGACAACAAACTTGTGCTACATCTGTGCGATATTTTGTATAAGGGCCAAACTATTCGGCCACGTTTATGTTGTACCCTATTAAAGTTAATAAATCCTGTCAGAGACAAACTTGGCCTGCACTCACAAAGCTCCTGTTTCCCCAGCTGCATACACAAAATATTATAAATAGTGCAAATTGGGTCTTCTGAGGCCAAGGCAATGTTCAGAGAGGTCAGAAAAGCTGCCATGCAGGTCAGATCCAGTGAGTTAGTCACCCTGATTTAGGAAAAGGCAACAGAAGTGGGAAAAGAAAAAGAATCTTATGGAAAGTCATGTAATACCAAAAGAGCTGCCTACCCAGTGCAGTATCCCAGGATTGACCCAATCCATACATTGAGTTTTGGGGAAGGGAGGGAAGGGAAGAGGAAAACAACCCCCCTTTTCTCAGACAAGTCTGAGAAAACCGACCCAAAGAAAGCTCTTCATACCAGCAGCTGGAAAAGGAAAGTTCACCCAAGCTCAAATACACATTTCTTGACAGAAACAAATGTTACATTCAAATGCAAATCATAGGAAATAGATTGTCTGCACATTCCCTATGCAAATACATCCTAGCTATTCAGAAGAAAAGGACGATATTGCCTTGGGGACAGAACAGGGAGAGGAACAGGAACATCCTGCTGTAAAACCTACAAGGGCATTTGTTTTCATCATCAATTACAAGGATAGAACACTGGAAAAGGTCTTCCAGTTGGGAAATGTGGCAATTGCAGGCAGATCTTTGGCAATTCCACGGAGGACACCTCAGTACCAGCCTTTGTGAAGGTCTTTGCCTCCACTTCTCTATGAGGGACACAGTCTGATGATGCCTGAGGCCTTGAAATCTCTTCATTTCTAGATGCATCCATAGCCAACTCAAAGCTCATTTTTTATTCATATGTTCACTTCCCTTAACCTTTCCAGGAGAGCCCTCCTCTGTCCCCACCTCATACAGAGCATTAATAATGCCTTTAAATTTTCCTGCACTTGTCAAACCAAAGTCAAAGTCTGTTATTTTCACTGGTCACCTGTGTCTTCTACCACTTGCTCTCCTCTTTGTCCTGTGTGTGTGACCAGAACTGAAAATCAGAATTCTCTCCTATCATTCCCTCTTTCTGTTTGCCTGTCCTGTTCTCAGAGCACGTGAGGGTTTTGCAGTGCAGTCACACTGAGGGCTCCCAGCCCCTGTGATCCCCCACGGGGCCATCGTGCCATACAAAGGAACCAGGATCACGGCAGGGACAAGCTTGGAAACGACCTCCAAAGAGCATCTGGTTTGCATGGGATGCAAATGGATACCTTGAGTACTTTAGCTACAAAGCAGTCTAAAACTGAAATTTCTCTTTATTACTTCTTCTATTGCTTTTTCCTTTTTTCATTATTGTTTGTTATTTTGCCATTCTATAGTTTTTCTAGAATCTTCTTGTAACATCTCCAGTTTTTGCAAAGTGCTTTGAAATAAATATGAACATCATTACTGGTTCATACTATGGATCAGACCAGTGCTAGATATATCACCCTTTCCTAAACAAACAATCCTGTACAATCTTTTTGTTGAAAATAACTAATTATTCACTCAAAATTGTGTACTATGTTTGAAGATACGTTTGGCTATTAATAAAAAAAGGCAAGCCTTAAAAAAACTAGAAGTGTATTTAAAAACTGTCAAATAAGAAACAAAACAAAAACAATTGCCCTGACAACAAAGGGTGATTTTCATGTTTTAGTTAATACAATTTGACTTGAAGGTATCTCAGAAATATCCAGCTGGCCATAGATTTAACATGAAGACCAAGGGCAACTGCTGTGAAATTTTCTCTTGACAGCAGGCAAAGCCTTAATCATAGCAGCTTTGTCTTTAAAACATAAACTCTATCAGCAATGTATGGAAAAAAATCACTAATCTCCCATACAGACAACATGCCCTGTCATAAACAGACACACAAATTAAACACTGACTTGGCAGCTGTGAGAAATAGCAATCATCATTTATTTACACATGGCCAATAAATTTATTGGGGGAACTTTTGGTTCAAAATGGGGCAGAATTTTTTATTCTCATTCCCTTTGAAAGAGAACTTATTTCAAAGTGGTTTTGAAATGCGCATTGTTAACTAATACTGCAGAAATTGCAGTGTACCACTGCACCGACTTCACGGCTCAATTAATCAACGCATTTACATCAAATAATTAAGCAGCAGAAATGGCCCTCATAATTAGTATGCACACAAAGGACTTCTAAAAAATTCTTTAGTTTCCATGGATGAAAGAAACACCAGACTATGTGATGAAAGGTAAAAAAGTGAAAATAATAATTTGTTTCTTTAATTATTCTTGTCGCATTAGAACGTAACAGAAAAAAATCCAACTGGGTGAAGCCAATACACACAGAAGTTCACTAAGCAAAACTGAGCAAAATAGCTATAATTCTGCTGACTAAAAAAACCCCCAAAACTTACAGTAGAGTATACGTGTAAGCAAGCACACTCATTTAACCCTGTAACCCTGCTGAAAGGCAGGATAAAACTGCTGACCCAGAAAGGAAGCCTGAACTTGAGTGTTGACTTTGCTACTGCAGTATTTCTTCAGCTTATTTTTAATTAGGCAACTCCCAATTAAAAAAATGGAAAGGCCAAAATTCCATCAAGTTCTTTCACATCAGCATCCCCTGGGTCACCAGCACTTGTCAGAACTTGCAAATTTTGCACAAAAGCCTCTCCAACTTGAATTATCAACAAAACTATTTCCTCATTTACCATGGCCTGTCCTGTTTGCTCTTCATTTCTCAACTCCTCACACCAGTCCTGGCCTGGGCATCCCAACCTTTAATCCCTGTGGTCCTCATGCAAAGGTCAGAATGATGCCTTAAGTTTTA
>WAAE01023229.1:0-11001 GCA_013400495.1 Nicator chloris
AAAATAAAAAAATAAAAAAATTATTAATTAATAATTTGTCCATAATATATCATGTTGGCACTTACTAGAACAGCTAGTCATAGATGTAGATCCATATAGAACTTACAAATCTTATAAAATTAAAAAGTATGTGTTTTATTATTGTTAAAAGTAGTGCAAATACTAGATGAGCACTTGGCATCACATTAAAAAAAACACAAAACCATATATCCCTAAAAAAGAATCTTTGAAAAGTTAACACTTCCTTTTTCTTTTCTTCTTTTTTTTTTTTTTTTTGAGTATTTTGCTATGCTGGAAATTATATGTTATTTGATGAAAACTAACCTCAACAAAAAACTGGCAGATTTTGGTGTACTGCAGTGCACAGTTAAAGAATCAGAAGCTAAATTATATATGTATAAGGGATTCCTGGGAAATACAAGTTTTACTTTAGATTGACAGAGTCGCCAAGTGTTCACCTAATAGTGTAAGTAGAAGACATACAAAGAATGAAGTGTGCACACACATGCAAGGCAGAAAACAAACCCCATACATGTTCTACATCTAACACTTGCAACAAATCATTTTTATAAAGCTTTAAGGCATCCAGTAGCAGCGTTTCATTGCAGACCTCTGAAAAATCAGCACAGACAGAATGCTGGAAGACCCTCTCTTGCTCCACAGAAGTTTTCTTCAAATCCAGGTCATAACTCCACTAAGAAGCCACCTATTTCCTTTTTTTTTTTTTTTTGGTGTTCCTCAGGAAAATTGTTGGTAGACTGCCAGATTACAATAAAACAAATACTCTATAACTCCAGCTCAATACTGCTGCCAAAACAGTATCTGTGGCAGCACCTGAATTGCTGCTGCTGGTACTACTTGTACTATACCCTACCCTACCTGCACTCTGGCATTCCCTCACACCAGATTACAGATGGGGACAAAACGTAAACCACTGTTAGATCAAGCTCCAACATTGGCATATGGCCCAACTGGTCTTTCTTCCCCCTTCCCTCACAGCCATGACATTTCATAGCCCAACTCTTTTGGAATACACTCTGGTAACAGTTTTAATTTCTTAAGTACACTGGATGCTCAACAAAGCCAACTGAATGGACACGTGCCATCTCCTACTTTTCCAGTGCATGACCTAACATAAATATTTTCAATAACTCATGTTATAAAAAGAACAACTCCGCCATTGTATATTCAGTTAAATATTTGTAATTTTTCAAGTACAATTTGAAAGCCAGAATTTAGAACACGCTAGGAAGATGATAAATTGCTGCTGCGCCTGATTATCCGGTTCTCTACAGAGAATTTTTCCCCATGCTGCCAATGAAGAAGCTAAATAGGACTAAAGTCACTACTTGAGACTGTAAAAAAAATACATACAAATCTTCCAAGAGCTTTGGAGGTGTGCACTATGGTTCTTGATTCAAGCAAACAGGTGCCACTCTATCAAGTGGGGGAAAATAGTACAAATGTGTGAAGCTCTTTATGTGGGAAATTACAAGAGAGTTAAATGGCACTGAGCAAGGCACAAAAAGTGCTTTTAAAATAGAAACAAGGGAACATGCAGAGAACCTCAGTATCTAATTTAATTAATGATTGAGAATGCAAAGGCTCCAACTGGTGAAACATTAGCAGCAGCCATGAATTTCACTGTAGTTCTGTATAACAAGTAATCTTACCTGAGTGATTCTCAAAAAAATGTCAACACATCGATTGTATTTTTCATCTGATCCTGTCAATGCTGAGATGACAGGCCCTGCAGGATGCAGTGAGAGATCAACGATGAAAAACAGATGTTTAGTCTTTTCAAAATCAAAACCTACAAGACCAGGTAAATAAGAAATTTTGTCCAAGAGTCATACTTCTTTATATCCAACATATGCTGATGTTACACAACCACCTTCATATACTTAAGTTGACAAGAGTATCTCTCCCTTACAAGGGATCTGACCCCCGTTCAATCATACCATCAACGTTTGACTTTAAACCTGGCCCCTAACATACTGTTCTTTCAAGTGCTACCTGGTCACATAGCTAGTTACTCACATCACCTACATCACCCTATGTTCTCCAACCTTTCACAAAGGAGACTTAATTTTGTCCATCAGTTATGCAGAACACTTAAACCTTACACAAATTTACTGCAATTCAGGAGTCAAGAAGAACAATAACTAGCTCAAGCAAAGAGTGATAAATTCACACTCAAAGGCTACAGAAGCATGCTAGCATTGTAGAGTTGGGAGCTGACTTCCATAGATATGTCTCCAAAGACTGCCTTAAACTGACATTTCAATCAGATAAGTTCTTGCAAAGGAATTGCAATGCTTGGCTACTCTCAAGAGCAGCACACCTAATATTAAGTAAACTCCAGTAAGATTCAACCATAACTATCAATGTGTTAAAGGGAAAACTAGTTCATACGGGTGGATAGGATAGGCCTTGTGATTTTTATGTGTTAAAATATTGAATCTGTCTATCAAATATAGGGAAAATTTAAAGCAGAGCATTCTGACAATCCTTTCTCTATTTTTAATCGAAATACAAGCAATGTAGTTGATCTTTATAATGCCACGAATAATCACAAGTTGGGACGGAGAAACCCCTGAAATCAAAACAAAAGCAGGATGGAGTAGACCTACACAAATCTCTACTGGAACACTTACAAGATCTCTAGGTTTTAGTACAGTTTGATATTTCCTCTGGGGGAAGGAAAATGACCCTGAATACTAGGGTGAATCGTAAGGAACCTGCTATTTTCCTAAATCTATGCCATGCCGTCACAATGAAGACGTATCTACAGTAAATCATATATCTACAGTAAATTAAAAACCTTGCACACACACACACAATGAAAACGGATTCCGTTTGCCAACACCAAATTCCAACTCTCCATTTTCCATGCTACTAAAAGTCCTTAACCACAGGACTGGGCGAAATCAAACAAGCACTAAGCGCTCCCACTACAGAACATACTCTACTACACCAGACATTCATACCAGACACAGTATTACTCTTTTAATTTACAGACAACAGTTGTTGTCAGAATAAGCAGAAATATTTTCGCTAAATCCATTACAACCATGACATTTCAAAAACACGTGCATCAGCTTCATAACTCAACAGATAGATTTGATAAACAGGAAAAACATATTACAGTTTTAAATTGAAGTACATTAAGAATTTTATGCCACTGTCAAACAAATCCAATTAGAAAAACCAAAAGGCCTACCTAGAAACATGGCCATCAATAAGAGTCAGAAAAGCAGCCTTCCAATTTCTAATATGCATTGCGTCTTATACCATGACACTGCAGCCTCTGAGGGTCAGATTAATTAAGATCAACAGCAGCTGCAGTGCAACGTGAGAAGCACAGGGCCACAGCTCTGCCCAGTCCAGCCCAATTACCTGCAGCATTCCAGCACTGGACAACTGACAGCCACGACACTCCTCACCACGGCCCTCGCTCCCACTGCCCTACTGACAAATGCTAAGAAACAAACCAAATTCCAAGATGGACTGCAAAGCTGACCGCACTGCTGCAAGATGCAACAACAAGCCTCCGAGATATTTGCCAGCCAAATCTTTGTAGTTGTTGCTTAACTTTATGCAAGAGCTGTGTCCAGAGACAGAAACGTGACAGCCACAAGGTGCAAGCCTCTTCCCCAACCACTCTATGCTCCAATTCTGGAGGCCAGTCTGACAAATTCACTAAATCCAAGGTTTTCTTCCCTGGCCAAAAAGCTACTGATCACTGACAAAATAAATTCTCTGGTCATCTACTGAGGACAATGTCTAACCTAATGAAATTAATTAAAGAACAAACAAGATCAAAGAGTATTTGAAAAAGACATTGCTTGTTACAGGTTGCATCCATTAAGAAAAGCAAGCAGGTGTTTTGTTTACTGTACAAGGGAGAAGAGGAAAACAAGACATTCAGACATTCCCTGTTAATATTTTTTAGTTATCTCTAACACCTATTCACTATCAAGAATCCAGTAAAACTTGGATTTATCTACAAAAAAGTATTGAATTATTGTATGGAAATTTTAAACTTCATGAAAGGGGAAAACTTAAGTCTTACATTATTTTTAAATGAATAATTGCTTTGCAGAAACCCTGACTTTATCAAAAAACAATGCTGTTACTAGAAGCACCTTCATCTACATAAGCTCTCTAACCTACAGAAAATACTTTGGTTTTCAATTATACTGAAACCTAGGTAAAAGCAATCACAATGAAAACGTTGAGAAGTTAAAATACGGCATTTCCCTGTCATAACAGCTGTCCTCACTCTATTCTTTATTTTGACAACAAAGTTAGTTGTTAGCCTGTGCCATTTATTAAAGTTAGACTTTAGCCTAACCATTCCAAACCTGTCAGAAGTTCTTATAAACCTTTCTATACAAGACAAAGACACAGCATTTTCTTGCAAACCAAAGCCATTTACTATGTCAAAGTTGATTCACTCATTAACATGAATAAGCCCCTACAGGTAGAAAGAAATCAGCGCCAAATTTCTACTTCTCAAAATTTCTCTAAACCTACCAAATTAGAACCTGCTAAGTGATAGTACCCAGGACAAGTTAGATATGTAACAATCTCAAGATCCTACTAAGTTACACATTCAGTTTCAGCTTCCTTTTAAATGCAAAATACTACAGACCTGCTGGCTAACAAGCTAACTTTTTTTTATTCTGTTTCAGTAACCAGGCAACAGACAACTGTCCAACTGAGAATTATCTCTCTGAACAGCTGGCAATCAACACGTGGGAGTTTTTGGTGGTTGGTCTCTTTTTTCTTTTTAAACTAGCACAAAGATAAGGGATTACTATAAAAATCTACACAGCTCTAGATTCCACCTCTGAAATCTCTACTCGTCGTTTAGTAATTTCCTCTGTCCCACTATCCCTGAAGTTACTCATATAAGTAAATGCTTACAACAGAAGCTGAAAATCTTAGATATATACTTATGTAGTGTCTAATTAGCTGATCTCAACACTTCAAGAAAAAAAGCAGGATCATCAAGAAAAAAAAATGAAATGCATTTATTGATGTATGACAAAGCCCTTCAAGGAACCAGCACAACAGACAGCTAATAACTAAAGCCATTCTCACTTCTAACTCCATTACTCTTTTCCATAGCTGAAAAAGCAGTATTTCACTTCAACATTATTTCAAGTGTTGATTTTTAAAACATTTCGTTCATTACTAGATTTTGTTATTTTTAAGAGTTATAAATTAACATGATAAACTCATTTTATATAAAGGAAATAATAATGGAGAACCAAGCTTGATATATTACACCTTTCTCCTTCCTAGCCATTTATAGGAGTAATGATGCTGTAAGATTATTAATTATAAATTCCTGTTACTTACAGATGCAATGTTTTTGAAAGGTCTTTAAGAATCAGAATAAGAGACTTTTCAGAAGGGCACTGGCACAAAGATTAGCTAGAGTATCTCCCATAACACATGAATGACTAAAAAAAGTCTGATATTTAAACAGAAAACATCTAAAAATAGAAGTCCCTTGGTAAAAGCACAAAATAGCCCCACAATACTTCATACACCGTTTGCATGAGACGGGAGAGGAAACCCCCACCTTTCATGTTCTCCAAACATTGATATAAGAACAACACATCTAATATATTGCTAAAACCAGTAAAACCTTATCCCCATTTAATTATGCTTTTATTAATCCCTGCTCTTGATATGATCTAATTTAAGTACACCTATGACATCATATTCCAATAAATTGAAAAACACTGACCAAGTTCAAATTCACTCAAGCACCAAGTTCAGACCAGGCAAGATCCTGTTGCAAGATAAACAACAAGATGTGATGTAACATAATTTTGTGCATGTGTGTGCATATGTGAGAGACTGGGGCGGGAACACAGAGGGAAGGAGAGGGAGAGAGAAAGAAAAAGTGTACGGCAGCGTTCGCAAGGGAAAAATATACATGGCCTGAGTTGTTTTGAGTCCGGTGCTCACTAAAATGCAGAAGGAGAAACAAATAAGCAATGACAGCTTCAGACAATAGAAATAATCTTTCTTCTATTATTCAAAAAACCATACATTATAATAGCTTCACAGAATAGCCACTCTCTTTATCAAGGTGGCTAAATCAGTATTTAATTTTTGAACCAAAACCTCGTAGCCAATACACACTGTATTTCTATGCAGAGGGATCAGCACCATTTAGTTTAAAAGTAGGGTATATTTTGCCATTTTAATTTTATTTCTGCTAATCTTGGGGGACAGGCCTGAACAGGAAAGAATCAAAATATCCAAAGTCAAATTGCAGGAGCCTAAACAAGAAAAAGTCAGAGGGTAACCTGAAAAGAGAATAATAAATTGCGTACTCAAAAATGAAACTGTAGTGGACAGTAATGTATATGTATACTGCTTCCTATCTTTTAAACTAAAATATTCAATGCAAAGCTGTTTTTCTCCTTCAGTTTCTTGTAATTAGAGCTGCCATATAATTCTTCAGTAATTATGTCACCTTTTGACGCACAAAAATAATTCCAACAGAAATCAGTCTGCATAGTGAAGTCCTATATCGCAGAGGGAAAAGAAAAAAACACTATTAGATCATAGGAACTACTTGTAACTTCTGTATTACAAGCACCTTCCTCCTTTCCAAACAGGAACTTACTCACTTTTCTAAAACTTTTCGGAAATACAGAAAACTTTCATCGACGCTTCAACGACAGAACATTCCACAGCAAAACATACATTAACCATATTTGTAGTCACAAGCATCAGAGGGAAGGACGAAGTAACATCTATTAGGAAAACAGTAATTTTTTAAAAAACTTCGTAAGAAAAACAAACCATAACTTTATCTTAGCTCTTTCACAAGGTTTGTATTCCCTAATGTTATATGAGCAAGAGAGTCTGGAAGAAACCCAGAAGCCATCAGCTCAAGGAATGACAGGACCTCCGAAAATTCCATGGGCTGGTGGTCAGACGCAAACAGAAATACTAACAAGAGCTAGCCACGCTGGAATCCATTTCCCATCCCTTTCCATGCTTTAGCAGGCATCAGTCACCAACTTCCTTAAAACACTCACTTTCCATATGACACAACGTGGCTGCAAATTGAAGGCAGGCTGTGCAAAGTCGAACTGGAACTCCATTTGCACCTGTTACTGTGAAAACGTTTGAGCACCCCTGCCCTAGTTATTTATATTATTGCTCCTGATTTTAAGGGAGAATATGTTTATGTCGCAAACGTTTTTCCTCATGTCACTCTAGCCTGCGATTTTTTATTTTTCAAAGGTTCTTCTGCTACTACTGCTTCATCTTTACAATCTCCTACCCAAAAATGTAATTCTGATTTAATCAGAAAACAGAGGAACTATACTAGAGCACTGAACAAAAGATCTAATCTTTGGAGCATCCCTTCCAAGTGAGTGTAAATAAACTGTAGTAAAATGAAAAGGCTCGTAATTTGGTATTTGGAATATTCTTCATAAACACCAATTTTCTGTAACATCCTTGCATATCTGATAACCCCTCATGTATAATGCAGAAAATCTATTTCATTTTCATCTATTGACAGTGAATTTAATTTACTATTGCAGCTCTTTACTCAGATTATGTTATTAATTCTGCAATCAAGCTCTTTAGAATGCTTTTATTTCTTCCAAGCGTTTTCACAATTCTACATTGATTTTTTTATCCTAACATACCTTTCAAAATAAAGGATCATGTTTTTCCTAGCTTTCTAAAAAAAGTAAAAAAAAAAAGTTTCAAAATCAACAAGCACCAGTTCATAAGCTGTAACTTTCAACACAAAAAAACCCCAAAACTACATGCAAACACTTCAATCTCTGACTTTTAAGTATTATAAACTACGTTCATTAAGGAGACATACAACAGGTGCATTAGAATTTCCACATCAAAGATCATATTTGTAAATAGACCAAAATACCTCTGTTAATAAAAAGTTACCCACTTCTGCCAGACAGTAAAGTCAGAGGACAGGAAAGCTAAACGGTCCAATGTTAGTGTTCTGTTTACATCCATACCAACTGCCTTTGCTATTTTGTAGAAGTCAGTCATGTTAAAATAGAACAAATGTAAAGCAGCTCTTATTTTCCATAACAAAAAAGTCAGCAACAGCTAGTCAACTCAATTCTAAGTCACCAGTTATTCTTGAAAAGAACAAAATGAAAACACGAAAGTGTCAGCTACGTTATTTCGCATCAGTTTTTAGCAAGTCCTCTAGAGCAAAGTTCAATTACAGAATGCTAATTTGTTCATCTTTAGGAAAAAACTCCCAATTATTCAACTGCAGAAGCTAAAATCTTGTCTATCATTATGTAAGACTCCCTCTTCAGAAATCTTATAAAGGAGGAGTGCTAATTCAGGTATTTATTACTGTTACACACAAACCTTTAAAACTTTTCATGTGCATTAATACACCTAATATAAAATGCTATTTTTTTATTCATCCACACTATTGCAGTTTTATAATAGAGTTTTCTTCCACCATCATGATAAACATAATATAAAGAATAGCTAAAGAGCAGCACTTGTCCTCTTGACTTCACTCCAGAGCCAATGAACAAAGCAGTGAAGCAGAAAGAAGGTACATAATGGATTTAAAGTAAATGGCCCATTCTTTATGAGGCAGTCTCTCATTTTTACTCATTCTAGCTTAATTGTCATTACAATGTCTGGAAACTTCAAACGAACAATTATCTTTATGCCACCTGTCACATTGGTTCCTTAAAGCTAGATTTTTTTTTTAAATAAAAAATAAAGCAATCAATGTTAGTGAAAATAATCTTTTGTGGAAATATTGTAAATGACTTTAAACTTATTCCAAGCAGTTAGTGTCCAGTTCAGCCCATTCCATATGTCAAAACAGACAGAATATTTATATTCACTATTGCACTTTGAAACATACTTTTCTGAGACATAATGCTTCCTGCTGCACTGGAAGCTTAACCATCAATATATGAAACACACCGACACATACATACATGCCTGGAAATTTAAAAATAAAGAATTGGCTAATTTTTGCACCTACCTGGATAAAAATCTTTGGATTTAGACAGCTTGATGGTGGCCCCAGTCTCTTTCTGCAACTGAACAATTGTCTGTCCTCCCTTCCCAATTATAGATCCAGCAGCATAACTAGGTATGAGGACCTTTAGAAAATACTGGCCATCCTCTGAAAAATTGAGATATGCATGGTTAATATGGCTTATAACTTGTCATTTTTCCTCCCCAGACCCATAACTAAACAAAAGGTTACATCTTTAAACTCCTCCACTAATTCACGCATTTACATCTAACCAGTTGCGTCATTATACAAGACACGTTTAGACTATGCCTTTGACAATTAAAAAAATCTACATTTATTCTAAGCAAAGAACCCACATAAGTTCCTTAATTCAGTAAAAAATTGAGAATAATATTGCAATTACATTTCAAAGGTAGATTTTTTTTTTTTTTTTTGCAATGGGAACCACAGCATGCAGAAATGATCAGACCCTTCAAAAGAAAACTAAAGCCCTGCATGAAAACGTGGTTAGTGACAAGTACAACCTTGCTTGGAAATACTGCAAAAGAAATGACAAAACCAGGGAAGAACGAATTGTAAATTCTAGTGGGCTATTTGTTTGTCATTAGCAAACACATGAGAACAGCAATTAGCTATTGCTTGCATTCTTCTTAAGTGAGCAAAACGACTACTCTGCTACCAAATAACCCACCCAAAATGTGGGGTTTTATTCCAAGCATTTCAGCCACTGCCAAGAGAACAACTCAACATGGTGAGGATGGAATCACTTGCCTAAGTAATCCTCATGTATTCCTTTAGCACTTCTTAAGCGACAATGATCTCTTTTAAGCTCATTAATTAAAGGACCCTAAGAAGAATTTTTCCCAATTGATCAAAAGCCTAAGACACTTATTTTAAATACACTTAAAAGGTGATGAGATAGACAATGCCAGTCTTCTACCCATCACTAGCACTAAAGCATACCATTGAAGCAGGAAAAAATATATCAAATGAATGGAGGGAAGACAGAAAAACGGATTCCGGTCTGATTTGGAAACTGCAGAATTTTCAGTACCCTCATGCCACTGCTAAATCCAGCTACACTGAAGTCTGAGGACCTTTCCATAACTGTCTCTGAAGAAGTGCAAGGCAACAGGGATACGCTGGTTCCCCAGACTTGTGCTGTCCCTATCAATGATGGTAATGTCCCATTGGCACGGATATCAAAATATCACGAAGCCTGTTTCATAAAGTTGGTTATTCGGGTTTGTTTGGTTTTTTTTCACCTCTAAGCAGAAGAAATTATCTGAGTTCACATCACTTCTCTTCCCTGAGACTATTCTAAAGCGTCTCAGTGCCTGTCTGTGACAGTGGTGCCCACCCGTATTACCATAGCTGGGGAACCATGCACTATGGATAGCCAGACTGCTGCTCTCAACATTGGGCAAATAAATTCACCTCTGCCTCGGTGCATTGTTATGACGACTCCAGTGCAAACGGATAAAGGAGATGCTGGTCCCGTTATAACTCATCTCCTCCAGGAACAGCAGGATGTTAACTAGCGGGTCCCCGCAGCCGAGGGGCGACTCCCCCCGCCACCAGCCAGCCCTCGCCCCCGGCTCGGCACGGCAAACACGCCGTGTACGCGCTGACAATGGAAGTGAGGCCAAGGAGGAGGAAAACGCACGGCAAGGCTGAAATTCAACTTGCGACCCCGAGGATGTGGAAGGAGGGAAGAGCGTTTGCCGTCTCCTTCCAGCTGCCATTTATTGTCGCCCATCCTTAAACGGGCGAGGGAGATAGCCGGGCTGCGGGAGCCCCTTGTGCTCCCTCCTCGCCTCCGTAGGGTCACGGCTGTGCAGCCCCAGCGTGGATATTAAATAAAAAGACTGGTAGATGCTGAAAACCGACGCCATTTTGATGAATGATAACATTAGAGAAATGGGAATCTTTGGGCGGGGGGGGTGGGGGGTTGGAAGAGGCAG
>WAAE01023234.1:0-26010 GCA_013400495.1 Nicator chloris
ATATAATAAGGAAGTAACTACCAAGTCAGTGCTAGTACATCAGCCAGTGGGACCAAATGAAATTGATGTGTCTATTTGTCCTTCTCAGAAGGAGAAGCACTTGTTCTCCAAGGAAGACCACATCCTAATGGAATTTAAGTGGTAGTCTGTTGTTTCTGTGAAAACTGGTCATCTGGAGTTAGGTAAGTTTTTTTACAGGAATGTACTTTCATTTTTAGGCCATCTTGCATCATTTGAAGATAATTGTTTAGACTGTGATCAAGAATTACATCTTTGGGTGTAGAAACTTTTGGATATTTATCTTCTGATTTTGGAATTTTAAAAAGTATCATTTATGTCCTGTCTTGCACCTAGACTTCAAACTCTACTGTCTACTCAATGCAGAAGTTTCACACACAATACTCCTTTCATCCAAGAACAGCAATCCTTCATTTGTCCTAGCAACATCACATTTTTAGACATGGTGAGCACTGTCTCTACAAGTTTTTCTCTTGAAAATATTTATTTCAATGAGAAAAATAAAAGGCGTAATTTTCTTTCATATATTTAAAACTTCAATTACAGGAGGATTGCTACTGATGCTGCCCAACACATTAAAATACTTTCTCTGAACAGAACTGACACTAATACAGTATTTAAATTTACAAAGTGATTTCCACATGAATGGGATTGTTCCAGGCCTAAAACAACATTTTTAATACCATAAACAAACAAGAGATGAATGCACAAAATGAACTGTTTAACAGAGGTTTATGTACCCCTTGTGCATTGTATTTGGAAATGAAGCCCGTAAACTCAGAAGCAGAGGATTCTCTGTGGATTAGAAGAGAGACGTGCGGTCCTTTCAGCAGCATCCTTTTATACAAAATTTGGCACAAACATCCTGTTTGCTTCAGCAAATGACTTCATGCTTTGTCCTTTTAATCCAATTTCCACCATAATATAGACTGAAGTGTTGTGAAAATACTGGAAGGGGATGCCTGGAAATTTATTGCATTAGAAATCTAATCCAGGTGGTAATCCAATCCCACACAGCACATTTCTCATTAACTGAGACGTTTAACCCACAGATGGCTCTATACAAACCAGCACTTTGCACTAGCTATGACTGGAAATAATTCTCACACATCAAGACATGACTCAACAAAGCAGGTAAGAGGCTAAGTCTGACAAGAAGAGGAACAGCCAGTCTACTGAAAGCTACAGTAATTGATTGTAACACTCATCCCGAGTTGAACAGCTCAGATTTGTAGGTTATTACAGCATTAGGTACTTTGCTGGTGCAGCCCATGAGAGTATAAGCCCATCTATTCCGCAAGAGCTTTGTCATTAGGCACTGTCTCCTCTCAGGTAAAAGCACCACATGTGCCTTAAACAGCCACCCCACAGCAGACAGGAGACCATTCAGAAACAACTTATTCATAGTTTGCCATCACAAAAAACAGTAATTTCCTAGACAATGCTAGAACATCGCTACTTTTGTCTTTTATTTCTTGAACTGATTCTTTCCTGAAAAGGAGACACCTGCAGATGCCAGCAGTTTGCCATGTATGTGTCCCGGCCAGAAAACCAGCATTCCCACGTTCTCCCTGTAGGTGGGCTGGGTCCATTCGTCTCTCAAAGGCAACACGAGGCTGTTGCTCATTGCTCTTGAATATGATGTCAGACTTTGATTAACCAGAGATTTAAATAAAAAAACCCCCAGAAACTCAACAGTCTTTAAGAAACTTCAACATGATGGAAGCATACTACTAAGATATTCCCATCACAACAGTGCCACATACCTTTTTATCCTGGCCAAACAAGTATCTATTCTCTCTGTATAGGGGTGTTTGTTTTTAACACGTCTTGAGCAGAAGAAAATGAGAAAGAAAATGGTGTTTACTCATATTAAAAATTCCTACCATTTGTGAAGCGTTTTCTTAATGTAGTTTCTTTCAAATTCGTCAGTTTTACACTCTTCTTCACAGAAAGCTATATTTGATCCTTAATAATTTCTGTAATTTTTCACAAAGTATAAGGTTTTGCCTATAAAGGATATTTCCAAGGTAGGCTGGAAGGAAAACATTGTGCAGGAAGGAGGAAGAATACCCCAAACCCCAGAAAATACATTCCCTGGCAGTATTCTTTCCAATATGACTTGAACTGCATTTTTCCCACACTGGGTCTCAGCAATAAGCCAGTCCTCTTGCTTAATGAAAAGGATTTTATTCTTGGCCTATGTAAAAATACAGGCTGTATCCGTGATTCTCTTTTTCCTGTTTCCCTGAGTAACTGAGGTGACACCTAAGATTTTTATTTTGTCTGAATAGTTCATTAAATACAACACAGCCCTCCCCTACTCTTTGGGTAAAGTCCCAAACATACTTTTTCATTTTCAAGGTTTTATCCACTGATACAGAGAATAAAAGGGAATTTTCTCCATGCCCAGTTGGTTGTTTTGAGCTGATAACTAGACAAAGGCTGATGAAAATAATGTCACAATGTTGCTCCACTTTCCTCCCACAAACTGCTTTCTTAATATGTGCAGAACTTCATACTTAGGCGTATGTTTCACCACCTTCAGGCTTGTTTCCTTCTAGCTTTCACTGCCTACTTCACAGACTTATCATCTTTTAACCAGGAAAGTTCCTGCAGATCCTTAGGATGACACTTAAAATCTTAGTATCACTTCCTTTAGACACAAGCTCTTCTTTCTTCCTTTGTTGCTGTTCTTCATCTACTTCCTTAAAAGAGTATCTTCTCTTGGTACAAGAATAAGACATAACAGCTTTCCACTTATAGGGATGTTCAAAGTGGGGGACTGAGTAGATTTCCCTAGAAAGGAAATTTCTGGCAGCTGTTTTGCTTCTTAAAGATTCTGAGTCATAATATTTTCTCTAATCTTACATTTAAGAGTATTAAAAAACTGAAAGTTTTAGAAGTCACTCTTTAGTTTTCTAAAAAGTATTAGAAACTGAAACAGGCACCAGTCTCTCTCTCTCTCTGAAGAACTAAAATGTATTCTGGGACTATGTTCCAACCAGACAATCACCACCCATGTGGGCACATGGTGACATATTTTTGTTATCACTTTCAGAAGCCAGATATTAAAATATTTTAGAACTCCCATCATATTAATGTTTAATCACTTGGAAACATTTTTAGATTCCACAGGAGTGAGGCTATAGCCAAGACACATGCCATGAGATATGTAGCAAAGGGATTTCCATGAGATGTGCCACACCCAGCCCCTCTGATCGCTGAGGACTAGCTGCAAAGCAAAGGTGTGCATTTTCTGCTGAATTGCTATACTCTTAATGCAACAGAGTCTAACAGTGATAACAGCAGCTTTTGCTTCAAGTGTTAGAGGTTTTCTCAGGAGTGCAGCAGGCTGTGATCATATTTATATCAAGTTTTCTAACCAACCTCTATACATAAAATCATCCTGCTTTCATCACGCCAGATGCATGTGCCCCACTAATCCAAAAATATTAAATGCATAATTGAATTTCATTTCCTTAGGGCATATGATTTCATAACCCACGGCAGGAAAGGATGAGAAGAATCAATTAACAACAAAATGCCTGTCCAAAAAAATGAAAGGCCAGATCTCCTCAAAAGCTTGCCTTGTGCTTTCTACACTAATGTTTATGAACTAGTGATCTATCAAAAATCAAAAATCAAAATCAAGCAGTAGATAGGTACTCTGCAGTTAACAGTTTTTTTTTCATACTCTCTGAGGGGCACTGTCAAGGATATGCTACTTAAGAAACTTTCACTTCAGAAAGCCCTAGGTGCATCTCTCCTGAATGTGTCATTGAAATACCACTTCCAAATGCAAGAGTGGCTGACTTGCTGAAATTTCTAAGCCATGCACTTACAGCTAACTGGAATGCTACCATGAAAAGACCAGTATGACCTCACTTCTGAAAAGTGACAGCCTTCCTTAATGAAATTATTTGGTGCTAGAAATGTGACATGAGCTCCTCTGAAAACATTCTGAAGATGTGAATTCTCATGCTGGAATACAGAAGCTGCCATCAGTCAATCAAAGTTTAATAGATTTTATGATTCTGGAGTTTGCTTGCCTCAGAAGCATTGATGTATGTTTGAAAAGAGTGAGGTACTAGGAGTCAGAGTGCCTGCTCCATCTGCCATGAAGACATCACACTTGTTCTGCAAAGTACACAGGATCCCATGCTGTGGAAAGGATGAAGACAACGAAGGACTTCTCAGTACTTTCATTTCAAAGCACAAAAAGCTGACTTGTAATGAAATCAGTTCATCTGATGTCTGAAGATACTGAGTTTACCACAATGAGAAAAGCCTCTGCTATGTGCAACTATACATATTGGTAGCCTAATGCAGTTTTTGTCTGATGAACTTTTCCTACACTATCTAGAAACCAATATTTTGAGAGATGCACTGCGATTGCAAATTTGCCAGCATGGATCTTCACAGCCAAAAGCCAAACGGATGTGCTGGCCTAAGTAAGTGCCTGATTTCCAAGAGTTGGATCCCACACTTTGATACAGACCTACCCTCATACCACATCTCCTTTACTCTGAACCAGAAAGCAGTGGAACCTACCAGTTAAAGCAGGTTCTTTTCCTGTATGTAGGCAGCTGTTTGCATTGAAGTACTGTGTTATTTTGAGCCCTCTGACACGGCTGATCAGAGTTTAGTGTACATAAAAAGCAGAACGTTAAAAAAGCTCCCTAAGACGTGAACAAAGCATAACCAAAAGTAATTAATTAATTTCTATGCAGTCAGATATAGAATCACTGTTAATTCCAATGATTGTGACTCAAATTCTTCTTTCCTTTGAGCTCTCTGAAAATGTGGAAATTTGCTTTCACAAGATGCATTTGATGGACAGTAGAAGGAATGCTTAGAACATAACTCGTCATCCTTATGTTCCACATTGATTTTATGATGCAACAATGCAAAAATTCCCTAATACATATGCTACAAACATTCTGGCAAGAACAGCTGGCAAGCCGTTTTACAGAGTGCCCATCCAAGAGTAAATTGCACTCTGTCTGCAAATAATCACAAAAGGTAAAGATTCAGAGTCTGCAGGAACTGAAAATGTTTACAGAAAGAATTAAAATTGAAATCGCAAGTTTCTTTCAAGCTACTGATCATGCACTATTAAACAAGCTTGACTGCCTTATCATAGCCATTACTTTTTGTTTCACATTAATGACATTCTTATCATGCCTGAGATGCTAATGCAATTTGACAACAGCAAATACTGTAAGATCACTTAGCTTATCCATGTCACTTGTGGGGACAAACTCACAGCCTTACATGAATGACCTTCCAAACATACTAATTGCTTCTAAAATGGACTGCTTCTGTGTTTTTGTCATAGGAAGATTCATTCTCACATTGTCCTTTAATATCTGATTTCTAAGGAAAACAATTTTCGCATTTCTCGGCAGCCAAAACACTAAACCAAAACACTGGGTATACCCCCTAAGATTGTATTTTGATGTTTCTTATCAAATACATGACCTTACTAAATCTCCCAGCTTATTTCATCATAAATCTGATGTGATACTAATTAGTGATTAAAGTTAATTTATTGCTGGAAGAAAACACTTGAAGTTCAAAGTAAAATTCTCACATACATCAGAAACAGTAAGACTTCATTTCAGCTTTCTGCTTGTTTTCAAAAAGCTGTGATGGATGCCTTGGGTCTTTTGTGATGGGCTGGCTCCAAAAAAAGCAATGTCACTTCTGACCAGGTACCTTGGAAAGCATCCCTCTCAGAAGACTGCAAAGCTGCAGCTGGAATTAAGGAGGTAGTAGCCATAAATGTGGGAGTTGCTGCTGCAGGACTTGGGGAAAAAAGCATTCACAAAGAAAGCACTAAACATAACCACTCACCCTTCAAGAGATTAGAGAAACGTGGGATAAGACACTTTACAGTACTACAAATCAAATGGGTTTAAAACAATAATAAAGGGACAGCTGTTAATTCCATAGAACTGATGCAGGGTGTCACCACACACCTTTCTGTTATTACTTCCTTACAAATAGTACCAACACTTCCCTCCATTTTCTTGCTAAAGAAGCTGGAAGCAGAGCTGAGAATGTGGTGAGATGCCACAGCATTTATATGAACTGTAGTATTTGTGTATAAAATGCTTCATTACAACTGTATTTTGGATTCTAACTATTATATTATATTCTTATTAACCAAATTACTTTGCTATGTGTGTATTTAAACATAATTATATACTGTGATATGTACCTCTCCACTACTACATTTACTGCTAAGGCTAATTTTAACTAAATTAAGAGTTCATTTAAATACACTCAGTATACACATATTTTATATTTTTTTCCCAGACTACATTACTATTGTACAAAACAGTGAAGTGCTAGATACATCTTAAGTTTTCTGTAAGAATAAAATGGGCACCTTTACATTGACACTAAACGTGCCACAGTTTTCTAATATCTTGTATACAAAATATTTGCAGGATTAGTAGGAAGTTTACTGCAAGCTTGTTTTAACTTTGACTTGACCTTCACTTTTTTTTTTTTTAAAAATGGTTTCTGTATTCATTCATATATTCCTGTTGAAGACAGGGTTAAACTTGTCTGAAGCATTTTAATGAAATACTGAAGACCTCCTTTAATTTATGGCATTTATATTTTCAAGAAGGAAAATGCTGATATTATCTTGGTTATAAGCTCGCTGCTGAAATGATTTAGATATTCTTTTCCTTTTGCACAGTATCAGTATAAAGCTTTTCTTTGCATGCAATGAATTATAGTTGACACTTCAAACCTATTCTATCAGTATCTTCCAGTTCAGAAAAATGAGAAAACATAAATATTTATTCTATGTATACAGAAAAGACACTGGACTCTGATAAGAATGATCCATTATGGAGTGATGAATAACTGCTACATGTGTCACACTTAGCAAAGGGCAAAAAATTTGCCACTTTTTAATATGAGGATTTGAGGTTATTGTGCAAATAAAAATGCAGTCATTTTATCATGGTGAGCTGATAAGTGTTTAGGCCCAGTGATTTTTGATGACATTCACTTCATGACTCTATGGATGAAGCTACTTGATACAGATCCTTGGTCTGATTTGATAAAGCCTATTAATGACGTGCTTTAACAGTGGAAAAATATTTATGCAAACAACCTTCCATTTTCCTGGCTGATATGTGCCATACCTCTCTAGCTTAAGCTTAAGTTTACCAATTAACAAGAGTAGGAATTCATTTGTTCCATTTGGTGATCTGTTCACTGTCTTTAATCTTGCTTCTATTGCTAACTTTAGATTCTACATTATGTAGAGAAGTAAAGGCTATTATAACCTGCTCAATAATAAACACTGTAGGAAAAGAATGCAAAATTTCCAAATATTTAAAACAATATTTTCAGCCTTATGATCAGTCTATCCTTAAAAAAAAAATTAGATTTCTCCTATTAAGTGCAAACTCTATCCAAAATGCAGTAAAAAAACCCTAAAACAACGTTAATGATTTTTTTTTAATCCAAAATGTCTGGTTTTATACTAGAAATAAAAGCTCTTTGAGGTAATTATTTTCTTTTTTTTTTGATTCAGTGATTTTAACCATATAGCCCTGACTGCAACACTGAAATGTATTCATGATAGAAATTATGGAGCTAAAAACAAATACCCAAAATTACAAGTTCTTGGGGTAAGATTGCCACAAGGAAAGTATAATATTTAATTGCACAGAATTATTTGCTAAATTGTGTTATGGGAGCTTCACAGACTGTAACACTGAGACCCTGTGCTTATTAAATTCAATACATATTGATTTAAATGAAAATAAAGCAGCATTAGCTCAGTAAACAAAAAATAAGAAAGTTCCCAAGTTATAATACTCTGGAAAATTGGCTAAGACATTTTCCCAAAGTCCTATGTTTGTATTAAACAGTGAACTAGAAATCACAATTCATAGATGCTCACTTAGCTGAAAAGAAAATCCAGCCTGGAACCACAGCACATTTGCAATATTGCATCTGAAAAGTTTTAATTTTTAGCACTATTTCTTGGCTTCATCACTACACATGGGCATTGGCAGGTTAACCAGTGACATAAAGAAATAAGGAGCTACAACGGATAGCAGCAAAATATTTCTCTAGTCCAGTTTCTTGCCACATACAATGGTCCCAGAGAGGACTGCAAGATGAATGCACGAACAAATCAAACTTACCCATATTCATTTTCCAACATTAACTATTATTATGTACAAGTACTTTAGAGAAAAAAATTCCACCTGAAACACTTAGTATCATATGAAGAATTTAGAAAACATAGGCTTTAGGAATAGTATTTTAAAGAACATGCCAAGCTCTTCCACCTTTTGATCTTTGATAAAATAATTGAAATAAATGTTGATTTCAAATGTTCTCTGAGTGTTTAGTGCTCTTGCATGAGATCTTGAGGCAGTGATGGAGGGATCAAATGTATTTCACTCCATGGCATAAGAGAGATCTTGCAGTCATGTTTGTGGTGAAGAAGGAAGTTTCCTCTACTTCATCTTTCCTACAGTAACGGGGATTTGATTTATTTTTTTGGTAAGGTTTTAATGTGCTTCCCCTTTTTGAATATCTTGGTGCCTCTGCAGACACTAAAACCTTTCTCAAGTAACACCATGACTTCAAAATTGGGTTACATTTACTCTGCTGCTTATCAGGCTACAATATGAAAAATGGTGACTTTAGGATTATCTACACACTGAATAAAAGCATCATCTTTGCCTCGATTCCCATTTCAAATATCACCCTTGAAACTACAGAGAGTGTTAAAACAAGCAACATTTTGCAGAAAAAAAATCTTAAAGTTTGCACGGCATGCACACACGCAAACAAATTATATTCTGTGGGTGAAACCATTTTTAAATGCTGACTTACTGAGATTTTTTTTTTCCCAGAGCTAAATATGTAAATAAAGACTGTCAGAAAATGAGAATAAAAATAAGCATCTAATGTGCCTTAAAAATCTCTGCTCCTTTCCTTATGCTCTCGTTCTTCATACACTTAGTATCTTGTCTTCCATTTTGAGCATGATATCTCCAAGATTCAGAGATATATTAGAACAACTGCACCTTTATTTTGACTAATTTTTTACACTTCTGTAATGGGTATTTTCTAAAGGCCTGTCTTTATGCTCCTAAACTCTGGACATTTATTTTCATAATACCCATTTGACCCTATGTGACCAAGGTTGGATTGAGTTTACCTATAGCTCATGCCTATAGGCAGTAGGCAAAAAGTCTACAGATAATTTGGGGGAAACTGTAGTCAAGTACAATCAAAGGATTGGAAAACACACAAAGAACAATTCTATTGTGGTACAGATTTAAGGCAACTTTTTCCATTGGCAGCTCATTTTGGAATTTTGATTAGAAGTCTCCCAAAGACTAGAAGCTACCACATGAATTTTTTTCTGGTTTTCAGGTTAGAATCCTAGATTTGAACTCTGAGTCATGGAATTATGGAATCTTTTAAGTGAAAAAAAATCTCTAAGATCTCTAAGCCCAACCATTACCCTGCCAATGTCAAGTTCACCAGTAAACCATGTCCCTAAGTGCAAGAACCACAAGTCTTTTAAATATCTCCAGGGATGGTGACTCGATTTTTTTTCCCCTGAGGAGCCTTTCTGTCAATGGACTTTTTCCTAACATCCTACCTAAACCTCCCCTGACACAACTTGAGGGCACTTCTGGTCCTGTCACTTGTTACCTGGGAAAACAGACTGACCCCCACCTCAAGTGCAGCCTCCTTTCATGTGGTTGTAGAGAGTGTTAAGGTCCCCTCAAGCTCCCTTTTCTCCAGACTAAACACCCCCAACTCCCTTGCTGCTCCTCACAAGCCTTGTGCTTCAGACCCTTCCCAATTCCACTGCTTTCTGTGGACACACTCCAGCACCTCGGTGTCCTTCTTGTAGTGAATGGCCCAAAACTGGACACAGGACTTGAGGTGTGGCCTCACCAGTGCCAAGTACTGGGGATGGTGACTCTCTTGGTCCTGCTGGCCACAGTAACCCTGCTCCAATCCAGGATGTCACTGGCCGTCCTGGCTGCCTTGTGTTGGCTCATGTCCAACTGCTGTCACCAGCACCCTGGGACTCTATTTGCTGGGCAGTTTTCCAGCCTCTCTGCACCCAGTCTGTACCACTGCATAGGGTTGTTGAGCAGGACACACATGGTTCCCTGTACCTTGATGAATCCAAACCAACACTGGTAGTTTTCCAACAAGCAAAGTGTGGATATGCCTCTGTCCTGTAATAGTCTGAAAAGATTTCTCCTGACAACTATCATGGAAAAACTTCACAAGGAGGCAAGCAGATGCACCACCACTTTGTGTGAATTCCAGTCCTTGTGGTTCTTGATACCAAATAGGAGTCTAAATTTTGTTTAACTAATCACCTTACAGGCAAAATTGATCCTAATCTGCAGAAACAAGCAGGATTTTCATTAGTTACAACATTAGCTCTCAATTTTAGTCAATCTCCTGAACAACCCAAATATGACAAGTCTGCTCTTGAGGGGTAAACTGAGAATAAAGCTGTAAAATGGGAAAAAGTGCTCCTTTTGAATGGATAAGTACAGAAGAACTGGCTAACTCAGTTAAACCAGGAACACTAGTGAGTATTTTCAGTATTATTTTAATTTATTTTTTCCAGAGCACCCAAATGACAACACAATCTCCGTGTCGGCCCTGGACCATTGAACTGCATGCTGACACTGAAGAAGGAGCTCATGGTCCATGGCTATGCATGTCCTTCACCCCCATGGATATCACTCCATGGTGTGCCAGAGTAGCCCACTGACCCAGCTCACTCATCTGCTGGTCCAACAAGAGCAGCAGGCAGTCTCTGGACACAGACTGCCCCTTCAGTGGCAGTGTGGGCTTGGTCTGGTGGCCACTGAATTGCAGAGCATCTCCAGACCCCATCTCAGCCATCTCCCTAGGTTAAAGACTCTTCCAGGTGCCCTGAGAAGTCCTCTGCAAGTATCCTCCTTGGTAAACCCTGGCAGAATCTATGGAGTTTTGGGCAAAAAGCTTTAGCCAGCTAAGTCATGCAGTAGGCGTATCTTCATCTTTACTGTGAATATGCAGAACTAGAGAATAATACAAAGCAGTCATTATGAGATGTCACAGGAGCATCATATTTGACAGGAGGTTTGTCCTATTTTCCTGTGATGATTCCAACCATTTAAACAAGAATCTTAACAGACTCAAACACCCTAGGACTGGATAATGGAAAAGCAGCTTTCTAAAGATACCACTCCTCATCACAGTCTAAGTCTCCCTGAATTTAACTATATTTTCAGGAACATCTTCAGTTTCTGAGTAAAACAAAGATCATAGGTACAGCATAGAATAGTTCTGGGTAGTTCTGGGTATTCCAGGTCATCTGGAGATTTTGGGAGACTATGATACCTACGTAGCAATACCTAAAAATTAAAAAAATAATTATAGGAAAATTGTTCATTTAAGAAGGATTTAGGACAGCTATTAAAGATAATAGTGTGTGTTAACCTACTTGATAGTCTTTAGAAAACACATGCTTCAAGTTAATATAAATTTAGTTTCAAAATACTGTTATTTCAGGTAGATTAAAGTATATATGACTATCACAAAAATACACACTAATAGCAAAAAGATGTACTCTTACAAATAAAAAATCACTGATCCTACTGTGCTGAAATATCTAGGCAATATGAACTCTTCAGTGCCTAAATATTCCATTTAACCGTGAGAGAAATGTAAAGTAACAATAGTCTGGCAAAGCAGCATTGGGACATTATTGGGATTGCACTGCAGTTTAGAGATAACCCTGAAGCAACTGGGTAGGGAAAATCTATATAACCTACGTTATTAATGACTACTGAGTGACCTCTGCTTATCTCCACTGCCTTAAGGATGACATTGGAATCTTTGACTCTGTTCAAGCTTCATTATCTCAAATCTAGCCTGCAATAACTTAAAAGGGTTGTGATGATATTTTCAACCTATCATATTAAAACAGGAAATTTCTGATATTATGTATTAACTACAAAAAGGACTACTGCTTTGTTCATGTAGTACAGTGTGAGCCCTAATATTTACACTGCATGCAATGGCCAAAGAATGTATTAGCTTAATTATTCACTTAAATACTACAGGTAAGAGAGAAACCAACATATTCCTCAGGAAAGAAAGAAAAAAATAGAACATTAAAAGTGTGCCCACAATATATTGAAGAAAGAAGCTACACTTTCCTTCAGGAAAGAACTTCCATTATGCATCACACGGGCCACACCAGAAATGACAACAGTGGCTTACATGACATTGCACCATGCCACACCATGGATATCTCAAAGCAACACAGTCAATGCTGACCAGATAGTGCACACAGGTACACTGAAGCTCACTGACATCAGTACAACTATCAAAATCCTTGGCAGGTGGGAAACAGCCCTAAACTTGAACTTCTTGCTATTTTCCCACCTAAAGCTCACTTAATTCTAATTTTCCAATCAATTTTCCACTCTCTTCCTCTATTAAAAAAAAATAATTATGATTTAAAGCACGTCATTGAAGTTGAAAACAAAGCTGTTCTTTCCTCTTAGAATAGAACAAATTGTTTAATGCTCCACAACATTTTAAAGGGGACAAATATAACAACATGCTAATTTCAAATTGAATTTACAAAATTAATTTTTTTTGTAGCAAGGAGTTAAAGAAAAACAATGTGTCTCATAAAATATACAGTAGCTATAATTTAATTGCTTCTTCCTATTCTATCAATTTTAAAAATTGTTTCAGATTTTTTCCCTAAAAAAAAAAGCATCAAGCATTATTTAAAGAAAACTTCTTTCTCTTTGTAGCAATGCAATTCCCACTTATCTATCTTCAGAATATGAATACAAATTTGTACACAAGTGATCCTAAATGCCACTGCCTTCCTGCTTTCAGTGCTGCTATTTTCCCAGAGAATATATCCACAGATCAATGACCCTGTCATGTGATCTGGAAATGCCAAAGAATAATACCTCAGGGAAAATACTGTTTTCACTTGAGTTAAAATATTAATTTTTACAACACAAAGAAAGCAGAAACCTTAAAATCTTTGAGAATGCCATCCAGCAAACATATAGACCTGGAAAATTAAAAAAAAAAAGAAGGAACAGAGAGCTAGTAATTGTTCACAGAAAACAATTTCAAACTAAAGCCACGGTAATATTAATGAATCTCACAGATTAATAAACTGCTCATTTGGCAGTGTTCACTGTAGCACATTTTTGCATGTTTGGCCTTTTTTTTTCTTACTGTTTATTAATTGCAGCTACTTGGAATTGATGATCTCCAGGGTACTTATCAGTGCTTATCAAGACTGATGAATGCATCCCAGATGTTGGAGTCATGTGGAGGGTCTATCCATGCACAGGATCTGTGCTAAAACCCTGAATGTTTTCCCGCAGTGAATTTGTAGGCACTACTGATAACAGCAATGCAGCTGACAGACTAAATTCCAGGAGTGTCTCTCCTTTCCCCTCTATCACTGCATGAGAAAGACATTCTTATGCTGATGTGTGAGTATGTACACATGATGGGGTATTGCTTGCTGTCCTGAGGGGTCTTTCCATCTTTTCCTCTACCCCAAAGGAGAGTTTGGTATCAGACTGTAACAAGTAATGAATTTGATGGTGTGCTGTTCTCTGTAGTCCATGTGTACACAGGATTTAGAAATTGAAGTTTTTGGGTATTGGGAGGAAAAAAACCTCACAACAGTTATTTTCTAAATTTTTAGCATGCTTTTAAAATTTCTTTTAGAAATATGGATGAATGTCAGGCAATATAGGAGAAAACTGCAGGGATTTTAATCGGAGCTGCTTTGCTTGTTACACAATAGATATTTTCATCATCTATATATAAAGTATCTTTGTGAAAGCCTTTAAAATATAATTTCAAACCAATGAATGCCATTTTCTATTTGCCTTTAATTTCCTCTCAATAGTAAGTTCATCAGAGTGTAACAATTAACTAACTTAATTAAGCTAACTTAATTATGTTCTTTCATAGGTCAATATGTAGAGCTACTCAGACTAATAGCAGAGCTTGTAAAGTTAATCTTCTTGTATAATGCAAATGATGCCCAGTCATGTATTAAATACCTTCCTGAGTAACAGATGATATAGGACTGAATGTACTTTAAAGAAGGGCAGAGACTGTGAAAAGGTTAAATAAAGAAAAATGTCTTGGATTTGTGGAAATTTTGAACAGATCTAATTCATTTCTTAAATTAATAATATTCTTCTAAGAGGAACCCTCATTTCATAAGGCCATTTACAGCTTAAATATACATAAATAAATTTTGACTTCAAAAGCAGAACTGCATGACAGCATTTTCCAGCCATCTTGCGACCTTTATATTTAGTTATAAGAAGATTACATAAAACAGTCATGTGAAGAGATTAGAGGGAAAATATGAATTCCTAACTCCAGAGCATTTACATGCTTAACTGTATTTCCTAGTTTATTTTACAGAGGAACCACTTCAATAGTCAAAGGTATTATGTTCTTTTTCTCAGTTCATTATTAATTCACTTCTAACACAGTTAAACTCTAAGGCTCTTTAGGCATGTGCCTCACCACTTTGTTCTGAAATATTAATGGGAACTACAGTAATAATAATAATTACTTGTAGAAGCATGAAAAGTAAAACCAAACAAATCTCTTGAGTGCCAAATGATCTGAAAAGGTGACTCAACTCCCTTGTTTTGATAAATGAGTCTGATGACTGGAAGACACACTCTGGCAAAAAGAGTTGGATTATGGGCCAAATCATCCATAAGTAATTCCACAAGGAACCAAATATCAGTCTTTTCTACAATGAATCTTAGGTCCAGAAAATAGTTGAAGTGCATTTCAATTCCAAGTCTGTAATCTGCTGCAACTCTTCTGGTGTCACTCAGAGAAAACAAAGAGGAGTGCAATAAAAATTATGTAATAAACACTTTGGAAAATGTTTACTGTAAAGAAGTGTAAAGGAGAAGACCTCAGAAGTATGAAAACTACCACTGCTCAGAAGCTTTAGAACCAGAAAAAAGTACTAGGAAATGCACTGGAGGGATCCATCCTATGTCTACCAGGATATGGACAATATAGATGATGCAATATTATGTTCTTCTCTTTGTTAAAGTAAGCCATTTAGTGTTTGTGGTGGTTGTTTTGTGGTGTTTTGTCTGTCTGCAGATCTCAGTATAGCAGCAGATTCAGAGTACAAATTAGCCTCTGTTCCAAAATCGCATTCCAGTATCACTGCTGATATAAAGGGGAATTATTTAGCTACGATACAAAATAACTAGGAACTTATCGCTAATGATTTTTCGTCAGAAAACAGACTGTTAGGTCCACACAGCATGGACATTTGCAATTATTTTTCTGAGTGGGGAAGTTCCTCAGAAGATAAACAAAAAAAAATTAGTATTCAAGACTAAATATGAGTCCAACTCACCATACATCAATCACTACTTTTTTTTTTTAATTAGAAATGGGTCAGAAAGAATGCAGTTGTAGCAACAACTGTCTGACACAAATATTCTATTAAATGCATTCAAGCCAGCAGCTACACAGAATAGAGGGAAAATATTGTTAGGCCCATGAACTTAGAAAAGAATGCACAGGCTTTTCACAAGCATAAGCGTAAGAGCTGGGCATTTATACATACAGATAGATATACAAATATATTTTATCTAATATATTCTTGTGTTCTCTGAGAGTGCAAATTGTCTCTCTACTTCCTGACTGTGCTTATTCTTCATGATGATTATTTTCTGAAATTAATTATGTCAGTGATGGAAATTCAGTTATTTAATAGTCTAATAATAGCAGATGGAAAAAATTAGCACATGAGCATTATTACAAACTTTCCCATGAAATTACCTTCAATTCAATTGTTTCAGAACATGTTACATTACACCTCATTTAAAAATTAAAAACCTCAGTGTAATAAAATACCTTAATGATGGACTGGACACACTGTTGATGAATTTTATAACTTCAGGTTAAAAAAAAATTCCTTTTGTACTAACTTGAAATGCCAAAGGGACTTGTTGGGAAAGGTCTTATCCCAAGGTCATGGAATGAGGATAAATCAAGAAACAAAAGACAGTATCAGCTGCCAATTGTATTAACAGAAATTAAGCAACATTTCCTTTGTTTGTATAGGAAATAATGCAGTTAAAACTGAATTATATGATCCTTTTAGGATGCTTGTACCATACTTACAACTAATGGCAGATGATTTAAGAGTGAGACACAACTTTTTCTATCAAAAACATCACTACACCTTACTGTGCATTACTTATGGAAAAATGTCTGTGCTCTATCCAGATAAACTGCAAGCTCTGAAAGTCTAATAGTTCAGAAGCAGGTTAGTGGGTACCTATCTTAATCCTTCTTTAGCTAAGAGCCACAACGATTTGCACAGCTTCTGTAGTTTGAATACAGCACCCAAAAAGCAGCACAGACACATAAGCTATTCATGTTCATATGCTATGAACACATCATTTATATTTTACCCTAAAGTGCTCCATGCTTTATGTGTGCTTTTTTTTTTTTTGTAGGGGAAAGTAGGGGTTTGCTGGTTGTTGCATTCATTTTTCTATACAAGAGAAAGGACAGCACAGCTTTTCCTCTGTATCTGTACTGTTCTAGCAATGTAGACTCATAGAAAGATCAGCTCTGTTAGCCTCTAGGCTTACACTATTAAAACATGATTAATTAATTTGCCACAGGATTGGCAAAGGAAATTAATACACATAACTCATGTACTTCTATTTTACTTCTAATTAAACAAGAGAATATGCCTCTTATGAGACTCATATTTATGGGAACTGTCAAAACTAGTATTTTCTTACTTAGATAACAAACCACTGACACCATCATTCCCCATGGATTAACGTGCTGCTTATGAGAAATAGTATCAAGACAAAGCCCACCCATCTTGCTCTTTAGACACATGAAAATGGTAAAGAAAAACACTTCAGCAACAAATCTTCGCTTTCTTCAGCATCTCTGCATACCCATCAAAAACCTACTTAAATATATGTATCAAATGTACTGCAACTGTCAGATGTGAAGCGGAGCTGACCACAGAAAACAGAGCAAGGGTCATGAAAGCTGATTCACCAGCCTTTCAACTTTATTGAACAATTGCAGTGTTATTCAAGCGAGTGTATTCGTACATTTAAAACATTTTAAAAGCTCTGCATCTTAAATAATCACAACATCCAGAGAATGTCCTTTCATCCATTCATGGTAAAGAATGTCTAGTATCAGAGAAAAAAGGGCATACTAACGTAACAGTGATGTAGTTCTGAATTTTGAAACTCTTGTGGAAATAAAAATCCTATCTTTTGCATTATTATTGGAGGAAAACTGCTGAAACTATATAAAATGCTTGGAAGGTCTAACGAAATTGCACTGAAGTTGGGATGACACACATCTATCCCCTTCCAAATGCACTAAATTCTTCTTTCAATGCCACTTTTCAATTCCAATTCCTAAAAAATCCCAAGAAATGTATACAATATTATCAATCACATCCTTATTTTAGGATGGACACATTGAAATTATTCAAGTATTCAAATCTATACAATTTAAATTTTATAGAGCCTTCACAGCTTTTGGATAGAGACAATAAAGTATGTTTCTAACTTTAAAGTCCGTTCAGTTACTTTATAAGACAAAAGGTTTCTGCATGTGAAGTACGCTGATGAATACACACACAGAAAATTCCCAGTTGTCTAGATCTAAACTCTCAACATGCTAATTATTTCTGCAGTGACTTTTGTCCTATGCCCTGTAGCTGGACACCGTCCTGATCCAACACAGAGTTAAATCTAACTTTAGAGCATCAAAAGTGACTGGGAGGAAGGGTAGCAGTAAGAGGAGTGGATGCCATTCTGCCTTCTGGTTGAGGACAACTCAATATTTGACCATCATTTCTATTAGGAAGAATGACTAGACAACCAAAACAAAACCTCATTTGAGTGACCAAATTACACCCCACAAATATCATCCTACTGATGACACGTAACCAAGTGTTAGATTCAGACAGTCCTATCTAAGAAGAAAACAAATTGTAAGCAGGAAAAAAAAGTGCTTTATTCAAATTAATGTGGCAGCTTGTGGGATCTTCCATACTTTCTCCTACTAGAAGTTGTGTGTCCTCACATTTGCAAGCCCAAGACTCTTTTTGGACATCACTTGCCACAACCTTCTCAAATTTTCTCCACCTTCCTGAAACCCTTTGCAGTTAGTCACCTTGCCTTCTCTATTCTTTCCTCGTATTTCTCTTTTCCACAGCTGCGTTTGAGCTTCTCTTTAACAGCTCTCACCAATACTGATGGTTCGAACTGAGATGAGACATAAATTACACAAATAATGCACCAGTCAGTAGTCAAATCCAAATATTAACTCATTAAGCAGATATTGAAAGATGTACCAGAAGACTTCAAACAAAATTAAAAAATAAAAAAGGCATTAGTTGAAGTCAAGCTTTGCAAACACTTTTTGGACCTTTTTTTTTAGGGTGTAATTCACAAATGTTTGTTTGTCATGCTGACTTACCCATGAGTAACTTAGATGGGTTGTTTCATGGTGGGTTCTGAATTTGGAAATTCAGCATACTGGTGCTCCCCTCTCAAGGTTCCCTGCAAATCCAACCACAAAACTCTTTCTGACTCACCTCTCTCTCTTTTGTACAAACTGCAGTAAATATGATTGGAAAAAGTCTCTCCCTTATAAAACACATGACCCCACACTCAGTAAAACAGCTTCAATATGAACTATTACTGAACTATTTGTAAAATTTGAAAAGTGTATTGCCATCTTTTGATTGTCTGAAGTTTCCTCTCCTTCACAGCTGAGCTGCTTTTATTCCACAAAAGCAAAAATTGTATACCCATCTTTCTCTTAGTCACCTTTCACTAACTAACCATGTTTCATTCCTCTTTCTACAGTACTTTTCCTCTCTTTTTGTTTTTAAACATCATCTGTGCTCTCTATTTTAATTTCTCCAGTGGAGTAAGTTGACAAAGCTGAGAATTAAGAGGCAGATCCCATGTCCCTCCGCAGACTAGAGGTCCCTTTGCTACCTAAGAATATATAAAAAAGTAGTACTTAAAGCTTGTACTACTCTATCCTCAGGACTGCTTAGATGTGATAACCTGACTTTCTATCTTGGAATATATAGAGATATCCCACAATAAGGGAATCTACTTGTTCGTATTCCAGGAGACACTCTCAAGAATTCTCCTGGCTTCATACTCTGGACCTTCCCTCTTCCTCAGACAAAGTGACAAGACTATCAGAGAAATGAAGATATTTATCTAAAGGCTGCACTAAACTAATAAAAGGCATTGTATTTCCTATGACTAGCACTTCATACTCTCCTTTGCTGTGAAAATTACAGTCAAAAGAAATCTCAGAAAAACCCCAGTAATTATTACCTGGTATGTGAAATATTTTTAATAGTAATAATACCAACTAAACTGTTTGAATAAGCCAAGATTAAGTGTTAAGGCTACTACCAAGGAAGGATTTATGTCTCACAGGAAAGGTTAATTTAAGAATAATAACGGTTCTCTGGGAAGATGACTGACACTATGAAATGAAGTTATGAGTCTGAACTCTACAGACAACCTCTTCTCCAGCTAAAGTGTACTATGATAGGGATGCACAGCAGGGACAGAAAACACCTTAAGTCATTGACTACCCTATGGAATTACCTTATAAGCACCTTTGCTCACAGCAATAGCAAATATGAACTTCTGACTACACTACATCACTTTTTCAAAACCAAGAGAACAAAGCAAGGCCCAATATCAGGAAAAGTCTTTTCTTTGCACAAGCCAGAAGCTAGACATATTTAAATTTTGTGAAGAATGATAAAAGTTTATATCTACCTCTATACCTATGTACAGATTCTAGTTCTGACTCTTCAGTGTAATAAAGTTTACTTAGCCAGAATCTAACAGGGCTTCTGTTACTGTCATGGCGTGAAAGATAGGAACAATAAAAAAAAATCCTAATTACAGACAATAAGAAACGGTATTTAAAAAGTAGCATATATTACGGAATATACTTGTAGGTACCATTAATAATAGCCCTGAGTTTTACCTCGGTCTTGCATGCAGTTTATATGGGAGTATAGAACTGAGCTCTCGCTTCCAAAAGTCTCTGTTATTAGTTGTACAACACTAGGCATGAAAAACAGAGGCAAATGTGCATTCCCCAACAGTTAATCTTGGAAAAAAACAGACACAGAATGTCCTACCTCTTCTGGACGTTTCTGTGCCACCGATATCAGCTCTTCAGAGCTACTTCTTGAGGTAGAGGGTACCACGTTACCTGGGGCCTCTGAGACCACCTCATTTGACGGCTCGGAGTCCTGAGGGCAACAGACACAAAAAGACCCCTCAGCAGCGTGTTGATGTGGCACGCCAAGAAAATTAGACTTTTCAGAGAACTGTGCTTTAAGCACAGAGAGAGAAATAAAAAAATACTTGAGGTCTCAATCTCTACTCCTTTTACCCTGGGCAATTTCTTTTGCCCAAGTCAAAAACATCTGTCATATTTTTTCTCTTGAAATAATAGTATTTTCTTCATTAGAGCATTTTAAGTCTTATTAAGTAGTTACAGCATTTCAGAATTGCAAAGTTCTGAGTAAGCATGGTTTTTTGCCCATACCTACCCCTGCTCCTGAACTGGAAAGAAGGGAATATTACATTTTGTCCACTTATGGCAGATGGAAGCTTCTGCTAAACACTTGGAGCCATGCTAGAACATGCTAGAACAACCCTCAACAAATTCATTTTACCAGTCACTGAAAACCAATATACCACACAACCTGGTAAAGGTAAAGAAGTTAGTAGCGTTTGCTATCTTTTAGTAAATTTAACATTACAGTAAAATAAATAAAAATTCTTAAGTAATTTACATTCTGTTTTCTAAATTGCCTTGATTTTGCCACACAACATGACTAAATCATTCAAAGTAAAAACCACTTTAATACCTTCACTGCTTCAGACAAAGGTTTTGATCACAGCACAGATTGAGACATTTTAATGCAGAGAAAAAATCCATTAGTCAGTACGATCTCTACTGTGCTTGTCGTAACGCTCATTACAGAAGGTATTTCAGATGTCATCGCTTAGCAAGCAGAATATGTGCTTTTGATATATCACTTTCTTTCTACATTCACTAATTGCAAGGAAGTCAAGATTAAACTTTTGGAAACTGCAAGCTGCAGAGCTCATTATTAAGTTCTCAAACATAACAACGTGTAAAAAGTAAATTAAAATTTTATAATGATAATATTCAGCAATTGCAGTTTAGCCCATTGCATTGAAAGGGAAAGAGTAAGCACTGGTCCAACAACCATTACTGAATCACACAGAGAATCACATCTGGTGACATCAGATACTGTAAAAGAATTAACACATGGAGGGAGTTCCCAAAGACTATAAAGTGGAAAAAATACCTTCTGAGCTTAAATATTTCTAATAAAGCTTTTTTACACCTTTCTCATTGCATCACCTCTCTGTGACTTAGAAAAAGGGATATTCTGGACCATTTTGTGACATGACACTTTAAATTTCAGGTTTGGTATGAGAAAGACATTTTAGGAAAAAAACAGCTTTCAGAAAAAAATAGCTTTTAGTGAAGACTAAGGAATATGATCAATTAAAATGTTAACACGAAGTCCAACTGCCATTGCACTGAACTGTTTTATGGGCATAATGCTGGATCTGTGGAACAAAAGAAAAAATGAGGTATCTTGGAAGAATATCAGCCAAACAGAGTGAGCTGCAAGGAGAAACATCTCTATCATTGGTTTCCCTGGACTTGTACAGGCAAACATCCTCCTCTCAAAGGCCACCTCACTTTGGTCCCAGTGAACTATGACGATGGGAATGTTTCTTCTTATTGACCCAATTAGCCATGAGTTAACTCTGAGTATAGAACAGTACTGTTTTCTCCTTGAGAAAGTTAAATCAATGCCATGCCATTTATCAGCTCAATATATTTCTAGAAGATCTTCCGCGCTTCTTACAAAAACAAAAGTAACAAACAAAAACAAAAGTAACTTCTGCTGGAAGAAAATTATATACTTGGCTGAGCTGTTGGTTCAGTGATTTTTCTCCTTGAATTCTGCTTGTATTTTGTGCCTGAACAACCTTTTGTTATGCTGTTATTACCTGTGGCCAGATAATGGTAGCAACCTTTTTCAGTTACTTGCTTTTTTAAAGTAATAAACCATGTTTTTCAAAAATTATCTGAGCAATTGCGATTTGATAACCTTACATTCCTGTTACATTTCTTTGTCTCAACAGGTCCATGGATTCATTTTATATCAAATCTTGAACATCATCTTCTCTAGCAGCTTGGCCATCCTTCTTCTAAGAATCAGCTGGCTAATTTAATACTTCTATTTTAGAGAGATGGATAGAAACCTAATTTACTTGATTATCCAGAAACCAATTCAAGCAAATATGCCTCCCTTTCCAATTGCACTGGTTTTATTCTCTCTCTTCACATTGTAAGTTGGTCAGAGCATGGTGCTAATAATGCCAAGGTCCTGGGTTTGATCCCAGTACAGGCCATTCATTTAAAGAGCTACACTTGATGATGCTTGTGGGTCTCTTCCAATCCAGACTATTCTGTGACCTAAATATGTAACACAGGCAATCTGTGTTGTTCTGAACTAGTTCGGCAACATGTGAAATGCAGCTTTCAGAACAGACAAATTCAGTAAGTGGCATGAGATCCTGTCATGGACGGTACCACAATAAAAATGCTGCAAGGTGCAGATGAGAACTTTTACGGAGCTGCTTCCAGCTGTGTTATGAGCATGTGGCCAATTGAGCGACAGTTCTGGTTAGAAATCCTGGTACTTTTACTTGTACTCTGGCAAGTAAAACAACCTGAAAAAGTATTAGCATCATTTAAACTTGTAAAGGAAAGCCAAAAAATCTGTACCACTGACCTGAACCAATATTTTTATCAAAGAGGTTTTAAAAGGAAAGATGTACTTCAAAACTAATTAAAATTTATTGTCCTAAAGTCACTTTACTATTTTTTCCAGGTCCTGCATGACAAAAACAATGACGATGGCATTATCATTGATCTGTCAGCCTCAGCTGTAGCAGTGATGGACGTGGTGGTTTATGGACATATAATTAATACAGTAACTATTTTGGTACATGGTTTTTCTGGTGCTTAAGCTCTTCCCACTTCATTAACTTATTATTACATTTTCCAAACTACACAGGAAAAATCACAAATCTGCATTTTCAAGGCAGACAGATCAACATGTAGCTTTTTAATGGGTCATAGTATTTAGTTATATTAATTAATAAATTATGGGGAAAGCCACTAAATGGTACTTCCAGCTTCCTCAAAATGTAGAAATACTTCGTGAAAATATAAGTGCATTATAAACAAATAAATTCCAAATGCTCAGTAATAAATTTTTCCTGAAAAATGAAGTTTGATCAAAGCTCCTCAGAATATGAACCTTCTTGGACTTACAAAACCTTGAAGAGGCAACATGAAATGTGTAGACATTCTGCTATGTTTATGCAAGAAAGATAGCCCTGCTTTTAACTATGGCTCTTTTCCTGTGACCTAAATGTTCAAGTAGTTTAAGATACCACAACTGCATGGGCTCCATCAATCTCTTTTCTGCAAAAAATCGTATTTGAATTATATGTTGACACATATATATAAAAAAGTCAGATATTCTAGTCCTGGGATGGAATCTGCTTACTAGTTTTTGCAGTATTCAGTTCTGTTCTTCCCTTCACTCCAGTTGGTGTATTTACTCTTTGCATCTATCGTACAGGAGCACACTTTGAACTTTTAGCATTGTCCTTTTCTGTGCAGAAGGAACACTGACACAGTATGCTGAAAAATCAATCATGCATACAGAACAGATGTGGGTTTCATTTGCAAGCCACATGAAAGTGATAGATTTCAAAGGGAGGTATTTATGTTTTATGCTGTGCTGATGTTGTGGATTAATTTAAGAATTTGACTATTCTCACATTTTGCTTTTCAAAAACCAGACCTTTAATTCACGACTGAGACACATATACAGGTATGCATGTAAATAGGATACAGATATGTATATACAGATATGTGTAGTCTGTATATACATAAACAGGCAAAGCCCACAGTGAACACCACAGTAGCAAAATGCTGTATTTACCAATCCCTGTTACTGTTAGCACAGATACTGACTAAACAAAATAGAAGCCTGACATTGCTTCTTATTTTAAAGAAAATGAAGAATCAATGTATATTTTTATATTTTTAAACTGTGCATAAAATACTTTCCTGAAAAGCACAAGAATTTTAATTTGAAACATGATGATGTAAAAACAATATCTTAAAACAGTGTTCACACCAGCCTAACAGTCACTACTTTTTCTGCTATTGCTTCTTTAGAACAAAACTAAAAAAGGATTGAAACAAATCCTTTATAGATGATTTCAAGCTGACAGGTTTGAATATATTATGTTAACTCTGCATCGTTTTTCATATATCATCCTTTACCTTGGTCCAGTTGAGAATTACACAAGTCATAAATTAGCTTTAAGCAAGTTTTGAATCAGCCTGGAACTAGTTTTCAAATTAAAGAGCCGTCAGTATATTACATCGTACTGTCATTTTATTACCCCAATCAATTCTGTGTGGCCTGAGGTAGAAAGAAAATGGATGCTGTCTTCATTTGCAAAGGGTTTATCTCTCACACCAGGCTGTGAAAACATGACTGCAGTAATGAATTGGACGCCAAAGTTACTAACAAAGACTTCTAACAGTAACAAAGTAGAAATATTTGTCCCCCTTTAGACTTACAAAAGTGAGGGGGAAAAAAAGGCCTTTCTCAAGCATGAAGACAGCTTCTTACAGTTGAAGCACTATGGGATGAAATTAGCATATTTTTATTGAAGTGCTAAAGTGCCTGAAGCCTCACAGAGTGTCATGTCCAGTGCTGCCCAGAAAAAGCCTTCCTGGGTCAGACACACAGTGCCTCTGCAGCCCAGACCACGGAACATCCCTCCAGCAGCTGAGCAACCACTCCTCCTGTTCTTATTCTTACACCCCGGGGGCATACTTTGAAAGTATTCGCAAGATCTTAGCCAGAATTTCGGAAAATCTGCAGCAGACAAGATATCTGTAGCTCTTCACAGGTGGCCAAAGTAAATCCCCAGGGAGAAACGTACAGTTTATCTCAATCTACTCACATGCAAGATCAATCACTTTGCTGTTCCTCAGACTTTACCCTGTGTTAGTTAATGAAGCAAGAATATGGGCTTTAAACTTTTAAGCCATGCTCCACAGTTGTAAAAGTTCCCTCTGTCTTTTATTATGCCTTTGTCATTCTCTTCATGCTGCTTTTATTCAACATTTGACAATCTCCTCTCTTCTTCTGCCCTCTCCAAAGACAGGAAATTACAAATGCAACCTCTAACATTCACGTGCTAACCTCCAATGCTGCCAGTCACAGAGGCAACACTGTTGTTATGTCCTTGGCTATTTTTTCTCTCTCTGGAGAAGGGGACTATGACTTCCATGTTTATACACTGTTAACACAACAAGGTCTCTTTCTCAGCTCACTGTGAAACCACCTCAGTTCAAGTAATAAACCTTAAACTACCTCTAAAACCTCTGCCTTCTTTTAGAAACAGAAAAAAGAAAAACCTTTTATAATTCTCTGTTTTCCAAACACATAAATTAAATTACATTCTTTAGCCTCACACTAGTGCTGCTTTTTTTTCTTCAAACACCTTGTGCAATATGAAAGAATTAATAAGGGTACAAGTTTCCAATAAATACCCATCTGTTCAACATTATTATCCCTTTATCTTCCAATAAACGACAGCACTGACCAAGTATACTTGCATTTTTGAAATCTACCCGGCTTTCCAAGTGCAAAAGGTGAATTCCCACCTTAAC
>WAAE01023234.1:26141-42265 GCA_013400495.1 Nicator chloris
TACTCTTTTGCTAGAAGTGTTTGATTAAACTATGAAAGGAAAGAGGGTCATCTGTTTTCTCTGGATGCCTTCTTCAAATAGAAAAAAAAATATTTACATATATTTAAAGCTAGAAAGAACACTCAAGATGTTGGGGGTTTTTTGTATCTATTCTTCTAACTTTATAACATGTAAATAGAAACAGCCAACAGAAGATTTTACCGTTTGAAGGTATTATCATTCACTGACCTCTGGAACCTGAATTGTTTTCCCCCTTTTAGCTCACATATTTTCTACATTTCCATTACTCAGTGTACTAATCCTACCTCTCTTGGGACTGAATTCTCCACCTTCTCAATCAAAGTCTCCAGGATTATTCTATTTCCCTTTTACTTTCTCACCATTCACTATGTCCCAACATTCAAAAGTTATTCTTTCAGCTACCCTTTCAATAGCTGCCTTTTCTGACCCCAGAAATTCTTTGAACTGTATTAAAAATCATCTCCTAAAATGCTGTAATTAATAAAACCACATTAGAATACAAAAAAGGGAATTAAACTTCTAATTATAGCCACTCAAAACACTAAACTCATCCTGCATGTATAAAATAAGGAATACAATTTCCCTGTTACTGTCATGGATTAAAGCTACTGATCATAGCTATAGTATGGCTTAAACAATTGGCAAAAATTTCTATTTCTGTATGAACATGTATATCATCACCAGGAATTTTTAGAATTTCTTCACTAAAAGGAAAAACCCAATATCTACCTTTTTGTGTGTGTGTGTTAAATGTCCTATGTCTTGCATAGTTTGGTAATTATCTGGTGTACCAGAGCAACAGAATATATATGAATATCCTTTTGTAGGATATTAATATACTGGCAAGACTGCTGGACTATGCCATTATCAGTACATGTAAGAGTAATTCAGTCCTTTTTTGTCCACACTGCTTCCTTCCTATGTATTGTTCTGCTATTTTTTTCATATTGTGAATTAGGTTACAGGCAGATACTATAGCCTAAAATGTTATTTTTTGTCCTTATTTTATACTTTACGGAGTGTATAGAAGTTACTTTATTTAGTTCAAAAAGCTTTTTATGACAGTACACACATAATTTATTACAGCTGAAAGAGGATATTTCATTCTCCCTGTGCCTGTTTGGTACAGCTCTGATCTCGCCAATCCTTTTTTCCACCATCCAAAAAAAAAAATCCAACAACCCAAATCCAAACCTCAGGAGTTGCAAAACAAATTCTGAAGCACAACACAAGCATCTAGAGCCCCAGTAAGGGTGGCTTACTGTGATTAAGGACTCTGATTTTGCTGCTGTTGTCTCTCACAGTGTGTGGAGTTCTCACACTATAGGTCTAAGTAACATTAATCAGGTACTCAGGGTACATGTTTACTGTGTAGCTGTATGTATGTTAGATAGTATTGCAATTACTGACTTCAACATATTTACAAAATTACACAGGCACCTTACACCCAACATTTAAAACAAGACTTTCTAAACAACAGATGTACAAAGTCATCTGGCATCACTCCTGGAGGGCAGTGCTGCACCTACAATAGCTCCATTAGTAAGGCTGTATTTGGGGTCGCAGTTGTCTCCTTCCTTAAGCAAAGTTTTATTCCTTCAGAAATGATATGGGGCAGATCATCACATCCATTCAGAGTCCCTCTAGAAGAAAGTTTTACTCAGCTGTGGTTTTTTTCAAGCCACGTTTAAAATGCTCTAAACTTCCCGCACTTTTGGATTCCGAAGGCAGTGACAACTTGGGAGTAAGGTACAGCAGCAAACTTTCACCTCTTAGGGTCAAGCTGCACATTTGCACTATTTATGGTCAAAATAGTTTGCTTTAGTCCACTTCAGCAGCTTGGAAGAGAGCATACACAAAATTTGCTCACAATATTTGGCTAATTCTCAACTTGAATGAGAAGATTGAACACTTGAGAAGATCTCTGCTCCAAAAAGCAGCTGCTTTATTCTAACAAAAATAGAATGTAGCTCAGAAAAGGCTTTCTTTCAAGCACACAATCTTCAGATAGTATGCATCAGCATGCAGAGTGTGTCTGTCAGATGTTGGAACAAAGCTTTAAATTGTACCATCTAACTTAATTCTCAAGACAGGGTCAGCACATTCATAGGGTTGTCAGGGTTTTTTTTTCATCTTTGAGAAGTCCTCTAAGTAATATTTATTTAGCTCCTTACATCTTCATCAGCACTGATTCTTGCTTTTCAACTCCTTGAAGTCCAGATTTTCCCAACATAATGCAAAACAGGAATATATTAAAATGTGTGATCACCAAAACAATCACAAAATCGTCAAAGGCTACTTTTTAAATCAAGACTTGTTTCCATCTCTCCCCATTTCCAGAATTTTCTTCCAGTAACAAGATGAAATAGAAAAAGAAAGGGAATAGAACAGAAATGAATAGGAAAGAAAGGGATTGCTCAGTACATCTTCTTTTTTTCAGCCTATTACGTAAGTTTTATAGCTTTCTAAATTCACTTTACATGGGACCCACCTGCTTTTTCAGAGGTTTTCTATCAGCTCTCTACCCTTCTCCTGGGGAAAGCTCTCAGTGTGTCCTCCAAAGACTCCTTTCCACTTTGCTGCAATCCTCTTTCTTAATTCAACCCATTCTCCCCTGTACAGGTTTCTGTATATTTTCCAAGTGGAATTTTCTCATTCTTATGAATGTGTGTGTGCTTACAGCTCTCCTTTTATACCAAGGGTGCTTCTTGCAGTCCCATTGTTTTTGCCACCGCGCTTTTCTCAGTCCTGTTCTTCCTATCTCTCTCTTCTTAAAAACTACCATCATTTATTTCAACTGATAAAGCAGAAAAGTAAAACATTAATTCAAAGCTATAAAAACATTTTTTTAAGAGTGAATTAACAGTAGCTTTCAATGAAAAGCTTTCTATAAAAATGTTTCCTACACACTCCGAGATCTCTCTAATATCTGAATGTGCCAAATTAAAAAAAGTGTCTTTCACATCCTTTGAGAAGCTTCAAACAAATGTCAGGAATAATATTTTGTGGGTGCTCTTGATTTATGCTAGTCACCAGAATAATTAAAGAAAATTTCCATTTAACTTTATACTAGTAAACAGAGATACATACTCTTTATTAATTTAGGTAGCCAGCTAAAACACTAGGATATTTTATGCTGGCACACTGAGCTGCACCAAAAATGGGATGTTTACTAAAAAAGGGAACGAACAGCCCAGTTGACACAGTTTAAGACGTGACATTAATCAGCTGTCTTTTGCTGAGCTCATAGGAACTGAAAGGTTACAACTACTGCTGCAGCTTTAAAACATCCTCATAAAGGCCTGGAAATTCCTCATTCTTCCCTAATGAAGAACACTGCAAATGATACATGGAATGATGAGGCTAAATTCACACAAAATGTCAACTTTACTGCCTCATTCTTATAAGCATATTTATATTTTCCCTGAGGTGTTTTTTTTTCTTGAGATTACTTCTACCAGACAAAATTCCTTTTTATTTTTCTCATCTGTACTAGAAAATATATAGCAAGTCCCTTACTCTTAAATATTGTTCCTTAATGCTGCAGTTCTGATGCTTTCAGTTAAAAGCATACAGTGCTTATACAAAGGGACAAAGGATAAAATTTGATACTCTAGCAATATAAATCTGTGTATTAATTTTTAGGCTTTTGATCTTGAGACTACTATTACGAGATTTCCACAAATTATCTTACCAAAATAGGAATAAAACAACTCTTTCTGTAGGTGAAACTGAAAGACAAATATACCTTTGATGCAGCAAATGTAAGAGTCACTTCATACCAAGACACTGTGGTGTGACAGGAGCAGCTCTTCAGAGCAAAGCAGCTGGTGTTGAGGACCAGCCAGATGCAAAACACATATTTCAAAGATACAGCTAGTTTGGTCATGAAGACAGCATGCCCATTAGCAGTCAGAACACATCTTAGGCTTTAGTGCCCCTTGACAGAAACTCCCTTTGCACACTCCTAAAATCGCTCCATAATATGAACCAAAGCAGAGCCACTGGTGGCAACTGGGTGATTCTTTTCAAAAACACATTTCCGACCTTAACCAAAATGCTAAGGTAAATATACACTGAAAACTGACAGATAAAATCCATCAAAATCAGCACACCAGAATGTAGAACCATTTAAGCTAGTAATAGGATTTTCCAAAATAAATATTTTAAACACCAGCTTTATGCAGAGTTCAGCAGTGTTATCCTGGATCATCAACAGTCTCCCTTCCTCCTCCTGAGATTCACTGGAAGCTCCCTGGGGTTTAAGAACCATCCCTACCTTTTTCCATTTTAATTTTTCCAAAATTAAAAAAGATAACGTAAGAGAGACAGACATACTTTATGCCTTATTTTCAGACAGTGGTTTGACTACTGCCCTGAATTAACTGGTGAACACATTCCCTATCACAGGGAAGATCTCAGTTCGCTTTCCTCTTCCTTATAAGAGGGTGCAAAATAATATTCCCAAAGGAATGCCTAAACCATTTTACTATTCTTTAGCTGAAGCAGGTTGTTTAGCATGGAGTGATGAGTCAGTGGTTAAAATGATTCATTGTCTATTAGCCAGTGTATCTATTGTCTTCTGACTGTTTTACTATTTTTATATAAAGGAGCTTCTCAGTCTCTGTCTATGCTATACCCAGAAAGCACATAACAACAGGTCCACAGCTCATTCAGTGAGAGAATTATTAACAGATTAATAGACCACAGCTCCCAAATCTCAATCTTTTTGGATTTTCTCATCATTACTTTTAAACTTTAAGATTCTTGAAGTTATCATTATATGAAAACAGACCTTTTAAAGACTTTCAAGAAGTTTCTTACCACCAGCAAGTTACGAAACAAATTATTTAGAACATAATTGTGTTCTGAAATTCCTCTGTCTTGTGCAATACATTTAACTTTAACAAGCACTGGAGATATTATGCACTAGGAGAACATAGCAAGGCAAATGCATATTTTTTATGCTTGTAAATATTAGCACATCATATGTATCCTTATTTATTGCGTGAAATTAGTTACGGATTTAATATTCATTATGTCAATGACTGTATTAATCTGCTGACATCCTTCTATTTCCAAAAATAAGTTAATGTGATTAACTCACTCGAAGTACACTTGTGGGTACCTTCCGTAAATATTGAGTTATCTTGCTATTTTATTTCCTTTTTGACACTTTTCTTTAGCTATTTATATCACATCTGAAAGGATACCATCTGCCCTTCAGTCTTCACGAGATTAGTAGCTGGAAAAAATCATGGTGTCTACAGATTCCAAGGTTTTCCACATACAAAATCTTTTGGTAATGTTTGTCACAGCTGAAATACACTTAAGACTTTTCAAACACACACAAAGATGTTTCGAACCACTGAACTAGATAATAATTTTCAACCGTTACCAAAGCCACATTTACTAAAAAATCTAAGATAAACTTAATTGCTACTAGAATTTAACAATGCACTATACATTTTAAAGGTTTTGTGAAAATCTTTTCAAAAGGCATCTTAAAGTTCCATGTAATAGTCGTGTATTTTCTTGGTAGAACTGATTGTAATGCTCTTGCAGTTATATTCCCACACAAGCTATCTGCTGAGCCAATTTTAAGAGGATGGAACTTTTTCTGCTACAGAATGCTAAAATCCAAGTGATGAGACACTCCTTTGCAGAGAAAGTGCCTGACACAGCACAAATTGGCAGTACCCAGCTGTCTTCTGCGAAATGTGATTAAATGTGGCTGGCACTAAGAGAATTTCTGTTTGAGAACGGCAACTGAACCTCACTTCCACTATCTAACATGATGACGAAAAGCAAATCTTGACTGTACTAAAATTCATTACTTGCCTAGCACTTCACAACATGGCACTTTTTTCGTTTTTTTCCCCGCCACCTTTCTCTCTTCTTGTTCAATATGATTAGATTTTGCCCAGGCAGTATTAGCAATTTATACTGATGAGTGACACATTACTTAAACTGACATATATGGCTACATCTCTTTGAAAGACTTGAAAATCAGCCTTGAGAGTAAACTTAATAAGCACTTAATTGGTAACTATGACAATGTTATACAGAGACTAACAATTAAAGATCTAATTCTTCTTCTGTCATATAGAATATGATTACAGGTGATGTGCTAAAATAATTTGCAGGGTAATACAGCTGGACTAATGAGGAATTATAATATGTAATTCTTCTTTATTTACATACCTTCTAGTTCTATGTAAAACATAAGACAAGAAATATATTTCTCGGTTAACAAATTTATCTCAGAAATCTGGCAACAGAAGAGCAACAGAATAGCACTTTGCAACCTTAAGGTGCAACAGGATGCCACCAGCCTCCAGCCATACCTTTGCACATCAGGAGTCCCTGTTATGTCATTGCAAAGCACACACCTTGCAGTTTTCTGTTGACTGCTTAATTCTTAATGAATATTCAAGTCAAACAAGATTATGCACAATGGAAACGTGGGGGGTTTTTTAATACTGCTCTCCTGGAAGCCTATCTCATCCAACCCAAAAATTTAATCAAGACTCAAAAGGTTTAAAAATTCAAGTCAGTTACAAGCTTTTCAGTCATACTTTCTTTTCAGACATTTCCCAAATCAACACATTCTACTAACTAATAACAACCCAAATTTCCAAACCGATTATTAGCTGAAAGTAGTGATGGTCAATTACAATTTATTGCTAAATTTGTTTATGGCTCCACAGTCAGCATGAAGTCCCTAATTATCAATAGTGAAAGAGCTCCTTTTTTTAGGAACTCTAGAAGTAGGAAGAGAACTGAATTGACAAAGTAGATCTGAACTTACATCAGTGCTGTGAATTATGATGCTTTGGAAGCTACCATGTAGTAACTGTTACACATATGTATCTTCCTTTTGTGACTTCACTTGAAAAGGAATGTAAAATGGAAAAAAATTGCATTAAAACCAGTATTTCCGTGTCTTTTACATTTCAATATAGCATCTTCAATATGCAAAATTCACTGTCACAATGCTTCCCAATATTGTACATATCTAGAAATCATTTTTCAAAAGCAAGAAAGAGAAAGCCTCCAGTTCTGTAAGGTGCAAGCAACCTTGTTCCTCTGTCCTTCCTATACATACACTACTTCTCTTTCAACCATCTCACGTTCTTTGAGAATATGCATAGGTGCATACCAAAGAGGATGTATAAAATCTTCCTCTGTGCTGCTCAGAGCTCAAAAACTGCTTTTGTTTATCTATTCTCTCATGCTGTGTTAGCATAAACCCACATTCGGTGGCTTTGTATCAATCATGACACTGATTTCTGATAGCTGATTTCTGGATTTTTCCCACTTGCAGCTAGCTCCCAGCAGAGATTTCTTGCCACTCAGTACTACAGTAGCGGCCAACGTAGGCTGTAATTTCATTTTGTCATGGCTTAAGAAGACTAAGTCACGATTCAGTAGCAGAGCTATTACCCAGATAAACCATAACTGTAAGCAGATTTTGTTAGAAGCATAACCTAAAGAAGGTACAGAGTTGCAGCAGCATTTCGAACAGCTGCCCATGAAGAGATTTTGCTTCCTTAGCCTCTACCTTAGAGGAAGTAATATTTATTATACATCAACTAGAGGTTTAGTCATTTAAATATTTGATTGTGTATGTTTAGATTACATGCATTAAAAATATGCTCTATGCTGTTTATGATTTGATTCCAGTATGATATTAATCAGGTACCTCTTAAATGTTCCACCGGCGATCAGACATGGGTGTGTGTTTTAACTAAAGCAATAGTTAATGACCAAGCTTGTTTCTAATTTCAGCCATCCAGCTTTTGTTTTAGTCACATATTTTTCATCACAACAAAGTAAAATGATCAAGACAACTTACAAAAAGCAGGACTACCTCAGTAATAATTTGATTTGTGTGATACAAAGCCTCATAAAAATGAATTTGCTCCATTTTTGTATTGTGTTTGTGTGGCAAGGTTTTGGCAGCAGGGCGGGGGGCTGCAGGAGTGGCTTCTGTGAGCAGCTGCCAGAAGCTTCTCCTACATCTGATGGAGCCAATGCCACCTGGCTCCAAGAGGGACTCACTGCTGGTCAAGGCTGGGGCCATCAGCAACAGTGGTGCTGCCCCAAGGCTAAGGCGCTAAAGAAGCAGGAAAAACCTGCACAACAGCACCTGGAGAAAGGAGTGAGAGGAGCAGCCCTGCAGACATCCAGGTCAGTGCAGGAGGGGCAGGAGCTGCTCCAGGAACCAGAGCTGGATTCCCCTGCAGCCCGTGGTGCAGCCCATGGTAAGGCAGCTGTGCCCCTGCAGCCCATGGAGGATCACAGGGATGCAGAGATCCACCTGCAGCCTTTGGAGGAGACTCACACTAGAGCAGGGAGATGCCCAGAGAAAGTGGTGATCCTGTGGGAAGCCCGTGCTGGAGCAGGCTCCTGGCAGGACCTGTGTCCCCACGGATAGAGGAGCCCACTCTGGAGCAGGTGTGTTGGCAGGACTTATGAAGCCACCAGAGCAGTCTGATCCTGAAGGACTGCACCCTGTGGAGAGGGACACAAGCTGGATGGAGCAGCTTGTGAAGAACTACTGCTCTCACACTAAGACAAAGAACAGTGTGCAAAGTTTCAGCTTTGGAAAGAACTCTATATTGTTGTGCTGTTTATGAAAAAGAGCAAATGAAGGTAAGCAGCAAGGGATCAAGGGATTTCTTCCTTCTTCTGCATAACAAAAAATAGGGGGAAGAAAATGAACTTGTAAACCAAAAAATTTTGGACCAAGTGCCATCAAAATGGCTCTTTTCGTCATCTTTTTTTTTTTTTTTTTTTCCCCCCACAAAAATGCCTCATCTAAAACTGCAGTGCATATTTAAATCTCAATTTTCTAAGAATATACCACTGGGAAAAGAGACTCCTAGCAGGTTTATTTTAACTGCTGGTTTTTGTCAAAGTTTAATGCAAAAAAAAAAAAAAAAAAGTATTGCACTTTGCACTCCTAACTAGTAATTTATTTTTACAATACTTTTTTGATCTATCCCAGTGTTATCTTTCAGTCAGAAATTTGGTTTTGCTTTTGAAACAACAAAAATACATTTTTAAAAGTAGCCCTATATTCCAATTTCTTTAAACATCTGGCTGGTATTAGTTGCACTAACATCTTTCAAAGAGAAATGCTGTCAGAAAATGTATTTTCATGTGAAAGACAATGCTATATTGTATTATTCACTTTCTGGCACTTTTTTTTTTTAATACAGCTAAGCTACACCCAAAAAGTACAAGCACTAGAAGCCCATGATGAGGATCAGGCAGTCAGCACCAGGAAATATTTGAACTGGTAAAATTGATTTTGATGTGGAGAAGAATTAAAATTCTAAAAGTAAGCATTTTTTCCACAAATATTTTCCAGTGCTTAACCATTTATTTTGGTGGGTTTTTTTTTTGTTTTTTTTTTTTTTTTCATTAAAACCTAAGCCTCCCACCTAGGCTGTGAGAATCTTCTGCCAACTAAGTGTACCTGAGTTTTTGGATTCATTTGGGGATTTACTACCAACTAACTTATCCACTATTAATAAATGAAGCCCCAACTTAAGTTAATTTCAAGACTGATTATTTTTGGAACATTTTATGGTATAAATTATTCATTACATAGATGTATTATACCTGTTTGCCAGAAAATAACAGAGGTTGTGCCAACTCATTTTTTAAATTATGATATTTGGGAAGCAAATATTAAAACACGTTTGGCAGTACTTCAGCCAAATGATATTGCCACACACTAAATTTTCACCCATTTTTTTTACCATCTTGGTAGTGAAATCCATTTCTGTGCTAAGGTTTGGCATTACTGAAGTTCTTAAAACAGGGGATAAGTGGTATAAGGACTTGTGGTAAATTTTCACATGGCCTTACAGATTTGGTTTATTTTCTCTTGTTGAATTTTAAGGAAATCACTCCTGTGACAATGTTTTACTGCTCCTCAAAAACCTAGGAAGACAATGATTTCAAAATAACCAAATATTATCTAGTTGATATATTAAAAAACATCTTTCTATGTAACACAAGAAATCAAATGCTAGTTAAACTCTCCTCAAGAAACTTTAAAATATATAAACACAAAAATGTTTTACTCTATCATTCTTTATGACCACATCATAACATAGTTTATAATATTTACATCTGTAGAAGACAAATGCAGTTAGTGAATTCTACTATCTAATTTTTCTGTAAACTACCTTAAAATATTCCTAAGTTCTGGCTGAAAAATGTTGCATGGAAACTGAACATTTTTTCCCATTATATTATGTTCTGCTTGAAGCAGCAAGCAGATTTATTAGCAGTATTCTTTTATCATTTTTCAGCGGCAATGCTGGGTGCCATGCTGGCAGTACATTTGCTTCTATGTTCTGTCCTCAAAAGAAGGTGCAACAATCTCTGTGATTTACGGTTACTAAATGAGGGCCATCCTTTGTCAGAATATGTAACTGAAGCAAGTTTGAATTAATTCAAAAGTCCTGTATGGATTTTTATTTTTTTTGCATATTTTTTAAAAATGTGTTTTAGATATAACTATGTAGAATTGCATTGTGTTGAATGATAAAATAAGCACATGTAAAATATATTTAAGGCATGATTAAGCACTATTACAACTGCATGCCAGACTCATTTGTTACATTTAATATGGTTTTCTTGTGTATACACACACTATCTCACGCTTCAGCTCAAGGAATTCAGCATTTTTACAGGGTGCGCCTAGGGATCCAAGTTGGGCAAGAGAAAATGAGGAGAAAAAATTAGCAAACATTTCAAAATGTTAATTTTGCCTAGCACCCACTGCAGCTTGGGGTGAGACAAAGACGAAATTCAATTTGTTGGTAACAATTCGACTACTTCAAACATAAGGTCAAACTTCCTTTTTTCCCCATTTCTGAAATAATCTCTTCAGTTCTCATGCCTTGCAAAACCTAAAGACAGACTTTCTCCTAATTCTCAACCCAAATTGATCCCTTTTAGTGACCCCCAACAGCTAAATCAGAGCAGGCAGGGGTCCCATGAAAGAAAATTAAAAAATCATAGTATGAAGTGATTAAAGGCTGCAAAGTCACACATAGCCAAAAAAGCACTTGAAGCACCGCGTGCCACCTCAACTTTGGTATTTCCTAAATTCTGAGAGGTTAACATTAGGACTTTGGGTTCATTGGTTAATTTTTAACACACTTGTGTGAAATTACATGTGAGGAAATGCTTCCTGTGTTTGGAGAGAAGTCATAGTGAAAAAGATAAAATTCCATAAACCATAATGAGATTGTTGCCTGCACAACACAGAAGACCAGACACTCCTGCACTCCTCACAGACCTTCTGACTCATCAACCTTATTTTTGATTAGAATAAAATTCCATGGACTACAGGAATTGAATTGTGTACTTTTTTCTTTTCAGCTGACCCAATTTAAAGGTTGGAAATACATTTTACATATTAAAAATTCTTTTACACTTAAAATATTATTTCAAACATTATATTCAATAATGTAATATTAAAGTGTCCAAATACATTTACATATTCAATGTGTGAAAGCAAAATATACTCAAAGAAATGCTTCTACCTGGCTAATAAGCAAAAACATCCACCACTTCTTTTGAACACAAAATGTGTACAAAAATATATTACTCGCCGGGGTTGGTGCGTTGTGCATTTGCAGCTCCAGAAAATATTTCCTGAGAGGTTTAGATGAGAATTTTGTGCTGACATATATACTGACAATTTATTTCTACTGAAAAAATGCAGTACAGTAAAGAAATGAAATAAAAGGAAACTAAACAGAAGTCTAGAGATGAAGCAGCTGATCCTGCAGCACTCAAATAATGACCTGACACACACGCTCTGCAGTGTTTTGCAAAGCAGATTACATGCAAAGATGAGCAGATAGAAACTTAACTAGCATGGTCGGTGTAACCACCATGACAATATGTTTAAATTCCTTACTGCCTTGGTCCTTGCAAAAGTTTAAAATTGTAGGAGATATTTAAACAGTACTTTTTCACTGGAAGGCAATAGAAAGAAGTCCACACCCAATAATAAAGAGACCTTATAGTAAGATCTTATTGTACATAAATGAAAAAAATGGTCAGGCCACATTTATTCCTACTAAATATTACCATGTCATGATATTATTTGGTTTACGTTCCATTTATCTTTCTTAAATTCAACTAGAGCAAGTTGAAACAAGTCTCTATATTAAACCTGAATACTACTAATAAAAACTACCAGGAAAATCATGATTTGTAGTGGTGTCTGGCAATTCTGAAAGTGCACTGTAACCCTTTTGCAGGGTGAATGGACAGTGTTATAGAAATGGAGACTTTATAAGTTTATTTCAGCTTTCATGTGATGTAACAAAATCTACAATGTTATTGAGATGAGAGGGCTTGTCAGACCTTAGTAGTGAGCATCACCCATTCCAAAGAAGTGACAGCAAGTATTACCAGCAGAGAAGCTGTTGCCCTCATGCCCTACAGCAAAGTCACTGTCTGTCTATTATTTGACAGGCAGGGTAATCTGGGAATATGCTATGCTAGTGGAAAACCTGACACAATTGCTGGAGAATCCTGCGACTACGATGAGCAAAATAGGAGTAGCACGTCCAACGTTTGTGCTAGACAACAATTTAAATCATATATTTATTACTGCTAAATTACATGCCTTGTACTGCTGACACCTGCAAGTGCTTAGTAAAATCTGAAAATAAAATAGCATTATTCACTGTCAGCAGAATGTAACTTTTCCTGAACATCTAAAATTGGATTTCATAATTAGAAGTAAAAACTAACAGCCATTACATGTTCAGCACTATGACCTTGCTTGTCATTGAAATAGTGTCATTTACCTACCAATTATTTTCAAGGCCCTATAGTGCTAATGAAGATACATTGTTGGGGAATTTTATAAGTGATTTAAACTGGACCAAAACAGATGAACAAAGTCAAAAGAATGAGAACTAAACAACAGTCTCCTCGGCCAAAGCAGAAAATTCAATCCCATTTTGCTGCTATAATCCATATTAGTAACTTCCCTGTGACACATCAAAAATTGGATGCAGTGAGTGACTGAGATACCGAAATCATCAATAGCTCAGGCTTGCAATTCATCCACAGGTCAGGCAGAGTGCAGCAAATGACCCAACTTTCACTTGTTCACTTCTAAGCTCCAAGCACACATTTGAGAGACCATGCCCTCTGAGGAGGGATAGAAAAAGCCTCATCATATCAGCTCCTCCTGGCTGTGAAAAGTCACAAATATATATAATACACAATCCTAAAGCCATGTAGAACAAAGAATTTGAAAATTATAAAGTACGAGACAGAGTCCTAATCCTTTAAAAAACAGGTTCACATTATGGCTGAAAGGAATTTAACTTGTTACCATATTTTTTGAATTTATTACACGGCATAGTATAAAACAGAAAAATGCTACCAAAAACATATAGGGAACATATAGGAGAATACAGCTTTATCAGTGAAATTTCTCTGCACAGCTCTCTGGAAAAGCATGTGAAAAGTGACTAAATAAAACCACAAGGAGTCCCCATAAGACAATTTTTTCAGTTTATCTTTCATATTCATTATATATTCATTCAAATACAATTCTAATTGCCTGTACTTGAAAGTGCGAGAGACTTTATTTAAATTTTGTCACTAAAAATCTCTATGAATGAAAATCAGACACAAGAACCTTTTTGAAATTTGTAATAATCACTAAGATAACACAAAATGTATTATCATTCTACTGGAAAATTGTTTACTCTTTAAAACATTTCATTTTTCAACACACCTTAAAACTAATACACACCCTGCAAGAAGTGAAGTCCACCATAATTAATTTGCCTCATAAAGAAGCTAAAAAATTGTACCTGATACACGATGTACTAATCTCCAGGAAAACACAATTAGAAATTACAAACCCTTGGATTCTTCTGTTTACTTGGAAGTCAAGAATAGAAGAGACACGAGATTTTAACTCGTCTTATCAGGACCCCATTTTAGTTTAAGCGGGTGACAGAAATTCAATAACAGTTTTAATTCACTCTTGGAATGTCTCTTGCATGTAAGTGGTATTCAAGAAAGATTGCTTGATGTCCAAACTGTAGTGGACAGCTAATTTCCTGTGTCTGTTTCTTGCAAAAGAACAATTTGATTAATCCACCAGAGGGAAACTGAGTAACATATTTTTGCAACTGGAAAGGGACACTAGCAAGCCAAAAAATGATATCAGTCCCTGAATGTTCTGTACGTGCCAATCTTAAAATTAAATACATGACAGAGTTTAAGTATCCAAGTATGCTGACAAGAAACATATGAGAGCATCTCATCAGGCCTGTATCCCTGGGTATCCAAACACTGAGGCGCTTACGAGGTAAGAGATTCTGCGAAATACGAAGAAAGTGGCAGTAACCTGAAAAATCTTGAAGAATTTTAGAATGCTCTTTTATTTTTACACTGAGGTATCAGATGCATTTATAAATCCACTTATGAAATCAATTGGAAAGTGTCTCTTCAGAGATTATGGTGATGACAATCACCAGAAGAGAATGCCAATGCTAAAGAAGCTTCTGTGCAGACAAACAAAGAATCAAAATCTTTATTTTTTGAAAAGTCAGTACTATAAAGGAATACCATTACTTTCAGTATTATTGAAGAGTTAATCCATGTAAAAATGTAGTTCTAGTTTTACAATGTTATATTTGAACAAGGCATGCCAATCAATACACAGTATTGATAGCCTTCATATGAATTTTCAGTGAAAGAAAAAGGTTTAGTAATTCAAATTACCTTCCTTTGTTTAGCGAACACATGCATTTTCTCTGTCCTTAGAGGTTTGAATTCTGTAGTACTCCTGACATACGTTTTCTTGTCAATATTACCAATGCTGATACAGTATCTGTAGTCACACCTTTCTCACAGAAAGCGCAATGTCAAAAACAAGCATTTAACCAGGGTAGTAGAATTTTCTTTACTGATTATTTCCATTTTGCATACATTCTGGGTTTTTTAATACCTTTTTTAAAGATAATCTGAAATCTTATTTCATGACCTTCTACCAGAGTAAACCTACGTACATTATTTCATAAAAAACTTCAGACATTAAGTAAAACTCCTAAAACCAGAATACTTCAACTATTTTTAGAGTGCATTAACTTACTTTGGAGGATGTAGAGTCACATTCCTGACAAATCCATCCATAGCCAGTCTGTTTAGGAGACTTTTTCAAGGGAGGGTCTAGACAGCCAAAATGGTAGCAAAGCCTGCATTCATCACACCTGCAAGAGAAAAACAAAATATGTATTTATATTAAATGGTACTTCTGTACTATTTTAGATTGAGCTTCCCTGCAATTCTCAGCAGAAGATTTCCTGATCCATTATCATAATAAAGAAAATCAATTTTCTATAAGGGGTAATTTTAAACAGCCACTTCAAGTAGGTTCTGCTTAATCTGGAATATCCTGATGCAGACACTCATATATCACCTTTGTCGTCATCTTATATAAATGACAACATTTCAAAGACTTGCAAATTAATGAAAAAAATTGCTTAAATTTTTAGATACTTCAGTGTCATTCACTGCCCTTGTTTCCCAGCAATTTTAACTTTTTTAGACAGTGACAGTATTTATTTTTGTAGTTTTAAGGCACTGTTTTGCACATGTAGTTTTTCAAGAAAAGCTTTGTGAAAAATTCACCCACATATCAAATAAGTATAATTTACAGCTGTGAATTACATTTTTTACACCAGGACTATGTGGTTGATAAACAAACGTACGTAGTATTTTCTCATTCACACTGAATTTTCTGGAAAGGGAATAATTGAAAACGATTTCACTGTGATCTTTCACTTATAAAAGTGCTCTGTGTACACACAACAAATTAATGTTCTTCTTTAATAAACCTTTCCTTAGTGTTTTGTACTAAGCATGGTCCACACAAAAAGCTCAAAACATACAGCATAGTTATTATTAACCTACTTTAAATGTACCATGAATATAAAAAAATGCTACAGCAGAACAAGTGTTTCATGAAGAGATTTTTAAATCAGAACAAGAATAGACTCAAAACGAGAAAGATTTTTTCAAAGCAAATA
>WAAE01023241.1:0-21319 GCA_013400495.1 Nicator chloris
AGTCACCTACAAGGACAAGGGCTAGTGATCCTAAAACATTCTCTAACTGCTTATAGAATAAGTTGTCCACCTCTTCTCCCTGGTTGGGTGGATAATAACAGACTCCCAGTAGGATGTCAGCCTTGTTTGCCTTCCCCTTAATTCTTGCCCACAGGCATTCAACTCCATCATCCCTAATTTCTATGCCTATGGTGTCAAAAGTCTCCTTGATATAAAGGGCCACTCCTCCTCCTCTTCTCCCTTTCCTGTCTCTTCTGAAGAGCTTGTAGCCATCCAATGCAGTGCTCCAACTATGTGAGTGATCCCACCACGTTTCAGTGATGGCGACTACATCATAGCTCTGCTGTTGCACCATGGCGTCCATCTCTTCCTGTTTGTTACCCATGTTGTGTGCATTTGTGTATATGCACCTCAGCTGGGCTTCTGATCTCACCCCTAACTCTGGCCTACCACGCTTGGGCCCTCTTCCTGACAGCCCAGCTGCATCCCCTTCCCCCTTCAATTCCCACCATATGACCTATTTCCCCTTCTGCTAATATCAGGAAAGCTCTTTTTTTTGGCACAACAGTCATGGCAATGGCAAGTGTTGGTGTGGAAAACCACTACACTGGCCATGACTGGTGCCCTCAGATTTCTGCATATGAGGCATTCACACCTGGCAGGTTAGATGGTAGATGAGGCAATAGGCTGATTTTGGTGTTTGTTACACATTACCTTCAGTCTGCTGGTGAATACCATTTATTTCACAACTGCTGGATAGATATGTAGATGATAAAAATTGTGAGTTCCTCCACAGTACTGGATATATAAGCAGCACTTTAACAATAGAGTTCAGGCGAGGAAAACTAATGGCTGCAGAATTGGGAGATGTCTCTCCAAGGAGAACTTTTAGCTTGGCCCTATCTTCCCTATGCAGTGGTTCATTGTCTTGTTGAGCCGTGAGCCTCTGGGGTAGTGGGGAACCTTCCTGAAGTGACCCTCTCTGATGGTACCAAGGGATACAGCATGGCAACAGATATCAATAAACACAGCTGTTAGGCAAAAGTTAGCTTGTTTGCAGTTTTATGAGGACAGTCATGATGTTAAAATGAAGTTACCATTCCCCATGGTAAAGTCTTTAGCTCTTGCCTGCTATGATCACATCACTTTGTTTTAGGGTTGACACAATGAATTTGGGAAGAGTACTGAGATAATTCTTGGGATTCACTCCAAACTTTATTATTTCTGCTACATACCCAGAGCAAGGAATCATTAAGTTTTTGAAGCAATCCCTGACTGCCATTTTATGAAACAATAAAATATGTTTATGCAACTGAAGTGTCTATTATGTGAGAGAAGGAAAAGAATGATTAAGTAATATAACAGAAGTGGCATACTTCCGGGGCTTTGCCTCACTTGCACTTTTTATAAATACAATTGTGTTAACTAAACTTTGAAAGTATTTTCAGTTTGAGACATAAAACCCACAAAAAGTGACTGTATGCAGTAGTTCTGGTTTTGAGATGGAGTCCTGAATAGTTGCCTTTGATTCAAAAAGTTTGTTTTGGATAGTCCCCTAATATTATTTTTAAAAACTCCTTCTTGTTGTAGAAGATTCTCTAGCAATGGGGTTAACCTCACAATATACAGAATGTGATCAGAGGGAAGTAAAGAAACTGAGAATGGAGTAAGCCATTATGGTAACTAACTTATTGTGCATTACCATTCAAACAGAATTATTTAAGGAAAGGTTAATTACCAAGGGAAAAGAAGACATGTATCAGGAGAAGCAGCTACTGAAGAGGTAATGGAAGGTGTGGACACAGTGAACACCTTTGGAAGGTGTATTGTCCACTGTGCTCTACATTGCTTTTTACACTTGACATCTTCCTGGCCCAGAGAAGTAATGGTTAAACACTCTACACCCATATAACACCAAATTAATTGCATTGCTGTCTATATAGTTTCTGGACTAGGAGGCACCCACTCTGTATTTTATAACAGCATTGGCCAGGGATTATGATCCAGAGACTTGCAGAAAGAAATTGAGATGAGATCTGCATTTTCCCTTTGTGCTTCCTGAGTCTAAATGCAGATAAGATGGTAAGGTTTGAGATTTCCATGTCATTTGAAATTAAATTGGACAGATTGTTGCAAAGATTTCAGTTCTAATATACTCTTGTTTATATCCAGCTTTAAGAAACTGCTCACAAATGTCTCTTTGTTCAATACAGGTGAGGTGTCTCAGCCTTCACCTGCACAATACTTGGGAGAAATCTTTGCTGAATATGTTTTAATGTAATCTATGTGATATAAGGGTGTCCCAATTACATGTTGTGTGTCATCTTTGAAATGTGTTATCTCTGGTCTGACCAAGGTGCAGAACAGGCAGAAGGGAAATCAGCAAAAGGTGTGTAATGTTACTCTGCAGAGTGGTTTCCAAAAATTTGCTGCAGTAAAAGGCCACCGGTGGTGTCATATTTTGACAGCCCTGGAATTATTTTCTTGCCTTGCACAATTCATGCCAAAATAATTCTGTGTTTTAGTACTTTCACTTTCCTTGTTTCTCTTTCTTCTGCATTTTGAAATGTCTTGATTTATGGAAGAATACCCTACTAAGGCTCAGGGTAGTTATAAACAACTTGAGATGAGTAGTTGTTGCTGATGGGTACTCTCTATGCTGAGCTTCACCTTTGTCTATCAACCACAGCAGGAAAAAACTTTCCTGTGAAGTATCTGTTTATAACTTCTAAGGTGCCATCAGCTGAAGCAGAGTATGGAACAGTAGTCAACTGAAGGGGAAAGAGAACACTTTGTTCTGTTACAGAAAGGAACACTTCGGAGTTCACATGTTTTTGGCACATACATTATTTTGTGCACATGGTGAGGGAAGAAGTCATGCAACGAGGGACCAAGGGAATATTAAATGAGGCAACGGATTGAGGAGGTGCTTGAAAAGGGTAATCAGAACCAGGAGGGTTTGTTACTTCAGAAAAGGAAACACTACAAAGAATAGACTGTTCATCCTGGACATCATTTGAAATGTGTATGAAATGGGTGTGGGTTTGGTAATAAAAGCTGAGCTTGCTTGACAATCTTCCAATAGCTTCCCATGAGTTCCCAGAACAAAAGTTATTTTAAACTTTTGTAAATGAGCCCTTGATAATCCTGGTAAAGTTATGTTGGACATCTGCTTGGGCTTTAAGGTTTATCTCTCCTGAAGTGTCAACTTCAGGGGCTGGGACATGGATCTTGTGGGGTTCCATTTTAAATTCTGGTTAAAATTGCAGCTGGAATCATACATCCTTCATTCTGGTCAGAAGTGACCTCAGGGAAGAAAATTAAGACCCACTCATAAGGCGAGGTACAGGAACTGAAAAATGTACATGTCGTATGATCTGTGATATGTGCAGTGGTCCCTCCAGAATCAGGTGGACTGATGTGAGGACAAGGGTGGTGCATGATGGGTGCGAGTGAGATTTAGTGATATGCTGGTATTTAAGATGACTCTGAGTCAGAATAATACCAGGGCAGTATAGGAATTATAGTGAGCCAAAGAGTTCCTTCAAGATGTGAATGAAATAAGTTTGGGACCACTGTGAGGTAAGAGTCTTAAGGACTAAATTTCACCAAAAAGACATCAAGAGTTTTTCTCTCCAAGTTACTGAGTGTATTATAAATCTACCAGAAGTCGCTAGCTAATGCTTTAACAAAAAATTCTGGCATGTGAGGTCCAGTCACCGCAGCAGATCACCCCAAAGGCTTGCAAGGCAGTGGGAAGGGAAGAATCCTGGGGCCCCTCTTCTTTTGAGCAGCTAGCGCTTCAAAACTGTGCTCTTTTGCAATGTCATCATTGAGCTTCTCATGGTGTGAAGCTTTGAATACTTTGCCAGGATGTCCTTGCTTTTTCCATGGTATTTGTTTCAGTTTATCTGCCTGCTAAGTTCTCTCCCTTACTTTACAACTAGATGTGTTAATTTCAGTGAAGCATGTGGCTAGCAGCCCATTTCTGTACTTTATCAATGTCATTCTTTCTGTTTCCAGAACAAACTAGTAACATATGTTGCATGCACCCAAACTTTCTCAGGTTGAACTTCATTTTCAGTCATTTCTCAGTTGTGGGTTGGGTTTTCTTGGCACGGAGACTGTGTTTCTGTCACCCTTGTACCAGACATGAAGAGTGAGATGATCCTTTTTGTGACACATCCCTCTGTCCCTCATAGGGATTGGATAATTTCATGGTTTAGATTGATCATAATAGCACAAGTTCCTCACCTTGACTTTATAATAAAACTAGTATTCCTGCAGTTTGGCTTCAATGATTCAGAATTTATCCCCTGAATGAACTAGTGGTGTAGCCTGCTGCCTTCTAGGCCCTGTGCCTTCCTACCATTTCTCCTTACCTTGCCATCAGCTTGGAGTCTTCCTCTCACTAATCTTCATGTCTCTACTACCGTCTTCCTCAGAAGTGCATCCTGACTGTGCTCTCCTAAGACTTTTCCCATATCATCTCAAAAACCACCACAGTACACTTAGGGGTTGGCGGCATGGGTGGGCCTGCAGTCTCACACAACTCTACCAAAAGAAAGATCAGATATACTTTTCAACCATATCATTGTTACTGAGCTGTTCCCAAAGGCATCTGCTGTATGATTAGTCCTGAAAGAAAATCCTGCTTTTGTAGCTCTAGCTTTTCCAACACAGACAAATGCACAGAATCGTTGTACGTGGTTTCTTCTTTCTTTGTTTTTTGGGGTTTTGTTTCGAGTTGTTCCATTAGTTTATTTATTTGTTCGTTTGTTTAATGAAAAGAGACATCCAAAGTCTCACCCATGTCCTTTATTCAATTGTGATCTTTTCTGCACTAAAGACAGGGTCTAGTAGCTAGCAGCATTATTATTTTACACACATTAATTTTAAGTGAAAAATGTGTTCTATTGTGAGTAGAGATGTCCTATTTCCGAATCTTGTTTTATGCCACATTCTTCATAGAAAACTGATTTGTACAAAAGCTTAGGGTACATTACCTCCTTAGGTCCATCCATGCAAAAGATTTATGCATTATAATTTGTAATTTATTTATTTTGAGTCTCTTTCATGATACATGTTTTCTTGAAACAGGTCACGTCATCAAGTGTAGAGATTTGCCAAAAATATTGAAACTCTTTGCCAGCCAATCACATAGTCTTCAGAAGAGATTTTTTTTTTAATTGTCTCATTGGATCAGAGCATTTGGAGATCAGATGAGATCAGATTTAGGGTTTGTCAGAGCAAACCTAGCAAGTAGAAGAAGAACTGAAGAACTGCAATGAGATTGCAAGCTGCACCACAACAAGAATTCTAAACAGGTACTGTGCTCTGAGATACCAGAGGAACATACTAAGGGGTTAAACTGGAGACCTGCTTTATTCCGTTTATAAATCAGGCTCAAGCCTTAGTACATTTCTGCCAAGGGCCTGCCAGAAAGAGGCCCTGGAAAACAGACTGTCTAGGGTCTGTAGGGATATACAGAGCTCTGGCCAATTTGATCACAAGTTGACACATAGCCACGTTCTGCAGTGAAGCACAGGTTTGTTGGACCAATAAAGGAGGGATTTTTTTGTGAACTTCTTCAAGAAGTATATCTTTCAAAATATGATACCTGGAATCTGGGGGTAAAGATGATGTTTAAGCTTTAGATCTGTTGGAGTCTTGGGTGTTTAAGTCTCTGTCAGCATGGGAATTCCCACTAATTTCCTCTGACTGGTTTAGTGAAGATTTTAATGTGAAAAAAAAAGTGTCAGGGAATAACTGTACTAATTTCTCAGTAATTTTTTAAAATCTGACACATCTCAAAATATGGCAAACAGTTTATAATCTTAGAGGACATGTTTAAAACAGTATTTTGGAATGTGAAGTATATTTTTTGGGTTTTGATGATGATGAGCCAGCGGAGCTTGGTGTAGATGTGCAATAATAGGGCTCTGTTCAAAGCTAACTCCCAGTACAGAAAAATCAAGCATTTTCTTAGGAAAATGGGCTAAGAAATATTAAGTTGACATTTACAGATATGGTGAACCTAAAGATGCAAAGCAGTCAGTACAGAGGACCCAGTCCTCAAAGCCTGTGCATTTCAGAGAGTTAACTTTGCCTGTGATGCCCTGGACCTCTGTCTTCTGTGTCCTGGACTGAATGTCCATCTGTGGCCAGAGTCCCCAGGAGAGAGGCTTCAAAAGTCCTGACAAAGATTGAGCATGGGCCACTATTCTGGACAGCTGGACTGGCAGGCCTAGTGCAGATGAAGAGGTTATTTCCAGCAGGAACAGCCATGGCTTTCTGTTCTGCTATCCTCCCGTCCTAACAGGAAAGCAAGCTGGACGCACTAGGGTTCTGCTTATTTCCCTTTCAGCTCCCTCTGCAGCTCTAAGGCTGAAGCAAGCTTTGTGAGGCATTTCCTGTACTTGGCTGTTGCAATCTTAGGCTTGCATACCATCCAAGAGCCCTCCTTGCAACAAAAGCAGATGAAGTGAGAGGAGACACATGGGTCCTTGATCCAAATACATTGGTCCAACTCCATGGGTGAGAAAAAGTTTACAGTATCTCAATACATCAAAATTTCAAAGTTTTACTTGATATTCCTCCTAGAGAGCTGATAAATTTCAGTATGACAAGCACTCAGGAGACAAGTACTACGTTTCTGGTTAATTTCAGTGAAGCTCCCAGAAAAATTATGGGCATCTAAAAGCTTGTAAAACATATAATAAAAAGAGCCAACGATTTAAAAAATGACACCATTCATCATATTAAGCAATATCAATCTACTAACCACTTCTAAGCAGTCTGACAGGATGCAAGCCTGAAAATGTTGGTGTATTTGGAGAAAAGCTGATACCTCTACAAGCTGTTTTTAAGTGCAGTAATAATCAGAAAACATTAAACTTCCCAAGAGAAGAAGTTAAACGATGTCTGGAACAAAGTTTCATGGATACACTCATCCTTTTTTTATTAAATCTGCAACAATTTTCTTTCAAAACTTCATTCCAGAGTGCATTGTTCCAATGGGGATTTTTCCTTCTAAGCAGACTGATGAAAATGTGATGTTTCTTTGCCATGTAGCCTCAGTTGCAAGACTTAGTTTATCAGTCCTATCGACTGTCTGCCAAAACTTCAAAGCCAACTGATAATATCACCAGCTATTAAAAAATCCAGCAAACTTATAAAAATGCAGCCTCCTTAATTGTTGTCTTCTGCTCATATTCTGGTTAGTGGTTTTCATGTCAGCTGTGCATACTTCTTTGTTGCTTTCCATACTCTTCTGTGGATCTCTTCACATTTCCAAGAAATGTTTTCCTGACCCTCCCTGGGGAGGAGGAGGTGCTTTTCCCATGTATCCTGCCTTCAAACAGGGCTGCAAGTCTTGCTGGCTTCTTTGAGCACCCTCAGCTCTTTGGAGGGAGTCTTCAGCACTGTGACTCTGCTCACAGATTCATCATCATTCTATTTTACCCACACCATTTAGAGACTACTCTGTTGTCCTCCACAAGAAGAAGTACCCAAAGAAATAGCTTTGATTTTCTCCAGTGGCTGTTCTTTGTCCAGTGGTGAGAGCTGTTGCTCCTACCCAGCATTCGCTCTGCAGATCCAAACCATCCCAGTAGTACACAGATCTGCAGAGGCAGTCAGCAAGGCCCTGGTAAACAGCTCACAGCTGGTCCATCAAATGAGAACAGAATTTACAAATTTTTGCACGGTTTCATCATCTGCAAGACAGAGGATTATCAGTGGCCTGTCAGGCTGAAACAGCAAGGAATATATTTTAATTAAAGCATGGGTTAAAAAACCCCTCCCAGTTATAGATCATACATCATTACCAATAATGCTAGTATTTCAAGCATGCTTCCTTGCATACAACTTTTAAAATAGATGTATAACTTGTGGTGAAAGTACTTGATTTGGTCATATAATGACCACTGCACAATGACACCTCATTCAAACCCATTAACCTGAATTTTCAATTTCATGCTTTTTGATATTGCAATGCTTGCTCAAATGTGATCCTTTTAAATTTGGAATCTTCTCCCCGTTGCCTTTCTGTATTGCACTGTACTGGCTAATTAAGACAGTCTTGTCAACACAAATACACATCTGTGTTCAGTTGCTACTGTGACAACTTTTAAACTTTATATCCACTCACAGTTCTGTACCAGGAGTGTGGAAAATCTCTTGAGGGCAGAAACAGTAGAACAGGGTCTGGTGGTGAGTTTGGTTTCTGCTTTTTTGTTTGGGTTGCTTGTTTGTTTGCTTTGTGTTTTTGTTGACTTGGTTAGGTTTGTTGGGGTTTTTTTCTCATGAGGAGAAGAAGCGTCATTCATTCAAGTCTAATTCTAGTGACTTGGTAACAAGTATCATGTGTGTTGAGTTTGATATTGAAGATACATATTCCATAAAGAATGACATAAAGTATTCATCCTGAGTCCATAGGAAGGCTGAGAACTTCTTAAAGGTGTCCAGACAGAAGATAAGATCCTCAGCTGCTCATGCTTTGTTCATCTGTATAAAACTTATTTGCAGCTATGCTAACTGTGCACCGACACCTGTAGCTCACATGTCCTACTTCAGATGGCTGTGAAACATCCTGAAGTATCCGCTTATTCAGACCTTCAGAGCAATGGTAAATGTTTGGAGCTTCAGTGTCTTCCATGGAATAGCTCCTGCCACAGATGCTCCCAGGCATTACAACATTTTTGGCTCTGATACATTATTGTTAAAAAATTATGCAGAACAAATTACACTTTGTGGAATGAGCAGACCAAGTTTTAAAAAAAGTGTGGAGGGGATTTCACTGCACATGGATCCTCATGCCTAGAAGTTCTGATCTTGTAAATACAGAAGAAATCAGGCACTTCCCCAAAACATGAAGAAGAAACATGATCCAATCTATTCAAAACAAAATTTCAGGATTGCTGATTACCCTTGACTGAATGCTGGAACTGCCATATAAGCCATCAGTCATTCTCAAATTAGAGTGAACAAATCACTAAGAATGTGATTGAGGGGATAATCTTTCAACATAAAAATTATTTCACATCGCTTAAACATGTGATTGTCCTTTTTCTTGGCATTCAATAGATATGATTTATGATGACAATATTTTTTATTAAAGCAATACTATTAATCTTAAAATCTTGAAAAACTTTAGGGGACAGTCACTGTAACATTTTGCTACTTTAAATATGTCAGATTTCCTGGCCAGCTGCCACAGGAAGTGTTGTTTACCTTACTGCACCTTAATAGATAGTAGATCCCATGCTGTCAGATGTGACCTTTCTCTGTTGTTCAAAATTTAGGGGACACTAATAGTACTTTGAACAGCTGGTGAGCACAGACCCCATCATCTGAAACAAGACAGTAAAGTTTGTCAGATGCTTTGGTGTTCTTCAAAACAACAGAACTGTCTGACTTCAGGTGATTTGCTTCTACCTTTAGATATGTATTAAAAGTTTCTTCTGACTTAAACATAAGCCTCCTGTTCCTGTCCAAGGTCAGGATTTGATCTGTGCTATGACCTGAATAAAAAACTGCCTCGCTTGCCATGGTCAGAGTGCCTGGGTCAGAGTGTCTAGGACCTCCTGCATCTTCAGCTCCAGGAGCATGTCATTCAGATGTCTTAACTTTGAAAAGTTCAGCAGAAGGGATAAACTGTAATATTTGCACCAGAAGCTCTTCACATGTTTTGTACTGCATGCAAATGATTTCCCAACTTCTAACATTCCCTGGTGTATGTGTTCCCACCAGGAGGGGAATGTCCAGTTGTGGCCTTCACCCATCAGTCACTTTGTGAGATTATAAATTATTTGAGAGGAAAAGGTAGTTAAACAACACTTTAAAAAACATTTATTCTAAGTCATAACTATTGTGGGTTTATTATGTGTTAATGGAGGAAAGTAGCAGGTTTGAATTATCCACTGAAAACAAGAGCAAGTGTGCTTTACAGACATGAACTGTAAACTTTAAAACATATCCTGCACTGTTAATAAGGGCAACCTTCCCATGGGGTCTGCATTACTTATCACTGAAAAGTTCTGTTTCTTTTCACAATTGTGGAATGAAATGCCTCAGCTTTAATTTTGCCTGTGCATTGTTTGGAGGAGTTGAGTGGATGAGAATGGCTTTACTGAACAGTGTTGACGATGAATAAAAAAAAATTTGGAAAACAGGACATGGAAATCCTCCTTAATTTTCTACAATATCTGTGCTCTTCTTCCCATCATGTCCTTCTCTGCAGTGCTGTCTTTTCTATGCTTATCTTTCTGGAGCACGTTCTTCTTACCTAGTCTCCCTAGAGTTTAAGTGCTTCTTCCATGGGATGGACCAGATCTTTGGAGTGGCACAACAGTTTCCCAAGCTTACAATGTCAACAAAAATGAAAAGATACCTTCCTAAGCACTTGAATACATTTTCTGTGAAATATTTAAGTGACAAGCAGCAGGTTATACTTTTTGGAGGTCAGTGAGTTCAGGGCTGCAGGTCTGGCAACCTTCAAGGAATTGGCTGGAGGTTTTTGTGAAGTCTTAACAGGAGAGCAACATGATGGATGTTGCACAATATGCTAGGAGAAAAGGGAGAGGCTGGTGATGTGTAACATGAGGAGTAAAGTTATGTGAGGCATGTGCAAGGATGATGCGTTAGGTGGAAAAAGAGTGCAAAGGCCTGAACCAGGGAAAAAGTCACAGGGTGTGGGTGGAGAGGACTGGGGTAAATGAAAACCAAATGAGAAAGGAAGCATGGAAACAGAAACATACAAGTCAAGCTGTATGAAAAAAAGAAAAGGAAGGTGGGTGAGCCAGCACCAGAAGACAACGTGTTGTGAACCTAATGGGCAACAGTAGCAAAGGCATTGGGACAGGCAGCAGATGAGGCAAGAAGAGTGGGAGAGATGCAACCAGTGGAAGTGGCTGTCAGAGGGCATTCCCACATCCCTGAAGTGACAGGAAAACAGATTATAGTCTTCTGCTGGAACATGAAATTTTCACAGTGCAGTAGCTCAAAGCTGATCCCTAGACCTGGGAGCAGCCAGCCCAGCTGTACCCAGCATGAGGAAAGCAATACTGTATTCTGTATAGGACAACAGGAAAAGTTATTTCTCTCAATTAACAACTAAGTTAGCAGGAGATACAACCTTTAGAGGACATTGAGGTGAATTTGCTTTAACTCTGGTGACCAAACAGACTGTAATACCTAATCCGATGCCTCAATTTTGCAAACAGAGATGTTTGTTATTGAAGGTGGCGCTTGTGCAGACTACAAGCCCCAGGAAATTATTTTGGGTTCAAGACAATGGGGGGGGGGTGCTGGTTGGAAGTAAATTAAAAGGAAGAAAAAAAGGGGAAAAAAAAGTAGAGGGAAACCCTGCCTGTAATCCTATTTACAAAGTGTCCAAGGCAATAGCACCCAAGAGCCACTGTTCCTGGCTTCTGCTCCTGTTAATGCATGGCTCATCATGATTTAAAAAAGGAGCTGCAACTGAGATAAAACACCAGGAAATTTTACAAGGTTTCATTTTTCAATCTTGCTGGCAATCTGATCCCAGCTGGCAAACCCTTTGAGTATGTGTTTAAATGGGAACATGGGATTAATCCTATTGATTGTAATGGGGTTGACTATGTATGGACAGCACAGTGATGCTTATAGCCTCAATTGAACTACGCAGGAAATGAAACTCTAAACTATTTATTAAAAACTCACTTTGGTAGTGCTTTTACGTACCAAAGATTTTTCAGACTCGACCACCTAACATTGTAGATTTCCCTCAAGAACAGATAAGGCTCTAACTTGCACTCCTCAAACAGTGACCCCGCCGTTTTCTCATCTTTTCTCTTGACACTGTGGTAAAAGGCGTAGGAGTACTTGTGAGGGGTTTTTGTTTTGTTTTGTTTTTCTGGCCGGTGCATGGGGAGCCCCCATCACCGGCCCGACCGTCGCCGCCGGTACCAGAGCTTTCTCCAGCCCCGAGCCGCCGCCCTGCGTTGAGACACGGCCGCGACCGCCGCCGGCCCGTTCCGTCTGTCCGGGCAGCGCCGCTATCCCTCATTCTCGGGGGGTCCTCGGCATCCAGTGTCTCCCGCCCACTCACGCGGCCGGTATGGCCACCCGCACGGACATAAGGAGCGGCTGCTCGGCTGTCCACCGTGTCGTTTCCCCCGCAGGCTGCTGAAGCAGACGGGACGGGGGCAGCCGGCAGCTTCCCCCGGCTAAGGCTGCCGCTCTCTCCCTGCCCGCCGCGCCCCGCTCCCCGCACAGGGCCGGTGTCCCCGGGCCGCCCGCCCCGACGGAGCAGCTCTTGGCGGAGAGGCTTCCCCGGGACGGGGGGGAACCCGACTCCTCTGGCCCCGCTCGTCCCGCCCTCGGGTGCGCTCACTCCCCCGCCCCGTAAGTAGCGGCGGCCGCGGCCGTCGGGCGCAGAGCGGCAGGGATGGGGACCCACGGCGGGGGGCTGTACGTGGGGCGGAGAGCGGCGGCCGTGGGGGCTGCGCTGCTGCTGGTGCTGCTGGTCGCGCTCCTGGCGCTCGCCTCTCTCTACGGGCGCTGCCGGCAGGAGGCGGCGCCGNTTCGCCGCCTGCCCCGGCACCTCCTGCCGCTCCATTACGACCTGGAACTGTGGCCGCGGGTGCGGCCGGGGCAGGAGGGGCCCTTCACCTTCACCGGGCAGGTGAACATCACGGTGCGCTGCCTGCAGGACACGGACACGGCGGCGCTACACAGCGCCGGGCTGCAGAGCCGCGGGCCCGCCGCCGTGCGCGGGCCCCTGTCCGAGCCGGGCGCCGCCGTGGAGGTGGCGGGGCTGCGGCAGGAGGACGCGGGCGAGGTGGCGGTGCTGGAGCTCCGCGGCCGGCTCCGGGCCGGGAGCCGCTACGTGCTGCAGCTGGGCTTCCAGGGCCGGCTGGAGGAGGACCTCGAGGGGCTCTTCCTCTCTCGCTACACCGACCGGGGGCAGAGCAGGTAGGCGGCGGCGGCCGCTGCGGGGACCCCGAGGCCCTGCGCCGACGGCAGCGAGAGTGCTACGGCCTCGGTTCGGGGTCGCCCGTGCCGTGGAGGCTGCGGGAGCTGGTACCGCGCCGGACGGAGCCGCTCGCCGCCCGGGCGCGGGAGAGCGAACTGCTCCGCACGGCGTGAGCACCTCCCAGGGACCGCATCGCGGGCTCCAGAGGCAGAGTGCCGCAAACTCCGGGCTGTGCCAAGGCCGGCCGCTCTGCTCTCCGGAGAGCGTCGGCCAAGCTGCCCTGGCTCTCCGTCTGCAGGTGACTTCACCCGCAGCACCGGCTGGACAACTTCTGGTCTCTCAGTCCCTTAGACCGCAGCGAGGGGGTCAGACAGTACCTGTGTCCAATGCCTGGGAGATTGAGCCCGTCTCAGAATCTTCATCCCTGCCCAACAAATGTCCGTTTAGCGCTGGCAACTCCGCTCCTTGTCAGCCTGCGTCTTTATTAAGAACCTGGGATTCTGGGTGTGTATTTGGGCATGAGTTTAGGGAGGCTGACCATATGCGATTTCAGAAGCATGGTGGAGTAGGATGGGTGGCTGCTTTGAGCAGCTGTGCCTTGTAGGTGTTACTGCACATGAACTTGTTGAGCTGTCACCAGACAACCCATGATTTGCATTGTGGTTGCTACTAGGATGCTTTTCTTCTCTTTTGAACCGCAAAATCAGTGCTGGGGCAGTGTGAACTTATCAAGTAGTCAACTATCTAAAACATTTTCACCCTCAAAATAATCCTTTTTCTTTTTCTTTTTCTGTTTCTTTTTCTTTTTCTTTTTCTTGTTCTTTTTCTTTTTCTTTTTCTTGTTCTTTTTCTTTTTCTTTTTCTTGTTCTTTTTCTTTTTCTTTTTCTTGTTCTTTTTCTTTTTCTTTTTCTTGTTCTTTTTCTTTTTCTTTTTCTTGTTCTTTTTCTTTTTCTTTTTCTTGTTCTTTTTCTTTTTCTTTTTCTTGTTCTTTTTCTTTTTCTTTTTCTTGTTCTTTTTCTTTTTCTTTTTCTTGTTCTTTTTCTTTTTCTTTTTCTTGTTCTTTTTCTTTTTCTTTTTCTTGTTCTTTTTCTTTTTCTTTTTCTTGTTCTTTTTCTTTTTCTTTTTCTTGTTCTTTTTCTTTTTCTTTTTCTTGTTCTTTTTCTTTTTCTTTTTCTTTTTTTCCCTTTTTCTTTTTTCCTTTTTCTTTTTCTTGTTCTCTTTTCTTTTGAATTTTTCGATTGGGAAACTTGCTAAAGAGAAGTGAAATTTAAGATTAGAATTTCAGTACTTCCACTGGAAGACAAGTTTCTCAAAATAGGAGTTTGAAGAAGAGGCAGATTAATTGCTTGCTTTAAAGTTACCTCTTTTTTTAATAATCACAGATGTCGTGATTTGCTGAGCAAACACTGAATCAAAAGGAAACCCAGAGTTAAAATTTGGATATTTTTGGCTCTTGTCTATCAATAAGTCCACTAAAATAACTTCTATCTCAGCCGTTCATAGGCTTCTTGTTTGAGCAGGTAAAATGCAGTCACAAGATCCATACATTCAAGCCTCTGTAGAGTAGTAGCAGGAATGAAATCACCAAGTGAAGTTAATAGTTTTCATTATAATGGGGAAAGACTGTGTGGCTCTTCTCAACAAGCTGGCTTTTCAGCTGCCAGCTCTTGTGTGAATATTTATACCATTGTCTGCCACATCTGGAAAATGCAACTTATACAGACCTTTTTTATTATTATTTTTTATTTTTTAATTTTAAGAGAAAGGTGTTAATTTGGTGAGCCTTAGAGAAAATTGCAGTATGACAATAAGTATTTTAGAAAACACATTCTGTTTTTCTTTAATTGCTATTTCTTCATTCACTGGTTGTTGTTCACGGGATTATTTGTACAATTTAAGGTAAGAAAAATCTAGAATATTTTTTATAGATTTACATAGTTTTATAAAAATTCAAATTAGAAAGGAACAAGTACCTCATTATTTTTGTGTCAGTGTGCTTTCCGACACACTGTTAATTCAATTAAGTCCTATCTAAGTGATGCCTAAAAATTTTTACTTTTCAAGTATTTTTCATATATTTGTAGCTTTTTAGACCATTTATATGTGGTTATACAGATCCTGGTATTTTTCCTACCCTTTCTCTTCCATTTTAGAGAAATAAGCTAACCTTCTAACACATTCCTGAAATACTGTTTAGTCTTATTTTTAAGTAGAGGACCTGCAAGAAGAACTTTTTTTTCCAATCAGAATCTGAGAAGACATAACAAGAAGTGGGGCAAAGAAGCCCTGGACCAACTCCAATGGGACAGTACTGAGGGGGAAAATTACCTAACCAACTGCTTTTCTAATTGGACAATGTTTGTTAGATAAGATAATTTGTTAAGCTTATAAAAATTGTAGCAATCCGATACTGGTGTGCCCAGAGCCCATAATTGTGGAGGCATCGGGAGACTTCCGATAAAGTACTGCTTTTTTATCTTACCATTTTAATACTGTTGCAAGGGGTTTTGTCTTTTTGTCAACATAAGAAACACTGAATTAGACGCTTTTTTTTTTTTATTCAGGCTGTATAAAATTCAAAGTATCTGGGAAAAAAAAGTTGTCATCAGCCTTGCTGCAACAGTAAAAAATAAGAAAAAAAGGTTTTAAATCATTCAAATAATGTGTATAATTAAATTTCCAGTTGTTTAGAAGATTTATGACAAATGTTCCTTTTCATTCTTAGCTCATCACAAAGCACTAATGAAATGTGAGATTGCAATGTGGTTAAAAAGATGACAGTGGTATTTAGCCAATGGAATAATCAAAGAAAATCCACTGAGTGCAGATGTAGTGTATTGTTTTCTTACTTGTTACTGCACACATAACTGATATTATTGAATGATTTTGCATTTTTTTTCTGCTTTAAAAAAGGGTTTTGCTGAATCAATGGTATGCAATAGTATCTTTTTATTTTTCCTTCACTAAGATTTAGGTCATCTCTTTACTAGCCATTTCCTAACCTGATGGGTTCCAATAATACCGAAGGGATTTTGTATTCTTTTTTTGGAGGAGATACATTTTAAGTGATTTGTAAGGTCTGTGAAGGTATTAATGAAGGAAAAAGTTGGATTCTAATGGATTACATAGATGAGGAGTGACATAAACACTTTCAGTGCCCTTCAGCTGTCAGTGTAAAGCCAGTTACTGCTCTGCAAGGAAACTTCCACCTCCAGCAAACTGTCCTGTAATTTTTCTAGAGTGACTTGTACCAGCCTTCAGCAGACCCTTGGGTCAGTTTCCTGCAGAGGCTTTCGGATCTCAGCACCTGACTGAAACCAGCAGCTGTAATAGACAATGTGACATCTGTCTACAGTCATGCAGTCCTGTATTTCTTGCATGCACTAGAAGCCCTAGTGGTTTTTGAGATTTCTGTGGTTTCTGTGATTTCTGTGATTCTTGAGGAATCACTGGAGACCTCTCATTTCAGAAGAGTCTGAGCAAGGCAAGCTTTGAGAAGTGAAGTCCCTGAAAAGTTTGTTCCATCTGAGCTTTCTTTTTATTGGTCATATTTCTTGGTCAGCTAACCCCACTGCTGTTGCACTGGGTCGGAAAGCTGTTCAGAGAGACAGCTAACTTCAGAAGTCTTAACCTTACCTCTGTGAAAAAAGAATAAACCAAAGCTCCAACTTCACTAAATATCCAACATGGAAATTTTTTGTTATCTGTTTGACCACTGATGACTCTATGTGCTTTTATTGTTGCTGACAATTTGTATTATCCACCTGATCATGTTTCACACACAAAAGAAAACACTGAAAAATGGGAGCTCTTGTTATGGATAAAGGGTAGCCGACATCTGCAGAGCTTGCAGGAGCAAAGGAAGTGAAAAGGGAATAAGCTTACACTTCTCTAGCTTTAAGTGTCTTGAGGGTTTCCTCTTGAAATGAGGAATCAGTATTCTGCATGTAGCTGTGGTAGTCCATACCAGGATCTGGGTAGGCAGAAAGATACAGAAACCAGTTTTGCTCTTCTCCAGCAATGCTGGCTCAAACATACACAATGCAGAGGCTTTGTTGTCCATCGTTCTGCACAGAGATCTTCTTGCACTGCCATGTATGCTCATGTATGCTACTTCAGGGTTAGAGGATCCCATAGGCTGTAGTATGAAGTGCAGGCTTTATGCATGTCATTGTTCACATCAATATTTTGATATCCTTTCAGAATTTTGCTTGGAAGCCACTCTGCACATGTCCTGTGCATAAAATATTTCACTGGGCAGGGTTGAACAGGCATTCCAAAATGTAACTGAACACAGTATTTGCACTGATTTTTATTAGTTGCTTCTGCATCAATTACTAGAATGTAGTGCAGATCTGACTCATTACATGCTGTAGGTATAGGTACTGTCCTGATGGCTCCTGGCTTGTTTGGGATGCCTCTAGTGCTAAGAATAAGCATTTCTGACCCTGGTATATAAACTGCTGGGGACAGAAGCAGGAGATTATGCTGTTCTTGTGTAGCCAGCTGCTGGTACTGCTGAGCTGAGAGGTATGGAGCTTTAAGGACCATTGCATGTGTGTTTTTTCTAATCCTTGGTACGGATGCCCTCACGTGAACAGCTCAGATGTACAGCTTGTTGAGAGTTCTGCCACGTTGCTTTATCTTCAGTTCAGACGTTGCTTTATCTTTTTCTTCCAGCAAGTGTGTGTTGCAGGAGAAGAGACAGAGATCACTCCAACAGTAAACTTAGGTTTTAATATTTAAAAATTAATAAGTATTAAGTACAAATAGATATTTTAGTATTTAATAAGTACAGATGGATTAAAAGTCAATGCTCTACACTTGAAGTTATGATAGGATACAAAGATTATTGAGTAAATTTATTATAAAAAATCTTAAATGTTGCATTCAGGTAAAAAATGTCACCAGTTTATCCATGTCTGGTGCCAGGCAAAGAGTCTTACAACTTCAAGGGTAACCTTGAGAGGTGTACCTCCTTGGATATCACTGCCCTGCAGCCAGGTGCTGTGGAGGGAGAGCTCAACACACTGATAGCGGTAGATATTACAGCGTAAAGTCCTCACACGGGGCAACAATGGACAGTGATGGAAGAGATGGGACTGATTGCTTGGATGCAAAAAGTTGGTTTATTGATCACAAAGCTTTAGTACATATACCTTTTCAGCTGTAACTAAACATAGCTGCTTGCTTAAGCAATAATAACTATAGCAACCATATCTTGTGTTTCTTAATAACATTGCTTAGCTGTAGGCAAGCACAGACCTGCACAGACACGTACAGGCTTCATCCAAGAAACCCAAGCACACCGTCATCTCTTGCTTCTTTCTTCAGGGTTCTGCTCTAACCTGCCAGGGCTCATGGCCTACCAGTGCTAACATGTCCACTTCTGTCATGAGCTGATCTGTACTCTCAGTCCTGCTCTCTAGCTGCATCCCCACATCCCCCCCTTTTTTTTCTACCATTAAAATCTTTTTTGTGGACTCATCAATCAGTCTCTGAACACATCGCAAAACACATGGCAAANAATCGATATTTGTCCAGACAAGCAGGTAACTACTTTGGACCTGTTGGTGTTAAAACACATGCATACCTTCTCCCTGGGTTAGTAAATTAGCTAGGCCTTATCGATCTGTAGTCAGTTTTTCTGCTGTTAATGCAGTTGCTGCCATTTAGCAGTCCAGTCTCTAGTTTTGGTTTGCTGCTGAATTATGACTGACAGTCTCACACAGTAGGATTGGACCTACTTTAACCTTGATTGGACTTACTTGCTGAACATCTGAGTGGAGCAAAGCTCACTTGCTTCAAACAGTGTGCCACAGAGATATGCCTCAAGTGAGGCATATCTCCTTGGCATAAAGGATCCTTCTGAATATTATTCTGGGCTTGCCAGTGCACTGGGACAGCACTGGTGCTGTATTCCCTTGGGTACTTCTCTATGGCATTCGTCAGAGTTGTGCAAGTGCATGCATATGCAGTTAGTTAACACATCACAATGTTTTATTGAAATGTATGATTAGTTAATAAGAGTGCATACATTAGAGAGAAGAGCAGGTGTAAAAAGATACAGTCTGCTGTATGCAAAATTTTAATTGACTCTGTTTTAGCAGAATAAGAAATGCTCAAATATTTAATCTGGAAAAGGCCTGTGAGGACAAAACCCAAATAAAATTAAACAAGACTGATTTTCTCTACAAACATCCAAACTGAACTGGCTGTTGGGTATGGGGATTTAGTAATGACTTTAAATAATAGCCTAATCTTTTCCAAATCTGAGTATCTACATGCTTCATTTGCTGCTTTTTCTAATTTGTTGTCCCTGTGTGTTATATATGGATTTTGATCAGCTGTAGCACGCTGGATTAATCTTACCTGCATTTTTCATACAGTATGCTCATTGCCTCCCAAATGGAACCAACGCATGCCAGGAGCGTTTACCCATGTTTTGACGAACCTGCCATGAAGGCCACATTTAATATCAGAATTATCCATGACCCAAGCTATGTGGCTCTTTCCAATATGCCTGCTATTGGTAGGTAAACAACAAGTTGATGTATGTCTTTTTGCTTCCCCTCCATTACCTTTAAAAAGGGTGAAATTCATCTGAGAAGTTTTTGTCATCCGAAAAAGTATATTGTTGTCCATTTGGTAAAGTCTTCAAAAGGCACAGAAAATCTATGTCTAGGAACTTAAAAATTTTAAGCACTGTCATTCATAATTAATATCTCTGATGGTAACCATTCTGTTGAACAATTTTATCAGTTGAGGTGTGGTCTCCTCTGCCTGCTGGAGGCTGCACAGGGTTTAATTTCTGATATTTACTGCTTAGTTAGTGTGTCTGTATTACTATGTGGCATCATTTTAAAGCTAAATGGCAGCCCCAGGAATGCAAAGCCTGTATTTGTGACATCAAGGGATTCCTTTAATTCTCAATAGATGTTAAGATATTTACAACAAACAAACTTTTTTTTTTTCCAGGCAGAGATATTCTAGCCTCCTGTGTATGTGCAAAATAAGAACAAGAGAGCTATAAGGCTCTGGAGAGGCTCCTTCTGTTCCTTGTTGGGATCTCATGTGGGATGTCTCTGGGGTATAAGATTCCAAACAAATTTTCTAAATTTGTATTCCTGGAGAAATCCATTGGGTATCTTGCCTCCTTCTCAAAAACTCTTTTTTTGCAGTTCAGTGCCATGAATCTTTCAGCCATAAAAGTTTTACGACATTTGTTTGGAAACAAAGTTACTTAGGAATTACAATAGGTGGGATTTCTGTGAGAATCACTGGAAGCATTTTCTACTCCAAAGAATCTTGCCTATGTCCTCCTTACTTAGAAGGAAGGTATCTAATTAAGTATTTAGTAATGCTTGGGCAGACCTAGCCAATATTTTGATCATAACAGGTTGTATGTTTTAGATAGGTAGCATGGGATAAATTTTCCTCAGCTTGCCCACAACTTAAAATTGATGGAGTTTGATATCCTTCCAGAACTGCAGTTAAGAAGCCCAAGAGTAGATTTTTGCTCTTTGCATGGAAGGTCACAACTCTGATACGTGTCAGTAGCAACAAGTCTGGCTGCTACACCATGTTGAAGAAAGGGGTAAAAAAAAATTAAGAAAACACAAAATTCCTTGTTCATTATGGAAGAACTTTTCTTTGAATATTTCTTTGACTTTTTTTCTAGATGTATCTGAAGTGAAGGATGAAAATGGAAGCCTGTGGACAGTTACCACATTTAACACTTCACTGAAAATGTCAACTTACTTGACTGCTTTTGTGATTTGCGATTTTGATTATGTCACCAGAACTGAGCGGGGAAATGAGGTAGATATGAGGCTGCCTAACACATTTTAGAAATTTACAACAGAAGTTGGCCCTCTGGTGCATCATGTGGTTTAAGACATCACAGACATTAATAACTGTGCTAAATACCATTCCCAAACTATCTGCTTATGTTGCAAAACTGCTAACATTTGTCCCATAGGTATTTCTGCAGAAAGCTTTCCTTTGGGACAACTAGTTTATTGTCTCGTCCTGTTCATTTCATACAACTGCACAAGTAGGTATGGCCTATGTATGTTAAAATCTAAGAGGAGTTACTCTGCAGAGAGTACTGGTTATAGTTCACGATCTTACTTTCTTAGCTGTCTTAGTTGGAAAACATACCCATTTCCACTGCTGTGACAAACCACTTATGTTCAGTGCCTTGTTCCTCAAAGTCCTTTGATGAGCCTCATGCTGACATCAGTAGGAGTAACACCGTGCTCCAGACATTTTGTATACTAGTATATTAGCCTTTTATTCCACAGTGTGCACATTTTTTAGGCTCCAGAAGTGACTGTTTTGGGTTTGAATTTTCTTCA
>WAAE01023243.1:0-15371 GCA_013400495.1 Nicator chloris
TTAATTTTAATTGTATTTCAGTCATTGGCTTAGATGATCTGGAAGCAATGCAGGGACTTTGGTATAATTTTGTTTCTTGGCTGTGGTCCACTTTGCCTCAACAGTAAAATAATGGAATGCAGCCATAATACCAGAAACACCCTGGAAGAGGCTTATGGTCTGTCCAGGAGACGAGAGGATTCTATATGTCTGATTTCAGCTGGAAATGCTATAGAAGCATGTGGAAGTCTTGAAGTGGAAGTGAGAAAAGTGTGATTAAACTGTAGGGAAAGCCTTCCTTCCTGACAGCTCTGCAAAGCTGCAAGGGACAGCCAAGTATTTCCCACAGAATAGTGAGTGCACATATTAAGGAGGAAGGGTGTGTTAAATGGTTGAGACATAATGACCTTGTTTCAGGGAGCCATAGCAAGCCATGATGTGTAAGGAAATTGTGAATTTTAATAAAATTTGATAGCAAATTACCACAAACATTTGAAGAGTAAATTGTGTAACATCACCATAGGCAAAATATCCAGGGCCCACTTCCATAGTGGAACGAATTTCTGTCAGTATAATTTAAAATGTCATGTACAACTAATTTTTTGAAGTCTAATGTTTTCTTTGTTCTGGTTTCACAGTTTCCATATTTTCCCTACTGTAAACGTTAGCAAATAAACAGTGTGTGTTATGCGAGTGGAGTCTCCAGAGTTTCTTTTCCTCTTCTCACTGTAGGGAAGTTTTAGATTTATCTCTTTCTACCACTTTCAGCTTTAGCTATGACTCTACCTCAGTGATTTTGTAAAGAACTTCACTGAGGCTATATAGCAAATGCCAGTGACTCAGATGTTAATGTTGCATCTCTTATCAGCTATTTTCCTGATGACAAACTGTGTTTCCAGAAAAAAGCTGGGTTTGGAAAATAACTTTTCTCCATAGTTATGGGAAACAGAATAGCCACTCCATAGTTTTCTCTTTCAGCTTCTTTTTATAAACCAGATTTTGACCTGTGGTAACATCATAAAACCTAAGCAAATCCTTCTGAAATGCCACAGGTGTGATCATATGCCAGAATAAAAACTATCTGGTCAAGTTTGAGGTAAATGAAGCAAAGCATTTCTGTCGATGTGAGGGTTCAAACTGAAGTGATCTCACATTAGGGTTTTTTTTTCCTGTTTTGTCTCTTTTCACTTGCCAAAACTTTAAAATGGTTTTGCCTGAAATCTGCAAATCAGTTTACTTCTGTTGGACAAAAGTAGCCGAGTCAAAAGGGTTATGCCAGGGGGCTGGCCTGAAGGAAAAGCAGACACTGAGAGCCACATGAGAGAGCAGTAAGCTGTCTAGCAAGGTGTGTCCCGGGAATAACAGAAAACCTCTCTTGTTCCACCAGTTTTGGAAGATCTATGAGAGGAGCAGAGCAAGAAAATACCTCTTAATGTAGTTTTTTGTTGTACAAGGAGGATCTCATTTTGGAAGTATTATCATAGGACTATTCATATTTATATTTCAAAGATTCTGCACAAAAGGAGCACTGAACAAAGGGATATTAGCACATCTGAGAGTCAAAGAGAAAGAAAAAGCCATTAAAATACTTTTTAGACACCTTACCATTCCTTGCAAATTCTCTTTCTCCTGCATATTACATTTGAGTACATGTGACATTTCACAGCTGAACTTTGCAGAAGTATAGTAGTGGAAGAGGGTTGAAATACTTTGAAACCTTAATCACTAAAGCAGTATCCACTGCTCATCACTGTTGTTTTTAAGATGAAATTATATTTTTCAGGGTAATTCTTATGATCTATGAGATATGATATTGATCTATGTTTTATGATATTGGCTGATTTTTTTTTTGTTCAGGCCCATACTCTGGTGAATGTGAAACCAGGAAGCTAAGCTTGATGGTTGCTTCTACTTTTCACCCTTCTTAGGTATGGAAAGTCTCTTTTTTTCACATCAAGTAACATACTAGGATTCCCTCAGCTATAGATTTTGCCTCTGGGCCTTATCAGGACTCAGATGTGTCTCATAGAGCAGGCTTTGGTTCACACACTGTAATCAGCTGAACACCCTCTGAACAAATATCCTTTCATGGACAGTAATCTTCCTTCCAGATTTTGGAAACCAGTCACCAAGTACGGAAGGAATTTATTTTTCTTTCCAGTACTGTACATGTGGGTGGGTATATTAAAAGAACTAAACCAACATTGGTCCTCCATGTTATCCTTCCTCTGTGCCTGAAGGAAGTTGTCACGGTTTAATGGCCTTCTCCAAGGTAAAAAAAAACTAAATAAAATTTCGTTTTCACCAGTTTTGTATTTAAGCTTTTTAGTATTTGATTTCCTAAAGAGCAGCTAATGATAAAAAGTTCCTACCTGAAAAGCTTTGTAAATCAACTAAACTGCCTTATAATGTATTTTGCCTTATAATATAACTTTTGAACAAGACAGTCACTGTATTCCAGGTAATCTATATGTCCTGTTAGGGGTCAAACATTTATTTCAATCAAATAAATCTCTGTTTTCCCCCACTAAGAGGTGTTATATGTCCATGCTGAGTTTGAGATTAAAAGATCAGGGACTATGAAAACAATTAAACATTTGTTCTACTGTATCCCTTCTTGAAAAAGAAGAGCTTCTCTGTGAAAGAAAAACAACAAATTCATAGTTCTTTTTGAGATAGGATGCAGTGATCTGATACAGATAAGTTGCACTCCTTTTGCCCTATTCAAATGTTAAGCTATCTAATGCAAATATTATTTTCCAGTAACTGAAATCATTCATTTACCCACACCTTTAGAAAAACCTGAATGCAAATCTCTTTCACATACTGAAGTAGCTTTCACTAGCTTATTTTCATGAAACACTAACGGCTTTGTACTGTGACTGTTGTTTTCTCCCTAAGATTATGAATCTTTTTAAGGGTTGCATGAAAGCAAAGAGTACTTTGTGGTTTATTATTTAATTTCTACTTTTTTTTTCTATCACATTTATATTAACCATCTGTGTTATAAGTTTTAGAGTTGAATTTTTCATTTCAATTTCAGTACAGTCTACAAATACTTTTAATATATGTATTTTGGATATTATATGTTTTGTTATTATCTAGGTGCAGTTTACCTGTAAAGTCATCCTCTACCTTATACTTACTATGTAATTTATCCCAAGTATGTTCTGCCTCTCTTTCATGTTGTTTATTTTACTGCTAACTTTTAAAGAGATTTAGTATGAAATATACGCCTTTCACTCTTTGCTTTTCTTTGTAAAATTTAGCAAGGATTTAAAGCCTTAACGCAAACAGTAGCAGCTCTGCCATATGATAGAGAAACCAGGGCACAAGAGCCACTTCACAAACATAAGGCAAACAAGCTGTCCTTAAACTGCCTCCTATTGATGATACAGAGCAGCCTCAAATTGATTGAAGGGATTCAGCCGAAATAGGAAGTTCTTGTGGTGAGACGGCTGATAGGGTCAGGCTGGAAAACCTCTCAACTGCTTCTTGTGGTCACCCAAATTCCAGGGCCTTGCCGAACCAGAGGACACCCTGCATAAAGGATTTCTTAGAATTTGCTCTGCCTTAGTCAGGGGCTCTGCAAATGGCATGTGACTCAGTACTGGATGATTTCAGCTCCTTGAGCAAACTAAGATAAAGTAGAAAAAAGTTTCCCTGCTTACCCTGGAAAGATTCCCATGAATAAAAGGTACCAGCGTCAAGGGAAGTTTTCTGTGTAGCTTTGCAGACATTTTGGTGGTAAATGGCAGCCTTCAGCTTCAGCTGGCTTCAATATAAGAAACAGGAGCTCTACTGACACCTGTTACTGCATATCCTTAACAACCATATGTGAACACTCTGAGCTTCACATTCACCATGAAAAGTCTTCTGCAAAAAGGGTACAAGTTGTAACTTGCAAATTATCAGATGCTGCCTCAAAGCTCTGCACACCCTCAAGTTTTCCATTCCTGGTAGCAGGCAGAGGGGAAAAGAGGATGATCCTCACTTTCCGTGCAGATATAGGCGCTGAATGAAGAAACATGTGCCTCTGTATTGACAAGGTTTAGCTGGAAAACTGATTTTCTTTAGAGGACCTGAAACATAGGGCATTCATCTCTGCACCTTGGTTCACAGGCATTAGGCTCTGCTCTAAACAAATGTGCAGAGCAGATAAAGGTAACATTATCATCTCCTCCATGCAGGAGAGGAACTGATCTGTGAATATACTTCCCTGTAGTCAGTCTGCAGAGCTGGAACAAAGCTGGCCTCAGGCCTCCCAGGGCAGGACTGTCTCAGTGTTCCAGTTCCATTTCACTGCTCAGTCTCACATCTATCTTAGTGGATCCCAGGTATAGGGACCTCTCTGGAACTCTTTTCCTTCATAGATCTAGAACACTGATATATCCTCCCCTTCCTCCAGTTTCTTACTGTCCTACCTTTGGTGATCCTATACCAATTGCATACAGATCCCTTCTGCCTACTGGTATTTTGTTTTCACACATCTTTGCTCAGTGTGTAAAACAGACAATAAATATTTACATCTAGCATCTAGTGTAACAAAATAGGATGCAGGCATATTTAAATATTTTAGGCATCTAGCTCTGATGAGGAAGAGATGAAGTATTTTTTTTTTAAGCCAGATCTTCACCTGAACTCTGATAAAAGTCAGTGGAGCGTATACACAAATCCTTCAGAGGTGATCTATGTCACTTAAAACAACAACTTCCACTAATCACATCAGCTTTACTTGTAAATAAAAGAGAATGCCCAGGTGCTGGCTTTCTGCCAAGAGCTAGATTCCTTCAGGCAGACGGCTATTGAAAAAAATCTAGATGGAAAAGTCTAGCAGAGACTAATAATTAAACATTGCAAAACCAGAGTTTCAGTGATCAACCTTCTCCCTGACCCTTTTTCATCTAGCAATGTGGTTACACTCAGTGGGTTCATAATTTTTGTTCCTAGGGTTCATTTCATGGCTCTGAGAGACAGGGTTTTGCCTCTTTCATGCATATGTTGACAGAAAAAAACATATTTCAGGCCAATTGCCTGAAAATCCAAATTTAGATACTCCGATTCACCTCTTGTACCATCTTTATTTTTGGTCAGTGTAAACTCCATGAGCTCTTAAAATTTCCTTCTACAGTTTCAGATATGCCCTATTACCTCTTCCTGCTCATAGAAGAAGGTGTCTTACATTTGAAGAGATGGTCAGTCTAGGTCCTACTTCTAGGAGCTTTACTCTCTGCTGATCATGGTTCTAAGTTCAGTGGTTTCAGTTCTGTCCTTGAATCTTGTAGGCGTTATTGTGTTCAACATCCCAATTTGTAAATCCCTGTTTGTTTCTGGCCTTAAATTCTTACAGGCATTTAAATATGAGCTGTTTCTCTTTTTCTTTATTTTTTCTTCCATTTGTGACAGCTTCCTGAGGTGTGAACCTTTAAAAGTCTTGACTCTCTCATGAACTGGCTTTCAACTACTCTAGTCTACTTGTAAATATTGTGGCCATCATTTTTTTTGTCTGTGTAAGCCAATAAATGTGTGAAATATGCAAAATCAGATTGTTCACAGGGGAAAAGGTGTCTGGTTTTTGACAATGGTGATTGATTTCTTTCCAGACCCAGTCTTGTTATAATTGTTTGTTACCAGATAGAGTATTTAAAGACAATTTTATGAGCATAGCTTTTGGCCCAAATCCTTGCTCTATGGCCCTTGCAATACAGAAAGGATGTAATAAGATTTTATAATGCAGCCTTTGAAGGTATTTTCCAAAGAATTCTGTTCAGCATTTATAGGGGAAACTGTATTCAGAAGGAATGTCAACCAGCTCTGAGTAGTTCAATCTCAACAATTTAATTGTGAAATGGAGCCTTCTGGGCTACTGTTTTTTTCCAGGTTATTGATCTCATGAGTTACTAATCTTCCGTCTGGAAACAGAGAGAATCCAGGAGAGGCAAGAGGAAGAGTTCCAAAGAAGGTCTGTGAAAACATTGCTTGGAGGATGTTAGAAACTACAGGAACTTGGTGTGATTGCCATCACACAGCAAGTGCAGTGGTTTTACCATTAAGGCAAAAAAATTATAAGATCTCTAATTTTCTTTACGAGTGCATCCCCTGAGGCAATTTGCCCAGAGGGAAATGAGTGGCCATGCTTGCTCAGTCTCCTCTTCCTGGAATAATTTTTGAAAAGGGTGTGGTTTGTTGGAAGACTGAATTGGTGCTGATGAAGCAAATGAACTGAGTGAAAAATATCCACCCCAGCTACAAAGTGAGAATCAATCACAGCAGACTTTGCCTTCTCCATAATCTACCTACTGCACAAGTGATTCATCCTGAACCACGGTGCAGTCATTCAGAGGGAATACCGAGGTCACACTTCCAAATTATTATTCAGAATTGAGTGGGAGGAAGTCCCTGTTTAGCAGTGTGATGGATTCTAAAACCCCATCTCAGAACCCCTGGGCAGGATGGAAACACTTTCTCTTGGAGCTGAGTCTGAAATGTTTAATGACTTGAGTCATATCACGAAGTGAAGTAACGATGAGAAACAGATCATTTGGGTGAGGTCCAAAGTACAGCATGCCTAAATCTGGGCTTCCCCGTCATCCCTCAGAGTGTGATAGAGTTTGCCCTCAGCAAAGTTATTTTTTTAAGCATCTTTAAAAAGCCAAGCTTTCAACAAGGGTAATTAGTGGGGATTGGCTGCAGTCTATTTTTGCTCTTCTGCAGGAAAGAAACTTTTTGTTTGTTTGTTTGGGGTTTCTTGGTTTGGAGTTTCTGTTTGATTTCCTTCTTTTGCAGCATCAAAGAAACTCCAGTTGTACAGAATGTTGGCAAAATCTGAAGGACAGCCATGGTTTGACACCAATACTCCAACTACTGCTGAAACAACAGAATCCAATATTTGTACCTCTAGAAAAGTTATATAATAACATATATTCTTAGGTGTTTATCTTGAATTAGGTTACATTCAGTAATAGGTGATTGCTCCACTACTCTGCTTTAGGAAATCTGACACAAATCTTCTCTGCATTTCCCTTCTCTCACTAAATGAAAGCTTTGCTTTCTGCACTTCACTTTCCCCACCTATCAAATGGGGGAGTCTGAAGGACTACAATCAGTAGCAAATATTCTACCACTGTGAGACAAAGATAAAAGCACAGCTGAAATACTGAATAATATGTAATGACACAGCCAAATAGGATTGCAACTGAATTATACGAACTAAAATGTCTTACTGGGCTGCATAAGCCTCATGCATTGCTAGAATCAGAGGGCTGATTATATGAATTACAGAGAAAATCTAAACCCCCCTCCCTCCAAAGAAACAAGTTGCTTTTAATGGTATCGAACTGTCTGGAAAATGAGATTTCAGCAGAATTAATTATGTTGACTGAATGGGAATAATCATTATAGAAAAAAAGTCCCAGTCAGAGGACACTCATCTCATGAGATAAGAAACTGCATACAGGTAAGTCATTGAGGAGATTCCAGCATAGCCTGGATGAAAAACATTCTGGTTTTAGTTAAACTGTGGAACTTTCTATATGTAAACCAGAACTTTTGGATTTCACATCTGTAACCTGCAAAGGAAACCACATTTACCTCACGGAATGGTGTATTACCTTACAGGATGGTGTATATTGTAAGGGACCTTAAAGACCATGTAGTTCTAAACTCCACCTTCCACCAGGTTGCTTAGGGTCCCATTCAACCTGGCCTTGAACACTTAGAAGTGCAGGGTATCCACAGCTTCTCTGGGCAACTTTTGCAATGTCTCACCACCCTCACAGAAAATAATTTCTTCCTTATATCTAATCTAAACCCACTTTCTTTCTGTTTGGATCCATTCCCCCATGTCCTGTCATTACATGTCTGTAAATATTCTCTCACCATCTCTTCTGTAGGCTGCCTTCAGGCACTGGAAGGCTGCAATTATGTCAACCCAGAGCTGCCTCTTTTCCAAACTGAACAATCACAATTCTCTCAGCCTTTCCTCATAGGAGAGGTGCTCCATACTCACTCCAGCAGGTCCATGTCCTTCCTGTGCTGGGCTCCCAGAGCTGATGCAGCTCTCCAGGTGGGGTCTCAGCAGGGCAGAGCAGAGGGGCAGAATCCCCTCCCTGGCCCTGCTGCCCACGGGGCTTTGGATGCAGCCCAGGACACGTTTGGCTCTCTGGGCTGGGAGTGCCCATGGCTGGGTCATGTCCAGACTCTCAGCCACCAGCACCCCAAGTCCTTCTTGGAAGAACTTTTCATTGCCCAGCTTGTATTGATAGTGGGGGTTGCCCCAAACCAAGTGCAGAACCTTGCACTTGGTCTTGTTAAACCTCATGACATTCCCAGCCTTTCCAAACTTGTCCAGGACCCTCTGGATAGCATCCCATCCTTCAGGTGTGTCATCTGCACCACTCAGCTTGGTGTCACCTGCAACTTTTCTGAGGGTGCCCTCAATCCCTTCATCTATGCCAGTACTGAAGATATGAAATAGAAGTGGTCCCTGAAGGACACCATCATCTGATTTCCTGAAGGGACATGTAAGTCCAATTTTGGAGTCCATGCTCAAGGAACTGCTCCTTCATGTATTAAGACTATTTATGTTTAATATTTGTGTCTTCTTTAGTAAATTTATGCCTGTTTTCATGCACCTCTGCAATAGCTGCTGCCTTGGAAGGAGTGAGCAGAACAGCTTCCATACTTATGTCCATGAGGAATCCTCAGATTAATCCTCAAACTAATAATTTTTTATCTAAGGCCCTGGAGGGCTCAGTATGATAGGCTTCACATCAGCAAATAAACCTCATTATATCTGAACAAAAAATTCCTCTATGTTTGACTTTACCCTGAACATGTTAGCTCTAGTGTTAATGTGCTCACAACATTGAGCAGAAGAGTAGAATATGTGTTCTTCTCTTTCTTTTTTAGTTTTGCAGTGAAAAAAAAAATCCTTCTTTTTCCCTATCAGGTTGGACAAGTGTACCTGTAGTAGGATATCCAAGCTTGTGAGAGACTTGTAGCTGCACAATCATCCTTCTGAGCACAGCTGGCCATCCACGTTTCTTTATACAATGATTTTCTCCATACTTGACCTTCAAAAATAATCACATCAAGCACATCTTCTTGGCAGTTAAGTGACAGAGAAAAAGAAAGGTGCACAAAAACAGTTTATTAGCCTTCTTTGTGATGGTGTCTTACATGCTTACGTGCAGAGAAGCTTTTTTGTCTTGTCACTGTGCCTCTTTCACGTTCCCCAGTCCTTTTTGTGGTATCACAGTGCCTTCCCCAAATGAACCCTTTTTTCCCCCTCCTTCCCAGTAAATGTTTTGTAGGAGATTGATGAAAAGCTAACATAAATCTAAACTATGAAGACGATTTCTCTAAGTCCTTCCTGGACTCTAAAGGGAAAAAAAAAAAAAAAAAAAAAAGAAAGGAATAACCAGCCTCCTTTGCAGGTTGAGGAAGGGGAAGAGGAAGGGGGGGGAGGGAAGAGAAGGATTATGCTGCAAGTTCTCTCTGAGTATTTGCCTGAGGTCTCACTGTAAATATCTTTTCTAAAAACAATTAATGAACTAAAATAAAGTAGGATTGGGACAATGTCCCAGTGCTATGGTATTTCCTTATTTATATCTTTTTTGACTGAAATTTGCAATAAATGTGTCTCATTTTTTTTGTTTGCTTTTGTTTTTGTTATAGTAAACGTTCAGCATTTTGTGTCATGATGGGAATTTTAATGAATGCAAAACAAAAGCATTAGTGAGGGGTAATGCCCAGGATATGAATCAGGTAGGTACATGTATTCATTAGCCCTGATTGCTAACACTCTTTCATGCTATTGTACATCGTAATGCGGGTCAATCAGATGCACCACAAAAAAGACTTATAAAAGAGTTACTGACACTTTTCATGTTCGCTTCCAACTCTGGACTGATCCAAAGTTTGTTCACAAAAATGCTGGTGTAGTCTTAGCCCAGAACACCAGAGCTTCCACTCTCTTTTTGAGACATACAGCCCTCTTGAGGGGTTTAGAAATGTAAGTGCCCAGAAGAAATGGGTCCTGAAAAGAGTCTGCTCCGAACAGCAACCTTTGCACATGTCACAAGTGAAGGAATGTTTGTGTCTACCCATGGGGAATTAACTACTTCCCCTTGCAGCCTAGCCACTTCAAAGATAAAGTAGAAGCTTTTTTTCTTTCCTTCTCTTTATTTTTTTATCTCCTTCAGGACGCTAAGATAAGCAACAGGTACACAGTGATGATCAATGAAGCTTATTTTATAATAGACACTGGAAATCAGAGAAATTCTGACAGACCAGTGGAAAAAGTCTCACATTTGGTGGTTAACATAATATTTCTGGAGTCTCATCAGTAATCCCAGCCAGCAGAAGCAGCACAATCAGCACAATCTCAAACACAGAGACGTTTGTCAGAGGCATGGGAAGACAGAACCTTACCTGATGCAACCCTTTGGCTTTCAGTTAGATCATGCATTAGGTGAGTTTGACAGTTATGCCTTTAAAACAACTTCTTTTTGCTGCTGCCTGGATAAAACATAGAATTAATGTTTCCCTTTTTCTTTTTTTTTTCCCCTGAATTGCCAATTCCTTCAATGAAAATTTGATAATGTTTTCATTTCAATAGCAATTTTTTCCTTAAGAAAATAAGCAAGCACTCAGTCAAAAAAATCTCTGTGTAAGAGTGTAATGGGTTAAACCTTTCCTCTAGTCAAATGCTTCTTCCAAAATGGTATTCACAGCACAGACACTACTAATCTGAGGCCATCCATGGCTTTTGATGTTGAATTCTAAGATAATTTTTCAGTGGAAATGGCCTTTCAGTATCACCAGCTTTTATTCCCTTCTGCTTCAAATTTTACCACTGTATTTATCATACTCATTAGAACTGTTTACCACAGAAATGTGCTGCTAACATAACACTTTGGCTTAGAAGATAGGGAATAAAAGTATGCCTTAGGCACACAGAGACACACACTTTGTTAGTATGTTAAATGGCCTTTTCTGCTTCTCCCAGGGAACAACCAAGCCCAAAACCATTAGGTCATGTCCTAGGGAAGCAATGTCTCCTGTAACATCCCGCTTCTGGCAGTAGCCAGTGCGAGACCAAGCAGGATGGAAATGAAGATGGCTTCCACAGATCCATCATTCATACAAGGTGGTGTATTTGCAGATGCAATTTCTTTCTGGTCTCCAGCTGTGTGCTCTTCTATATCTTGATACACAAATTAGCTCTTCCTGTATTAAATAGATTTCTTCCCTCTTAAGTCACAGTGACCTCCAGTTGTAAGTTATAGTCTGCTTTTATAAAGTTATTCTGCAGGTTTTATTCATTTCTCACTCAACTTTTGCTCAGAAAATTTCCAAATTACTTCCCGCTGGATTTTACCCTACTAATCCAAGTGATAAACTAACAAGGATCTTAATGATCTAATTTCTGTCTGTAAATACCACTAAATGTATTATTAATTTCTATTAGAACAAGTAATGTTTATTCAGTCTTTTTCAGACTATGTTTCATTTGTCTTGGTTTTCTGCAGCAGAGACTGAGGCTATGAGTCTTGTAAATTCTCAATGCTTTCCATCCTTATGGCTGAGCAATTTCATATCTTAGTACCTTTTTGAAGAGAGAAAACTTTCTGGTGTGTTTGTTGTTTTTTTGGGTTGTTTTTTTTTCCAAATGATTATCTCAAGTAACAGATGCACACAGATGAGCTGCTTCAAAGTATGTAGACATTTCAACAGCTAGGTCTCAAGGGTTCTGCTGTCAGATCCTGGACCTTATTATATTCCCAGGATTCCCTTTAACAGTAGTAGTGGAGGTTAGACATCTGTTAAATAGCTCAATAACAGCTAAGCAGGATGAAATGAAAAAGAAGAAAGGGATGTGGGTTTGATGGTTTCGCAGCTGATTGATGAGAAATGGGTGTCAATATCTATTTTGAAATGTACACAATGTGAAATATTTAATCCAACCTTGGACAACTGTCCAGCATCTAGAATGGTCTGTGTGTGAGATGAAATGGAGATCACATCAGAGCCTTGAGGAGCAGCATGGATCTGATCATCTGTCTTCCTTCCTTCTTCATCACAGATTAGGAAGCACGCAATGAACCCAAACTGTATAGATCTCTAAGCTTTTTAGAGGACTTTGGAATGATTGCAGCTAATTAAGCTTCATTTTTTGTAAGAGGGTTGCCTCAGAAACAGTAAGACTTTGCTTAAGGTAGAGTTCTGTGCTTTGGGGAGCCCAATTATCCTACTATACCTGCGCATCGGTGGAAAAATTACACATCTTAGGCAAATATACAGATAAAGACTACAGGGCAGTTGAATTAAACACTAAAGTATCTCTGAAGATCTAATGTACAGTCCCCATTTATACATGATTGTTTTAAATCATATTTTGCCTTTAGGAGTGTCTCATAATTAAATTCGTTCTCTAGGTCAAAGCACGCTATTTTCCATTTCTATATTTAAATAATTACCTTGTTATTTCTATTCCTTTTTATGCATTTAGTATCCCTAGTTCCTTTGTTTCCTGATCAATACATGACAGAAATTTTGTCATCTATAACAGCAGGCCAATTACTCTGAGGATGCAAATGGCACTGATAATTTTTCAGTAAATCATTCAAAAAGACTTGACAGATATTCCCACTGGGTCAGGCTTATCAAATGCTTGAGAAATTTTCCAGTGAACCCAGGATAATTTGAATTGGACGTTTGATAACCTGTAAACAGAAATGCTATAAAAGGAAGAATAATGACAGACTCTGTGATACAGGTCAGTCCAGGCAGAAGGAAAATGAACGGAAATGCATTTCTTTCAGGAACTTAGAATGATTTCTAGAAATCACAAGTAAGCAGGCTTTGGTCCAGTTGGGAGAAACATTCTTGCTTTAAAATGTTTGTCCAAAATGAGACACAGTTCAGAACTTAAAAAATTCAGCTCACTATTGTTCTTTGGAGGTCTGATTCATGAATCAATGAATGCTGTACAAAGATTCTTTTTGATTTTAGGAGACTTCAGATCGATCCCCATGTGAGTTGCAGGAGACATCAGCACATAAGGAAATAGAGATAAGCATCCGGATACATTCACCTTATTTGCAGGAAGATAACACACCCATGTTTGATGTATTGAAGTTGGATACTGTGACATTTTAGACTCTATGGTTCAAATAATTTTCTCTTATCAGAGTTTCTCTACTGTAAGCGGGGTCTAGATGACGATTCTTTTGTTCCCTACACCATTTATGAAGACCAGTCTATGGGTCTATGCACTTGATAATCTCATTCACACATCGTTCTGTGGGTTGTTGGAAAGAAACCTTCTGGCCTCATTGAATGCCACTTCACTACGAAAATTTGCAAAATCATGTAAAGAGAGTGTACAAACAAAATGGTCCTTTTCTTTCTCCACAAAGCCAAACACTTGTGGACCAAAAGTTCCCAGTGGTCCTCTCCACTAATGTCAGTGGGTAGGATGGGTATGAAGTACACCTAGGAATGGCAGGACACAGAGATGGTGAAGCAATACATCTGTGCCATGCCTCTCCTAGTCACGTTGAGGGAGGTTTACTAATTGCAAAATCACATATTGAACCACACTGTATTTGAAGTAGAGTACAGATGGTAGTATTTTACATCCCAATCCCTAAATCACACTTTAACCGGTGCCCATGAGGCTCATTCTGTACATTACTGCTGCAACAGAGAGCATCTCACAACAGCCCGACTCTCTGAAACAGACAGAGACATGAAAGATCAAAGGAGAAGGCCCTTAGGAGTCCTGGGAGGTCTCCTTGCTTCTGATAAGACCCTTTACACACAGTTTAAGGGACAGTAGGTCTGGGTACTGTAAAAGTAGTTTATAATAAAGCACACTACACAAATGCATAAATCCCAGAAAAATGCCTCCTATCCTTCTATTCACCTTACAGTGACTATATTTTCCTGAAAGAGTGAGGTTTGGCAATTGTACTTTCTTTTTTAACATTAGAAGTAAAATATAATTTCTTATGGAAGTTGCTTGCTCTAGAGCATTTGTTTATAAGTAGCTCTGAACAAGAACTAACCCCTAAAACTACCATTTTTCTTTAACTCTGGTTGACTTCAGTTTTCAGAGTTCTTGAAGCACACTTCACTGCTGTGTGAGTATCCAAAGAGATCTTAATACTTGATAGGTGTTACCACAGATAGCTTTTCTTTCTCCTTTCTTTTAAATGAGACTCATCAACAAAGTGTAGTTTAAGACAAGACAATGTACCTGGGTCACTTATTTTCCATGGCAATATTCCAAGCCAAGACTGCTATAGCTTTTCAGTCTCTCAGATAATTGCTAGTCACTAATGTTCATATGCTAATACTGAAATGAGAAAAAAATAGAAAGTATAAAGTGAAACATGCATATGGTTGTGTTTTAAAATCCTTAATATTCCTGCTAGACCCAAATTCCTTGACTAAAAAGCAAGGCAATTTTGATTATAGGAAGCAATTTATTTGTAAAACATTCAAGTCTTTCCTCCAGGTTTCATTGTGTGTATGTGTTTCTGGTTTTGTTCAGTTTTTGGGGGGGTTGTTTGTTTGTTTTTGAAAGAGGAAATGTCAAGAATAGACCACTATTTGCTTATTTAAATGTTGCAGTCTTCATACATTATAATTCTAATTTGTTTCTCTCATAAAAAATTTTAAAAACAGACTTTTCACTGGGCACTAGTTAAAACTTCAATTACATAAGCTAGAAAATTAGAGGTTTCCCTTTGGCTGGATACAGATGACCACAATTACAGACCATGTAAACTCTTCCTATCCTTCCTGTGCTAACCAAATTTATGTTTACTCCAACTTTCAAAAGAGAAATCTGTCACAGGCTGTAAAAAAATTATCAAGACTGCCATGGCAAGCTTTGTCTATGTGTGAAATACAGGTCAAACTGAAAAAAAGTGGCAATACTTTTTAGGATTATTGGTAATAAGATAGATGAAGTAATAAAGGAATTTATGTGAAAGAGCCATGTTCAGCTTGTTCTAATTGTGATTATTACTGCTCCACTCCTGGAAAGCATCTCTCTGCAGGACAGCACTGAGGCAGATGCTTAATTTGAAGTGTGTTTGTCCTTGGGAAATCAATGAATATAATAAACATGTGCTTAAAGTTAGTTATGACATTAAGTGTTAATCTGAAAGGGGCAGATTTCAGTTCAAACCTCGGCATTTTCCTGAATTAAGTCCAGGCTATGTTTTAACAAAAGACATGTTTTTCATGTCTTCTTTCTGTGAGTAAGATTTTTAGGAAGAAATAATGGATTTTTTAAGATTACTTGTTTGGGCTTCTTTGCCCTTAAAGCCAAACTGCTCTTTAATTAACAGTAAAAAAACTATTGCTGCAAGTAT
>WAAE01023245.1:0-11514 GCA_013400495.1 Nicator chloris
TTGGGTCTTTTGTTTGGGTTTTGTTTGGAGGGCTTCTTTTCTTGCAGTTTTATAACAATGAGGTGAGTCATTCTACCACTAAAGAAACAGTGTGACCTAAAGTTGGCTTATCATTGAGCACTCATGGACAACTACCATGGCCAATCGTTGCTTCCTCTGGGCACAGAACAGTCTGAAGCTCAGCAAAGGAAAATGCAGGGTCCTGCTGAAGAATACTAGCCCACAAAAAGCCCACCACGTCTACACCCCACCTTCATGAGTCTCAATATTGCTCTGCTGTCAGCAAGTAGTGTAGCTTGAAATCCTATGGCCTCTCCCTACAGTGGATAGTCTACCTGAAAGACATAGCACCTTATCAACTTGCTGAGTTAGATCAAGCAGTGCTAGATAATTCAAAGTCTCGTGTGCAGTTTCACGTAATGGAGCTTTTCATTTTTTTACCCTTCACTCAAAAAAGTAAAAAAATTCCCATGAAGTCATTGTGTTAAAGGTTAAGACTGGAAAGTAAAGCACTCCAAAAGATAGGAAATAAAATAAAGATGTACTGCGCAACATCTCTCAGATGCTTCAGCCATAAACACTGCAATTTCAGTGTTGCTTTACGCAACATGTGCATGCCATGTGTTCCTTTCCCTTTCCTTCTCCCTGCTCTGTGCCTTCCAGCCAAAATGACCCACACTCTTTGATTAGAAAAAGGCCAAGCTCTGTGAATGGGTCGGTTTTGTCCTCTGGAAAAGAAGAAGGGTGATACCGAAACAGGTGAACCTTCTCTCCTGGTGACCCTAATACTGACCCATGACGGATGTTTCAGATCCAGTATGAGAATAAAAGAAGCATATGGTGAAAAAATTCCCTGGAGTTCAGTGATTTGCAGCTCAAAGGTCTTTAAAACTGATGTGATGAATATTCAAATCAGCTTTGAATTCAGGAAGTACTGTATTAATACTAAAATTGATGGAAAACTGGATCAAGTTTGACACTCCAAATTAGTGAAAACTTTTGGCCTTAAATTCTGCACTGAATGAGGATAAGAAAAGAGAAATAAGAAAAATCTTGAGATTGCTGTGAAGATAAATTCCTTAGGTTTTGTGAAGTCGTTCAGTACTACATCTCTCGCACATAACAAAGGGGCACACATGGAAAACAGTAATTTTATACTCTGCAGGGTTTGGATGGCAAGGTAAATAAGACTTGGGGATATGTAACCTATGAGCCAGTACAAGCAAATTTTGAACAATTATCCCCATGGTGACCACTGTCCAGTTGTGCACGCACAGTGTAAAGGGCAGGGGTCCTGTGGCTGGGAGAAATTATGTCAAGTTCCAACTAAAAATTTTCCAGCTATAGATTAATTGAGGAGCTGGATAAAATTTCCATAGATTTCCCACATTGTGACATATGAAAAATCCTTCTTTGTATTTTTCTTAACGTGTGTCTATGGGGTGCAAAATGCATACATCTATATTTACACAAAGTTTAGCGATTGACAGAGTTACTTTTCTTTGTTCTTTGATATGCAGGAAATGCTTTCCCTTTGGTTATGTTGTTTTTTAAAGATGTACATGAAATATACATGCACTTGAAGTTTCATTACATTCTTTTAAATAATCACAATAATTCATCTTGATTTGTATCTTTTAAGTTCTTTTTTCCCTGTGTATTGAAGTTGACTTCATCAATGAGTCAGATGACATCTGCTTCCCACAAGAAAAAGGAAAAAAAAAGGATGATTGAGAGTATATTCTCCTCCTTCTCTTGTAGGTCATTTGGATATATAACAATTCCTTACTAACACTATCAAAGGCATACTGAAGCCTCCAGCCTACTTAAATGTAATAAGCATTTAAGCACTGCTGAGCCTTGACCTAGCCTGTCCCAACTATGGGACTTGCTGTGTGCAAGATCAGTATATGGACCCTTGCCTTAGGGCTTCCAATCAGTGACAGAGCAAACCATGCAAGTCACAGAATCTCTACAGATTATCTTCACAAAACCCCAAGTGACGTGAAAGGATCTTCCCTGGATTTTGAGATGAATTTCACTCCAAGAGGAAACGTTGCTGTGAGCAGTGACAAAATGAAAGATAACTATCAAAACAATCTTATATAAAGGATATTAAATCCTTATTTTATTTACTGTCCTTCTGAAGTTTCTATACTTGAACTCACTGGTATGTATACATTTCCCCTTAAATCATTGCAGAGTTTTTTCGCAGGTTTTACTTGACAAATTTACCTCCTTTGAAGTCTTGCTTCACCCCTCAGGAGTACACCAAAAGCTCATAAAAAGCATATTGCAAACTTTTAAAACTATTATTTAGATTCTTTGTAAGAAAAGTCTGGCTTATAGGAAACCTGATGATTAGGAAGCCTTTGGGTGCATTCTGATTCTAGACTTGTTCCTGTAAAGCCCACATTTCACTCCCAGGGAACACAATAAGCCAGAAACATCAGAGTATACAAGGAAGCAGCATCTTGCCAACCAGCATCAACACAAAAAGAAAAATTAAAAGTAGCCTTCCTTCAATACACAAAGGAGATAAGAAGAGCTCTCTGGGTCTCCTTCTCATTCTCATACAGCTTCTACTCCCAACATTCGTAAATATTTGCTTTTACTTCCATGCTGTGGTCAAGAAAAAACTCAGGTCGTTACTAAAATGTCACTAAGAGGCACATCTGAGGATCTACATTTGAAATTTCTGCATAAAGGTACAACTGATTCAGCAGACCTTTCCATATTACTGTGAATACAGATATTCTCATGGCTAATGCAGGAAGCTACTGCATGTGTCACACCATACTTCCACTTGCTTCATCCTTCCACTGTACATTTGTTTAAAAGTACCAAAAAGTCAATTAATAAAAACAAACAAATGCAAATCAAAAACTTTAAATATTATGAAACCTATGAGATTTTTCATTTGCTTTCATCTGAAGAGCAAGATCAAACCGAAACTCTTCAGTAAGCTGCTTGTAAAGGGCCAAGAAAGACCTTAGAAAATAAGAACATCTGCACTCCTAGCAGATACCTACACCAAAGAATGAACAACTTACAGACAGCAGCTACCCCAGCTTTAAAGGAGCTAGCCCAGGCTTCCATGTCTCAGTAGCACATATCAATCCTGCTGGAATGTAGTTCACCTTGTCCTGGTGTACTCCCAATGAATAAATGGTGCACCTTCCTAAGGAAAATGGTGTTCAGTGTGCCAGGGGCACATACTTTCCTTCTGTTCATGAATTGCCACAAATGTGTTCCAACCAAGACGCCACCTCTCCATTAGTTGCTTTATTTGATGTCAAAGCTAACCCTGACTACTGAATGCAGAAAGCAGGGCAGTTATTGAGAAATAAATTCAAGTCCCCTACTAACCACAAAATGCTTCTTGTTTGACTTAGAAATCAGTGCTTAGGAGCACACACATTTCAAAGGCAGTGACACTGAAACGTTATCGATCCACCAACACACTCCTATCCATGGCTGTGGGCATGTTCTGGCTTGCTTGGGGGAAGCATTTTCTGTGTAAATGAATTGCTGCTTCTTCAGCTGTCAAATGTATAAAGCACACAAAACAGCTAGAAACCATCCAATAATAACATATTATCTCATAAACCTGACCTTTATCAGAAATTACTCAGGAAAGCACTACAGTGGGTGTAGAGCAATTTAAATTGTGACTTTTGGGATAGAATAATAGAGATTTGTCACTTTTAGAACATGTAGGTAACAAAAAAGCTTTCAGTCCTAAATTGTGCCTTAGATAATTTAAATGCATATAAATTTTACAAGAACTAAAGCTCCAACACTTGGGGAACAAGTTTTATAGTTTGTGTAGATGGAGAGGTGTTATGTGCAAGGAGAGAAAGAAGAGGTTGGCAGCTTTAACCCACCTTCAAATTCTCAGAGTTTTAAAGCTGCTTTTGATCCAGCTCACGCATCTGCTTTATGCTATAATGTGTTGCCTTTTATTGCCAAGAGTATCTGGAAAGCATCAGGCAAACCAATAATGGACAACAAGACAATGGTCAGATCAACCTTTCACAAGAGAACTATCTGATGGAATACCCAGTTCTCAAGTGAGATTTCTGTTCTCTTTCCTGCATTGAAGAATTAGAGAAAATGCAGGGTCAAGCATGAAATCCAGCACCAGCTGTTGCACTTGCACCTTGGAGACCAGAATAAGGTTCTTCAGTTTTGTCCATAGCTTTTTCACTGGATCACACAATTATTTCAGTAAAATAATGTAAGGGTCTGATCCTGCTTTCAAATAAATCAGCAGTAATGTCATTGTTTTCCAATATGGAGCAACCAATCAAACTTTTAGGTATAATTCCTCTCCATGTATGCACCTCCAGAGCAGCATTCACCAAGGAAGGGTTCCCATGTGGTTCTTCATGAATATTTCTGTGACTCACATAAGATTTTCTCCATAGTCTTAGTTTTATAACTTCAAATCCTGCAATGATACTTTTCTACCTGCATCCACCCTGAGTACACACACAACTGGGAGACACATAAGACATTTAATCTCTGCCATGTACTATTCACTCCATGGTACCGAGTCCAGCAGCAGAGCATTGGTTCTGCCAGACCATTATCATACATTTAGTGCTGGTTGGTAGCCAGTGCTTCTCAGGAAGAGGCAAAACGCTGCTCATTGAAACAACTGCATCAATCTCAGAATGGCAGGTGAAAACTTCAGAAGAAAGCACTTGAAAATGTGTCTGAGAGGGAAGACAACCCTCCTTTTTCCCAGAAGTGAAATTACAGACCGAAAAATACACCACATTATTCTTCCCTGTGTATAAAGTATGATCAGTTAGATTTTAGTCACTACAACTTGAAATGTAAGCAACTTATCTTTATTAGTAAAGAGCAAGAGTGAGAAGTGTTCCAAGATGAAGGAAAAGCAGACTGCTGTCTGAAATTATTTGCAGCTTCTGCAGGCCTGCCCAAGCCCAGTGTCCAAGGGATCCTCACGGAGCTGTAGCTGGGGCACCCCAGCTTCCCTCAAACCCAAAATGATTTTATAAAGCACAAGGTTAAAACCATGCCAGATCTCATGCTTTATAAATCATGCTTCCTTAATTGATGTTCAAGCACAGGCGGCATCAAATACCAGATCTTATTAACTGTTACATTGTTTGTAGAAAAGTTCTGACAAGAGTATTTCAAAGGTTCCCTTGAATTTAGTGAATTAAAATTGTTTTTATCCTTTGAGACTAGAACTAACAGATTCATGTTACTAAGGAGACCTGTCTCTGAGCAATTTCCTAGATAGCAAAATGGCAACAACAACAACAACAATCTCTAAATCCATTGTTAATAAGGCTCTTTTCTCTAATAATATTTGTGGCACATGCTAAAAGCATGACTATATTGTTACAAAGGCACTCACATGGATGACCTACATGGCTCGTTCATGTCCTTGCTGCTTATCAAACTTTGATATAGCTATCTAAAAGAGATGTCAGTAAACATTTACACAACACTTTTTTATCCAATATTCTGTTATGATAAATGCAAGTGGTATCCTTAAAGTACCTGGAATTTCAGTTCATGAGCTTTTCAATACTGATTTAAATTACTGTTGCTATCTTCTTATAAAAGCAAACTGCAAAATCCTAAAACAGGGACAGATCATAAAAAACCTCAAACATTTCTCAGGCAAATGTATAAGTATGTAAAGGGGATCAAAGCTGAATATATAAATCCAGGATGTGAAAGAGAACAAAATACTCTCAAAGTGTCTAAAATCACTGACAGACAATCTATCTGCCTAATGTTAGACTACCAACTAAAAGATAAGGAAAACATAAAAGGGGAAAAAAATCCTTTCATACTATAGGGGAGAAAAAATTAAGCCAAAAATCCCCAGAAAAAAAACCCCACATGTACAATGCTCACAGTATGCCCAAGCTTATTTATGCATTTCTCAATCAATGTATATATAAGGAAGTATGAACCAAGAACAAACATATAAAGATAAAACATCATAGAATCATAAAAGATGCCGAGCTGGAAGGGACCCATCAGGATCACAGAGTCCAACTCCTGGCCCTGCACTGGGCATCCCAAGAATCCCATCATGTGCCTGAGAGTTGCCCTAATGCTTCCTGAACTCAAGACACTGCTGCAACCACTTCCCTGGGAAGCGTGTTCCAGTGCCCAACCACCCTCTGGCTGAAAAACTGCCCTGATATCAAACCTAAACCTTCCCTGACTCAGCCTCCTGCTGTTCTCCTGGTCCTGAGGCTGAAGGCATCTGTACCTGCCCCTCCACTTCCCCTCACAAGGATATTGTAGGCTGCAGGGAGGTCTCCCCTCAGTCTCCTCCAGGCTGAGCAGACCAGGTGACCTCAGCTGCTCCTCATATGGCTTCCCCTCAAGGCCCTTCACCATCCTTGTGGCCCTTCTTTGGATGGTGTCCAGTACCTTAATACCTTTTTGGTGTTATGCACACTGCACACAGGACTCAAGGTGGGGCTGCCCCAGTGCAGAGCAGAGGGGACAATCCCCTCCCTTGCCCAGCTGGCCATGCTGTGCCTGATGCCCCCAGGACAGGGTTGGCCCTCCTGGCTGCCAGGGCACTGCTGGCTCACATTCAACTTTCCATGGCCCAGGATCCCCAGGGCCCTTTGCACAGCCCTGCTCTGCAGCCTCTCATTCCCCAGTCTGTCCGCACAGCCAGGGCTGCCCCAGCCCAGGTGCAGAACCCTGCACTTGTCCTTATTGACCTTCATACAGTTGGTGATTGCTCAGCCCTCTAATTTGCTGAGGTCAAATCTCAAAACCACTGAAAATCACCTCTTAATCTTTGTCCATCAGGATATACTTAAAGTTTTTAGGAATTCTTTCAAACAGCTGACAAATCTGCCTACAAGTAAAATTGTATTTTAAAAGTCAGTGAAAGCAGTTGTTCTACAAACTAAAGGAAGATATAAAAAGTGAATCCATGTCTACCATGCAAGATGCTTTTAGATAATTTAATAAAGAGAAGCACTGAAAAGTAATTCCATTGAAAATGAAGGTAGAATAGAAAAACGAAGAAGCTGTGGTAGAAGGAGGAATAGAAATTTTAAAATGTTTACTGAATCTAATTTGAAATAATCGGTAAGTAAAAATATTTTTTTAGAATATTAAGCAGATGTTTAATCATCAGTTGAAAAAATTAATTACTAGATAACAAAATTTCAGGTTATTGGCAAAATATTGCAAATTCAAGGTAAAATAAAGTGTCTCAGTTGCCTGTGTGAATTTTGATGGAAAATATTTTGTATAAATTTTGTTATATAAAACCAGTTTAGGCCACGACCCTGTAAAAAAAAACTTCTAATTTTGTGAACTTTGGGTGGTTGACTTTCACCTCTGGAGCATTTTGGTCCCATCTAACCACTCTGTGCTGCAGCAACACCTGACATTAAGTGTATTCTACTGTCTGACATAGTCTTGAAATAATCAGGATTTACTTAAAGAACACAGCTACAAAATAAAGCTATAGGCTGTCTGGCATATTAAATTGTTCCTGTTTTGTCTACTGGATAACTGTCGCATTAAGAGACCTCCCAGGAAGAACAGTGTTAAAACAGAGTTTTCATGACAATGAAAGACATTTCAGAGACACTTGTTAGTGAAACACATATTAGGAGGCATCTGTTACCAGTAGGTTTTGGATTGTTGCACCAAAGAGAGAAAGGGTGAAGAGATAAAGAGAAGAAATGCTGCTCATCCCTCAGCTGTACAGATAAAAAATGGGGAAAGAACTGAGCAGTTTAAAAGAGGAAGGAGGCATGCCAGGAAGACAGAAACACATAAATGTTTGTGTTTTAAAGAGAATGGATTGTACAAAATGTGGCTGGCAAGAAGTTATTATACAGGCTGGAACTTGAGTACAGCCCAAGCTGAGCTAGTGGATGAGGAATAGAAAGCCCTGATGCAGAAAGACCTAGGCAGAATTTGGCACTAGCGAAATTGGAGACAAAGCAAAGCTCTTAGCTGAGGTGTCTGGTACTATCATAAAGGACCTATAATATATATATTTTTTTAAGCTTTTCTTTCTTACTTGACAGTGGGCTACTCAAATCCAAGAGTAATGACAAGCAAAGCAGGCTGTAGTGTGCAATACACAACATACTGTGTTTACTAACATAAAACTGTAAGTAAACCTGATGCAGCAAAGTGCTTGTAATACTCACTAGAATGAAATTCTATTTAGCTTCCCAAGATAAGATTAATAATGGTAAATTAATTTATGCTCCCTCTAAACCAGTAGGCACAGACATGCACCCAGTATAGTCATGATAATGTCTGGCTCACTTGTCTCCAGTGCAATAAATTTAGATGAGGTATTCTCTATGCAAATTGAAAACAGATATCTGATCCAAAAGAAAGTGATGCTGTACAAAACAATTTGCAGGGCTCTGTCAGGCTGTACTGAGTAATGCTCCTATAAATTAGCGTGATATGAAATCCACCTAAGCCAAAAGCACTCTCTTTTTGACCTACACCATAAGATACAAGATTATTTAAGTGACAGGATGGGTAATGAGTGCTGTAATTGTCCACACATTTTGTATTAAAATTACAGTGAGCGATAAGATTAGAACAGTGCAGTCACATACGGATTTTATTTTTTTACATACAGGAATGAATCACTATAAATAAAGTAACAACAGATGAGTTCTAGAAAATTCAAAGGCTGAAATTTGTAGCTCATGCAAAGTCTCAGCTGCTTGTGTGAGTCTGTTGGTTACCCCAGAGTAGAAGTACTGCAGGCAATAGCACTTCTGACAGTTCTACTTGCAATGTAACCCAAAAATGGTACAAGAGGGACGTCCACCACCTTTCTGTCCATCTTTAATGTTAGGCAAGTTTCCCAGATTTTCAAAATTTAAAAAAAAAAAAGATAAAAATTTAAAATTTGCAGTTTCAGCCCTGCAGAGATACTCTTGGCACGCTAATGGGGAAGAGGAAAGTTGTCAAAAGAAGGTCTCTGTACCATTGTATACCCTGAAGTTATTTAGATGAGATTGAAGGACACTAATAGGTACCAGCTGGCTACATTCTCTAGAGTAATATACCAAATAAGCACAGCCCAAACACTCTGTCATGCCCCTCTTCACACCTCCTGCCTAAGAGGTGAGGATAAGGAACTGCTCACCACCTGAGAGGTGACTTTTGCTGTATTTCCTTGAATTCTAGGCATGATACACACATTTTTTAAGGTCCTGCTGCATTGTCTGAGTGCTTTTCCTTCCTAGATTAAATTTGAATTACGTGAAAGGATAAAAAACCAGCATGTAGCCCAATAAGGCTCAATCCATGTAAGTGCATAGAAATCAGGTATGCCCACCTGAACAAGGAGCACAATGGAGAACCTAATTTTACACATACACAACTCTCCCAACAATAAACAAACAACACAAAAGCCAGATTTCACATGCATTGTGAAGTTCATTGGCTGAGTGGCATCTTATTCATAAAATACCTTTATACCTTCTGTGGACCTCCCAAGCATGCAAGGTACCTCCACCTACCATTACGAGTACCACCACCTGATCCAAGGTAGAAAAATTAGGCTGCAATTTTCCAAAACTGCAAATCTGAGCAAGTGCACACAGAGCTCCCAGTCATAAAGTAAAGGCCAGCTTTCAGAGATGTAGTGAGAAGTAGCTATGGATTCAGAGACTGACAAGGCTCCCTGGTCAGGGTTGCATAACTAAAGTCACTTCAAAGCAAAACAATCCTGATCTCCTTGCTGTCCCACTTTAAAACTAAGCTTCTCAGCAGTTCAGATGTGGAGAACAGGTATCAGTTATACTTGGACAGCAAGACAAAATTGCTTGAGTTATCCCAAAACATTGTGCTTGATTTAGAATCTCTTGGATTCCAACAAGAACTGAAAAAAGCCCCAGATATTTTTAATGTCAAATGTGCCAACTGTTGCTTGCAATAAAAACACGTAGTCCTTATGAGTTGTTGTAAGCCCACTGGCATACTGTCTGCCTTGTGTCTTCTGTGTTCTCAAACTGCAAAACCAAGCTCAAGACTGAAGGCATTACAGTTTAAATGTCACCAAAAGTAGCTAAAAAAATGTAATTCCAAATTATTCATATGCTCCTGCCGCACATATCATTCTATAAGTGCATTTCAGCAAGGTTAGAATATAAAAATCCCATCATATTGAAAATATGAGCAGCATTTCAGATGTACAAATGGTTGTGTAGAGTCAGCCTGAAGCTCCTCAGACCCAGGAACTTCACCAACGGCAGAGGCCAGAAGAACACAACAAAAATAAATAAAATGCATATGCTGTTTCCTTCAATACTTGAACACCTTCAAACACGGGAGGCAGATTCCTCAAATGAAAGGTTTCAATGGATATTGTAATGCTGAAAGGATTTATCTTCCTGTAAGCTTTTTCTCATTGAATCAGCATACACCAATGTCTATGGCAACTTATTTCACAGCCTATTGTTATTTCACAGCCTATTGTTATTTCACAACTTTACATTGTCTATGCATATTATATTATTTTACTGTACTCTGGACAGATACCTGGACTCAAAGGGGTTTTTATCAAGAACAACAAGGCAAATCAGCAAGGCATTTCAGCTTAAGAGGCATGAAAACAGTCCCAACTTAATCATGTGCCTGCTCTGTCAGTTTTATGCTCAAGAATTTTGCTGGCACAAAACTGAAATTTGTGAATTTATACAGATAATTCCAGAACATCTTGCACCTCTGGACTTACATCCTGCAAAATATATACTAAAAAAACTCTACAGTCTGAAAAAAATTCTCAAATCAAATGCAATGCTGGACATTTCATTAGTAAGTTATTTTAAATATATATATTTTTAGCCCAAAGTAAATAAACATCTGCAGTTTTGCAGCTGAAATACTGTAACATCTTAGAGCATTTGAAGTCAGAAACTGAAACAGTCATTAGCTTGCCATAAATGAAAAGGTCTGCCTTTGTCCTAGCTGAAAGATGAGCCAAAAAAACCTAAAAAGCTGATAGAGCAAATGAAAGGGGGTTTCATCAAATCCCTGTGTTTGACCCATTTTTCATCTGTAAAGGTCCCTTAGGCTGTCATATAAAATAAAAAAGGCTTTAACAAAAGATTGCAGCCTTTAGCTGTAAGCTGAATGATAGTAAAATGTACATGGTTTTTAATGTAAAGGTATTAATATACATTTTGATTTTTTTTAATCACAAATTTTAAAATAGTAGAACGTGCAAAGTGAAAATAAGATCATGGTCTATGCTATTATTATAATACATATCCAATATTAAAGGGATCACAGTGTTCCAGGTCTGTAAGAAAAATAAATACCATCGATGCAAGCTGCAGCAAATTAAAGCCATTTAGAAAAACAGAAATATTAAATTTAACACATGTTGGAAAGGGACCCCACTAATTGCATTGTACACAACCAGGTCTTGTGAGGCAATGGCTCAGAAAATCTAAAAAATATTCATATGGGATTGAGCTTTTTTTTTTTCCTAGGAAA
>WAAE01023249.1:0-20536 GCA_013400495.1 Nicator chloris
AGTTCGGCAAATTTCCTTGCTTTGTTCACACAGTACATATAGCTAAATCAAAATGGACACAAGATCAAAACATTGCTGACTTTTACTTAGCATTTGGTAGAACATGAGGAAATCGCCTTTTCTGAGCAGCACTTTTCATGCAGCCTCCATGAACCCACCTACCCTGTGTTAAATGTAAAGCAGTATAGATTGCATATAACAATTGTGCTGTTCTTTCCATTTTCCAAAAGTGGTGCCTTATCGCACAAATGATATCATTGCCCAAGTGTTTCAAGAAGTTTAATTAAATGTATCACTTCCAATAAATTCCTTGGGCAAATGGTCTACCATAGGGGCACATAAAGAATGTGAACATTAATTGCATTTGAGATTAGCCTTGTTGAATTGAATTCTCACACACTGATACCCTTTCTGCTTAAGCCATAAATATCAGGCATTTATACATCCAGCTATTGGCAGGTTTACTGTAAAGTAATATTCCCACTAGACTGAAAGTCTACATGGGAAAAAGTTTACTATAGCAGAACTACCTGCTTACAAATTACCAGTGAGGCAGGCAGTACCTCTCTTTTGATACTCTTTACAAATGCAGAGTTTCTATTCTATATCATTCCATTAACAACCTCTGTATCAGAGAATTGCACATGAAAAAATCCCTGCAGTTTTATAAACCCTCAAAAATTTCTGGGTAAAACAAACCCCACCAACAAAAAAACAACTGAAAGAAAGCCAAAGCAAGGACAGCTGGTTAAAAAATCCAATTTGTTGATAAATTAATTAAATTCCCTACTGATCAAACCCTGACTGAACATGCCTCACGTGGGAGAGATTGAAAGACAAATTCGCTAATTAATGTTAATGCAGGGATTGGAACAATTAGAAGAATAGGTTCACAGCAGAAGATCACTCTTTTGCTCAGTTAGTACAAGCACGGTAACTAGATCTTCACATTTGCAAGAGCTATTGTGAATTAAACAATTCCATTACACACAACACAAGTAATAATATTGCAGTCCCCTTGTGGAGGGAAATGTAAAACAAGTAAGGAATAGATGTTCTTTCTGGGTTTATATGTAATTGTGTCCCAGTACCCTGAGTATCATGGGAAAACCTTAAGGGATTAGTACTACTGTGCCACTTCGAGTAGTCTAAATGATTACCCTGTCTGAACATGTTTTCAAGGCATGTTCTAATAGAGACTTAACCATCAGTAACTAGTTGATTATTATACTTGTATTTCAGTGAATATGGTTGTAAAATAGGAAATTGGATAAACTCACCTGTGTGGTATTACAGAATAATGAGAGATGGGAAAGCTCCAGATGAATAAATTAAAAGTGGCTGAATTCCCTTTATCAATGCTTACGTTCACTACTGTTGATTTTTACAATGAGATGAAGACTGCATACGTGGTGGTGACCTGCCTGACTCCTTCCTAGCTTTGATAGATCTGTTTTAAAAATTAATTCTGGATGAAGTAAGGATCTTAGCCTACATAAGGGAAACTCACAATATCAGTTATACTTTTATTGAGTTTATTGGTTTCTGTATGAAAACTAGCATAGCACAAAAGACATTTGCCAGTTCCTGGTGATTCTACCATTTTTATAAATTATTTCTTTAAGATTATTTATCGTATATTTCTATTTTGCCACCATGCTATCTCTTAATTACTGATCAATATGACTCTAAATATAGAGCTACTCAAATGGTAGACTACAAGGAGCCGTAATGGACTACTGGATAACTAATGTCTGTTTTAACAAGTCCATAACCATGTATTTGCTATAGGAGATACTTTACTATGGCTCCAAAGGAGCCATTACAAGCTATTGACTTTGAGCACATTCCTACCCATCTAATTATGTATTAATGTTACTGCTGCTACTGTCACAACAGAGAAAACTGAAGCGAGACAAAAAGTTAAGAAATGAAGTGCAGGCAAATTTATCTAGCATGGAAAATTCTAAATGAAATGTTTCTTTTCTGCTCTTTACACCTTTCTTGGTAAAAAACCATAAAATTGGTGAGCAGCTGAGAGGAAGGGGGATGACTATTAGAGCATTCCAACACTCAGTGGATTCAGTTTCCAGTAAGGTAGACAGTTGTTTCTTTTCATTCTACATTCCTGAACAGAGGCATCACACAAATTTTTCTTTTTAATATTGGGCTGAGTGATAGGAGCAAGTGTTTTCTTCTTCCATCTACGTAATGTTGCACTGATTTTCATACAAAATCCTTACAGAGAAAGGAGATTAATTTATTTTGATTTATCTGGGTTCAATTTTCAGTAATATAAGGAAATTCAGTAAAGCAAGGAAATTTTCATTTATTTCATTTTGCAGCAAAGAATTTGCACAGCTTTAGTCCTGGCTGCATGTAAAAAGCAAAGAAATAGAAGAGGGATGTAATGAAATCTAAAAGGGAAGCAAAGCTAAAATGAAGGAACAACCCTCTCCAGATGAACTAAGTATCTTTCTGCCTCCTCAAAACACAGCAAGACCTCCAGCTACATCCCCAGCTTTCCTGCATTCAGGAGTTTGTATTCACATTTATAGAAATTACAACTACTGTCTAAGGCTACTAGTGGAAGACACAGTGAATGCATCTGAGAATGGGGTCAAAAACAAGCCAGAGACAGTATAATTTTGTCAGACAGAGAGTTTCTAAGTCCTTCTCTACCATATTAAGATCCTCATAAGAAACCTTGTGACTGTCTTCATGACGATGAGGCAATCCATACCTGGACATCTTACTTTTCTAACACATAGCAGATATAACCCATAAAGTGATCAAAAGAGAACATTTTCCTGAATTCCAGTTGAAAACTTCATCATAAGTCTGGAATGCAGAGTGCAGAATACTTTTTCCTTTAAGTAACCACTCCTCCCAAACATATAACTGTTTCTTCAGTAGCGTGTGCAGTTTCAGTACCTCTAAATCAAGTCCTTTCCCCAAAACCGTCCATATGCAGCATGGGAGGGAATGGAAAATAGAATTTTCTAGCAAAATTACTCTTGCACATGATTTGCTATGGCCTCTGACCAAAAACTTCCTGAATTGAAAATGAATCACCTTGACAGTTATGAAAAACTAAGGAATAGGGCTTGGAAATGTCCATAGAGTACATATTCTAAGCTGTATAATTCTAGCCCTTATCCAGAATCTTAGATGGAATCTGTCTCACCTAACTTCAGGAACCTCTAATGTAGGTGTTTAGAGCTGAGCTGAACTCTAAATCTAGGCAGTGTCTGCTGTCATTTGAGAAAAAAGAGCATTCTGAAAGCACAATTATTTTGACTTATTTTAGCCATCTTTACCAGAATTATCTATATTATAATATAAATATTAAAAATAAGCGTAATGTGCCCAGTTTAGATACGTAGTAATCCACATCTAATTTGATTAATTCATCCTCTTAAAACAAAGTTTAAGGAGTGGAAAAGGCCACAAGTTACATATCTTAAAGAACTGCACAAAGAACAGGTAAGAGAGAGAGTTTTCAAGTCTCGCTTGACAGCATCTCACCCTTAATTGCACCAAAAGGTACAGCCCACAGATCATACTGTACAAAACCATAAAACCGAAACACGCCCAACCACAGGATGTGTCAGAAACATCCTGAATAGCCTGACTTTTCGTCAAAACAGAGAGATTTGGGGAACCAAAACTCCAGAAGAAATTTCTTAATTCACAGGTTACTAGGATGTTAGTCCAAATATTAATTAGAGGTGAAGGGGCAGCTAGAGGTCATTAGGGCTAACTTTGAGGATAGATACTACTTCAAAAGTAGCTCAGGTTGCTTAAGGGCCAAGTCCAATTGAGTTCTGGATAGCCTGTCTGGGACATCTGTTCAAGTAAAAAGTCTACTGCATCTGCAAACATTACAAAATGTGGTGAAGCAGAGATAAGACTCCTGTTAGAAACAATACTCTGCAGTCCTTCATTTGATAAGGCAGCATTCAACATGAGAAAGAAGGTGAGGAAGCATGGATGTACACCACCTACACAAAACCCCAACTCTCTGTTAATATTTCCTTGGCATAGTTTAGTAAGCTACTTAGTTTGATTCAATGGGATAATATAATTATCTTTTTCAGTTCTACTCATTAAAGGGAAAAAAACCAAAAAAGACAAAAAGTTTCCTTAAAGAAACCTGAGGACAAGAGAGGCTACAGTCCTTTTTTGATCATTTTGCTAAAATAATGGGTGTTATGGGTGCTCAATTACACCTAATTGACAAGAAGCTAGTGATAGCTAAGAGTTCAGGGAGACAGAGTCTGATGTCCCCAGCTGAGTTTTAAATCTAATGTAGCTATATTTGATCTTTATTTCACAGAAGAAGAATGCATTACAAATGAAAGGACAGGAAAGAATGAGGAATTGTGGTATAGCTGCATATCTGGAACAGCCTCAAAGAAATTACAGACACTGCAAACATAAAACCACTGACTGAATTAATTAACTAATGAAATTTCATTTCTCATTTCTTCTCTTCTGCATTGTAATACTGCATGCCCTTGAACTGCCACCTCACAAGTCTTTATTGCTGGAAAAACAAAGGAGTGAGACACACCAACATGCACTTTCTCTTATATTTGTTATGGATGATTCCAAACTATGCCAAATAGAATGGGCTTGGGAAAACACTGCAAAAGCAACATTTATGTATCTATATATATGTAATTCAGTAGCAGAAAAGGTTTTTGCAGTATCATCAAAGTTATAGCCAAGCTAGTGGGTGCAGATAGAGTCATATCCTCACCCTCTGTGCTAGAATGGTTCATTGTTTTCCACTATAGATATATATAATTTTTCCTTCCCTTTGGAAGGGAAAATTAGGGCAGTTAGGCATGGGTGTTCTAGGGTGGGTAATATCAACCACAAACAAATCAAACCCAAAGGGTTTGGCCCTCATTAAGACAACTGAACCTTGTAACTTCCCCCTTTCAGAAGAGTTAGCTAAGGACATCCAATAGTGGTAGATGTCCATGTGCATCATTTCCCCTCTCCTTTCACCTCATAGGAGGCAGTTTGAGCTGTGACAGCTTCGTGGTGATTAGGCAGAGCAGAGCAGTCCTGTCTATGCTAGAGCCAGTGATCCCCATCACACAGGAATGTGCATGCTGTGAATATTACTAAAGCATACTGGGTTGCACAAGATCACCAGCAGTGGAGAGTAAATGCCAAAATGAATATCCAGTCTGAACTGAGAATCATACAGATTTCTGTTTGAAGCAGTAGGAACTCAAAACCCCAAAAGAATTTGGAAAAAAGTTGCAGCAACTGAACTCAAAGGTTTAGCAAAACTATTCAAGATGTCAGTAAAGTTCTTACAAATCAAATATTAAGGCTGCAACCACAGATTTATTTTTCAAATCCTTTCTTGTAATGCAAACCAAAGAACTCTTTAAAAGTCACTTGTCTTCATATGTCTCCTTTCAAGCTCTTTTTCTGATCAAGTGAAACTTCACACTGTCAAGGATTGTGTTGTAAGGTATATAGCAGTGAAGCAATTCATCAGAGTTGAATTTATAGTAAATCAAGGTTGCATGGTGTTCTGTTCTTCCAGATCACCAGGATATCAGTAGCAGTATTGCCAGTGAGTGAAAAAGTGCTAAGAGCTATGTATAAATGATACATTTCCCAGAGCTCATATGAAAGTCATGGTATCTTTGCTAGAGGAACTGCTAGGGTAAAAAACGGTCCTTTCCTGGTTGTCACACTCTTCCTGAAAAATAATTGTCTGATGAGTCAAAACGGCTTTTTATTATTACCCCTGCATCTAATTTTGTTTGTTTTTACAGAAATATTCCCAGTCAGTAGCAGCATTGTCTTAACACGAAGCTGCATCATGTTGGTGTCTTGTGCACAGTATCCAAAGGTTTTGCTTTTAGTGTCAGCATGCAAGAGCAAGAGGATTTTCACAGTTGAATTGAGTGATATTTCTTAAGGTATGTGGCTTTGCTTATTATTGCTTTAAAATAACTACATCTTTTGTACATTAATGCTGAATATGAAAGTGTACCTTAGGGCTTCACTGTGGTTTTTTCACCCCCTGCACTGAAACGCTGAGCAGTGCTTCATTTGCCAAAAACCAGATGCTTCTTCCTGCTCCTCCTGTAGCCAAATGTTTGATTCGGATGGGATTTCGCATCTGTTATACCAGTTATGGGAATTGCAGGAACTCATTAGCACTCAAGCCCTATGTCAGCAGCTTCCTCTGGGAAAGAGAGGAAAATGAGTGCCCCACAAATAATCCACAGCAGGAGGTTTCATCCCTTCAAAGATATCAAGAGAGGTATCTGTAGTTCTGTAGCTATTTCTAAAAGCATTTCTAATATACCTATTTCTTTTCTTCACAAAAATGCTTAGATTATTCTGCCAGCGAGCAAGTCTGATCATTGCCTTCATTGGGAATAGAAATATTGGAACATAAATCAGTAATTTATTTTTAGGGGATCTCTTAAGGATTTGATTTACTTTAACATGAGTAATCTGTCCTGCAGATACATCAAAAATAAACTTTGAAGGCTGCTCTTCAAACTTGCACCATATGTACTGGCAAAGCTCTACTGTTTTTTTCCTTTTTATTGGCATCTTCACAGGACAACACCTTGACATAAGAATACATCCAACTCCTCTCCCCCTTTATAAGACTGGCTTGTTGTTAGAATGGATACTGTCCAGGAATTTAGTACAGTTGAATGTTTGTTGCAACTTTATCACTTCTTTTCAGTACTGACATTTTAAACGAGCACGAAAAAACAAGAAGAGGAATATTTTTGTTTTCTTTAGTTTCTCCAAAATTTATTTTGGGCACAAAGGTGCTGCCATTTGGATGCTTTTAAGTATAAATAACACATTTGTTGCCTTTTATGCTGAATAAACAGACCAAGGTTGTGAAATGAAATGTCAGATATATTCTTAGCAACTGAGCCATTTCTCATAAAGGATCAGTGAATCTAAACATTTTTTTTCTGATTTGCAATTAGCAGCTTTGCCTTTCCAGTCAATCCTGTTCTACATGTAGAGAAGTTCTCTTCTGTTCCCTTTGAGGTCTATTTCTTGACCAACATGAGATAATTTTTTAAATTTTGGTGTCATATTCCCATAAAACCAGGAATTACACTGTCATTTATTGACTGTTTTTAAGAACAGTTGGCGAACCTCCTCCTCTTAAAAACCAGTTGGCTAGTTCTGCCACACCAAGGAGGGATTGCCAGTAGGTACTATGAAAAGTAAGTGTGTTCCCTGTTCTGAGATGAAAGACATTGCAAAGCACTTAAATTTCCTGTTGAGAATAAATAGGACCACTGAGGAGTGAAGAGTTATTTTCATACACATGCAGAAATTACATAAATGAGTGATTGTGTGAAACAGCTCTGCAGAGCAGAGAAGGCTGTTCAATAATAAAGCCAAGAATTGTTTTCAGAACTTTGGTTGTTAAATGAGTGACAGCATTTGGCCAGATTGTTTTTGGTTTGACAGTTGTGATAAAGAATCCATTTTGTTCCAGTCCTCGTAGTAAGTTTCTTCCACTTATCCCAACCTAAGAAGCCACACAGAAAATGACCAGATATAATTCATACCACAGCCTATGAGAGCAGAGGCTTGTTTAATTTCCAAAACCATCCTGCTTCATGTATTATTCCTGCAATTTAATATAATGACTTTCTTAATGTCTCACTTGGATTCACTTCAGTAAAATGTCCTTTATCCTCCCTCCCCCCAGTTTCCTGCTTAGAAATTGCAGATTAATGAGAATTTACGTGGATGAAATGAATTCTGCTCCATCAACTCTCAACTATTTGTGAGTGGTTTAGAAGTTGTGGGTTAGTTGAACTGCAGATGCAGGGACACCGAGCTGGCTCCTTGCAGAGACAGCTCTGGACTGGCAAGCATTTTGTGCTACTGTAGAGCGCTGTGGGATGATGGCTTTACAGTTTGCAGGGTCAAGTTGGCCCAGAACCAGTTTACAGAGCCTAAACTAAAATCACTTGGCCTCCCTGCACCATGCAGAGTCAACCAAACCTCTCTGTGTGGCACTGGTCCAAGCCTGGCACGGCTGACTTGGAGAGGAGGTAGAGTTTGATGGGCTCTGCATTATAACTCAAAGAACTTTCTTTCTCCATGCCTCTGTGCTGCTTTCTGGCAGTGCTCCTGGTCCGAGGGATTATTGCTAAGATGGAGAGTGGAACTGCTGTACACAGCCAGCATGGATCCAGTGCTGTGCCTGAACTGGTTGGTGCTCACTGCTGGAGTGGGAGTCTGGGACAGAGACACCTGAAGGGCTCTGCTAAAGTCAGCTCTGGTCTACCTGCCTTGTTGGCTACACCACACATGGTAGTCACTCTCTTTTATCTCACACTTGTTCAGTTCTTTTGTATATCTCAGGCATCCTCATCCTCCTTACTTGGTTACCTCCTTGTGGTTAGCAGATAATAAATTCCTTTCTGAAAGCAGGCTGGGTTTCGGGCATGCTTATCAGTTAATGTTGGGGGAAGAAATGCTTTTTCTGAGTAAAAACTCCAATTTTCCAGTTTCTAGGACATTGAAACAGCAGTGAGTGGGACCAGCCAGCACAGTAAGGGCTACCTCAAAGGTTTCCATTGTGCTTTCCTGCAAATCGGGAAAAATCTGTGAAGCCTGTCAGCCAAACTGTGCCAGGGAATTTAATGGGAGACTGCTTGTTACCACAGACCAAAGGGATCCAGACTTAGTGCAAAGTGCAGTGGTATTTCTTGCCTGGGAATAGCTGTCTAGCACAGGGGTAACTTGAGGACGATTGCATAAACTATTTGGCTTCAGGGGAGGTAGTCATTACTGGTCTGGAGTCTACAAAGGGAGCCTCCTTATCCCCGGCTCCATAGAGGGCAGTCTGCATTCCTCTACCCCAAATATGTATCTGAAGGCTGCTCAAGAGCCATTAAAACATCTCTAAATTATACTGTTAGGTTTTGAAAATAAGTTTAAAATGTTTTTGAAGAGAAGCATATGACAGGAGGTCTTTATAGTGTTTCTGGAGATAAATGGGTCGTGCCAGAGCAGACCCAGAGAAAGCAGAATACAACCTGCTGCTTGCTGACTGCCAATGAGCATTACTGCCCATTTAGGAGTACAAGAACAAAAGACAAACTAAATTATTAACTGCATGTACTTGAAAAGAATCTTAAAGGTTACATCTTACTGCATGAAACTCTTTTACCAAACACCACATCAACAGCTGTATGTTAACTCTTGAACTTTTGTGCTGGGAAACTTCTTCTCACGCCTCACTTTTCGAATGTCAGTTTTCTGATAGAGTCTTTGGTGCACTGAAATGTCGAGAGAGCATTAAAAAACCCAGTCTATTGAAAACTAGGTTTGCAAAATTCAATCAGTGAATGATGGGTCCTACATAAGTTGTTGAGAAAGCTAAATGACACCTGTGAAGGGGAAAGTTTACATGAAACAAAGCCTAACATTAATTTAAATGTCATTTTACTGTAATAGGGGCTGGAGTATCTGTCACATGCATATCCAGGGCAACAAGAAGCTTTGGGAATCTTCTACTATAATGCTGAATTTTAGGTATTTCTGTAACACTGATCTCTCTACATATATCTTGAGAGAGCTGAGATCCTGAATGCACTGCATGGCATTCTTCCTCTTTGTATGACATATGTGACCTTAGAAAATACCTCTCTAAGATAATTCCTTATTTTTCATTTTTTTTTTGAAAACTTTCTAATGCATTTTTTCATGATATATCTAGAAGGCTTTTCCCTTTTTCCTCCCTGTGGGTATATCCTAACTCTGGAGTAAAACTTATACCCCTTGAAACTGATGCATCTTGATGCAAAGAAAAGTCTTCTGGAAGCATTATCCACTCTTGATGAATTCAGGTTTCTGGAATTATCTGTTCTAGAGTAAGGGAAATTCAGGGAAAACCCAAAATTAAGAAATGCCTTTGTGACTGATTTTTCAGCCTTGTTCTTCCAGCTATCAACAAAAACTGATTTATCCCTTCTCAGCATGTAATCCTGATTGACTGTAGTCTTCACAGCTGACTGTGAAGAACTAGCAACACCAAAGTGAATATCTGTTGAAGGTACTCCTAATAAAGAGAAGGATTCTTTTTTCTGAAGCTTCATCCAGTCTTTGTGCACTGCAAAGGGAGTACCAACATCTCTAGAAGAGTGCCAGGGCATTAATTCCAGAATCTCTCATTCTTTGGCACTGGTTTTCCAAAGTTGTGAAGACATATACACCTTAGAGGAGAAAAGTATTTATACAGGGAAAGCTTCTATGGGAAAGTAATTCAAAGACCTTTTTGGTTTTTCTCCCAAATATTTTTGTGAGTGTTTATCATCCAGAAAAGAATCCCAGGGAAAAGACTGTTGTATTCATTTTCAATCAGACTGACAATCTTATTTTCTGTTTGTGAATATGGTAATAATATATTTTCTCCTGGTACCACAATGCCCTTTTCTAAGAAAGCAGTGGCAAACTTTATCTGGGGCATGTTAATGAAGTCCTTTGACAGAAGATAGACTTCATAGGAAATTCCCACCTCACTTCAGCTCTCAAAAACAAGAGGATGAAGAGCTATATAACCTTTTGTACTTGGGAAAGTTTTATTGTTAAATTTTGCTTTCTCAAAATATAAGAGCACGACAAATAACAAACAAAAAACCCCAGCAAAACAAATCCTCTTCCATGTGTGGAATTAGTTCAGTTTGGCTGTCAGGTTTCACTCACAAGGCAGCCCTAATCATTTCTCTTCTTCCAAATCTCCTCTTTAAAAACAGTGTGATACCCCATTAGAACAACTTATAAATGATGTGCATAACTACCTTTCATTGAAAAAAATGGGGAGGAGTGAGAAGGCTCTCAGAGACCTTAAGAAGTTTAGAACTGTTTCTCTTTGCAGGGAGGAGTAGGAATTTCCATCTTCCACAGACCCTCTAAATTGCTTTAGCCTATTCAAACTACTGTAAAGAGATTGAGTGCACAGAATGAAGTTGTCTAGAATGACTGGAGACAAATTGCACATTTCAGAAGATTAAAGAAGCTAGTTTCCATCCCCACCTTGGGGATCAATGAGGAGGTGTGCCAGGGTGTGCTATCTCAAGGAGCTTCTTGCTGCATGCTGCTTATCCTCAGCTGGCTGCAAGAGGGCTTTGGTCACACTCTGGCTGGGAAGGAAGTTCCTTTGCTCTTTTGCCTTTGGGTTATATCTGACCTGAAGTCATTGCACATACACTTAAAATATTTTAAATTAGTGGCAGTCTTCAGCAGCAGGGAGCCCAGCACATGCTGACAGAATATTTTACTTTTCTTGATGGGTGGCTTTTCCCAGGCTGTTCCTACCTCAGCTAAACAGCTGTCAGTATCTGGGAAAATAGATGTCAAAGAGCTTAGTTAATTCCAAATTACCTGCAGACTGTGCTTCAGATTTACTGCTTGTTTATCATTCTTGAAAAGGGAGTAAAAGTAGTTTATTAATGTAAATATATTTTCTTAAAAACTTCTCCAAACAAACAACAGCAGACTGGAAGAGATGTGGGTCACTGAGAATTGGTATTGCAAGACTCTTACGATATAAAGTTTTTCATAAAATTATGAGGCTGCACCTTAAAGGCAATTAATTTTTTCCTCCCTATTTGAATGAAGAGGAAATCCAGATTCTCACTGCTCTAATTTTGCAAAGTCTTTCTTTACATCCCAGAAAGAAATATTGTGCTATTATCCTCCAACTTAAATTTCTATTTTCTTTCCTTGTTCTTGTTTCTCAGATAATATACTGGTTGGGTCTGTCTGGTATGGAGTTAATGTTCCTCAAAGTGGCCCATATGGTGATTTGTTTTTGATTGGAGATTAAGAATTGCTGATAACACACCAGTGTTTTGGCTCTTGCTGAACAGTGCCTGCATGGCATTTGGGCTTTCTCAGTTTCTCACACTGCCTCCCCAGTGAGGGGGCTGGGCTGGGCAAGGGGCTGGGATGAGACACAGCTGGGACACCTGACCCCCAACTGACCAGGAGGATATTCCAGGACCTATAATGTAACACTCAGCAAGAAAAGCTCAAGGAAATGAGACGAAAGAGACATTCATGGTTATGGCTTTTGTCTTCACAAGTAACCACTACCTATGCTGAGGGTCAGCTTTCCTGGAAATGACTAACCATCTTCCTGTGGGAAGGCAGATGGTGGTAGTGCTGAAGGTCATCTTGCCCCTGATATATTGCAGCTGTGTTAATTGCCAAAGAGTGGGAACAGCCTTGCCCTCACACTACGGGTGTGATAAAGAGTGAGTTAGCTGGTAGAGAGTCAGTTGGGTGTGCTGGCTGTGCTGTGAGGAGGAGGGGACAGGAGGTTGTGTGGGGGACAGACAGGATTTGGTGGCTGTGCTGGGGACAGGAAGGGGCTAGCCAGAGCTGCAGAAGTAAGAGAGAAAGAGCTGGAGCTGCTTGTGGGAGGCTATGTAGAAAAGGTATGAGAGGCTTTCAGATAACAAGGTGCTGATGCTTGAAGCCTTCTTTGGTGTCAGTTGTACCTCCTCTGTCACCTTCCTACTGGTGGGAAGTGGGGAATGAATAACTTATTTTGCATTGTTTCATATGCAGCTTTGCTTCATCTATTAAACTGTTCTTATCTTGGCCTACAGTTTTGCAGCTTTTCTTCTAATTCTCTTTCTGTGAGTGACTGGGTGGGTGCTCAGCTGTTGGCCAAGGTCATCCAAGCACCAAGGCAAACAACAAAAGCATTTTCTTACTCTCTTCCAGGTTCTATTTTTGTAGCTCTTCTTAGAAGTGGAACATATTCAACCATTCTCTACATGTTCCATTTTGAACCCTTTTTCCTGATGAAAAGCTGCATTTCTTTCTTTCTTTTATTTAGTTTTTTTTCCTAGTGAAAATGTTTCTAATGATACACCCCAGGGAGCAGTTTTCTTTTTCATTGCACTTTATGAATCCCACTTAGTTTCTGATTGCTACTTCTTGTGACTGTGAATAATTCTATGTATTACTTCTCTGGGCAGCATAGCTCAAAGAAAGAGAAAATGTTGATTGTTTATGTCATCAGAAGTGTGTTGACTCTATTAAAAGTCAAACAACTTACTACTGTTTTGTTTTATACTGGCACACACTTTGAAGGAAACATTTGTGCTTGCTCACACATTTTGAAGGAACTGTACGGTGAGGTCAGGATTCAAATCTCTGACACATCAGTGGTACTTTGGAGAGAGCCAAGTATGAACTCTTCAACTGTGTGCTTCAGATTTTTAACTGTCAAATTTTGTGAAAAATGTTAAACTTAGAGTGGATAATACAAACCTTATAGTGAAGGTAAAAGTGTCATGTGGCTACTATGAACCATTATGAGCTACAAAATGAACCATGGTTGCTCAGTCAGTGGGTCTGGACACTTGCTTGTCATGAAGAACTTGACCTGAGTATGCTGTCTCACAAAAAATGTACAGTTGAGATACCTCTGACAAAATATAGATTTATTTTATCATCCTTTGCCCTCCTCAGTCCGTAGAGAAAGACAGTCACTGCTATGGCAGAGTTCATCTCAGCTAATGTAAGTGATTAAAGCTGCCTGTGTGGTTTTTTTTAATTTATTTTTTTTTTAAATTTTTTTTGGGATACAGGGTTACTTCAGTCCCAAGATAAAACCTTGATTTAGCTCAAAATATACATGTAGACACTTAAATTGTCTGAATCTGGAGCTTTTAATATTAGTTGATGTGAACAGTTTTTTTGGATTATTTTGCCACTTGGGTAGATTTTTCTAAATAGCCACCATTTCCACCTTGCTTTTTTTCCCTAGTTTTTATTAGATAGTTTAATAAGCTTAATTTGGGGTGTTTTTCAGATCTGAGGATAAATCTGATTCTTTGGACATGCCAATGTGAAATAGTAAAGAAAGGACCAAGAGGACCAGATTCAAAATGAAAAGGGAACTTGATTCCTTCCCCTTCTTCCTCCAGCTAGGGAGATTTCTGAGTTCTTGTTTCCTGGAACATAAATTTTTCTTGCCCTGTACTTTAGCTTTTTAATTACTTTTTATCAGGGATGAACAGAATTTCTGTCAAGCCAAGATATTTTCTTATTTTGTTTAAAAAAAAAAGAGTCATATACTTGGGAAAATTACAGAAAGACAGTTTATGGGCTGTAGCAAGTGAGAACTACTGGTGTAAAATGATTATCAATTACTCATTTTCAAACAGCTATCTCACTGGATCCATTCTACCTACTATACTGTAGTGCATTTATCACCTTAATTCAGGCAGTTAGTCATTCCATTTTCTCATTTCATTATTCTGTATAGAGAGCAATTGTTTTTCGTAATTATGGTAATAAGACTATATTTAGATCTGATTTAACCTCCCACTCCTTTAGGCATCTCAGTTAAGTGTGTAAGCTGCAATCCTATTTGATCTTCTCAGTACAGATGTTCCCTTTACACTTGGAGGAAGAAGAAATGGAGCTGTCAGGGAAATTTGGACTATACGAGGCCTCCATGAGAAACCTAAATCAGGCAGGTTTGGTTTTGGCCATGGTCATTACCACAGAGAAACATAACTGATTCACTGTTTTGTATTCCTTCTTTAGCAAATCTAGCACTTCCTGAAATTTATTTTAAGTTTTTCCAAGTCTTAGTCCATTTTTTAGGTTGAAACTTTGGAGTACTTTGAGCTTTCCCAAATTCTGATGTTAGTCAAAGTTCCATAGAAAGCAGATATACAGTGAAACTCTGAGGATTTGTGTTTTTAAACTGTAATTTTCTACTATTATTTTTATGAGGATGTTGGCCCCAAAACCAGGACAGAAATCAATAAGAACAAGAGGTCAATTTCCTAATAATGTATCTGCTATCTATAAATCTACCCACAAACTGGCTGCTTAAATAGCCGAATTTACAAGACAAATTTAGAACTAATTTTAGAATTCATACAGTCCCTTGCAGTATGCAAATGAACTATTGTAAAGAGCAAACGTCAGAGCTGCAGTCCTCTAGCATGACAATTCCTGCTTTAGACCCAAAACATCTTTGACAATTTTTGTTCCTTCTTTCAGCATCTTGCACTTAATATATCTCTCCCAGTAATTATTTTGTTCTTTATTTTCTAATTACTTCCACATTCAAGAGTTGCCTTTTTTTTTTTTTTTGCCTTGAGATTTGTATATATATTTTAATGGAAAATGTACACTTAAAATTTGTTGAATGTGCCATGGGCTTCATCCTTGACCTTTTGTTTTTGAGCTATACTCATTTCATGCAGTCCCTTGGCTATTACTAGAGTGTATATTTTCAGGTTTTGGCTTCTTTGTTCATCAACATTAGCCTTCTTTATTTCTGGTGTATTTTTAGCTAGATTACATGCACAACCCTTGGGCATACATTAATTTATCTTTGAATGTTTTCCATTTCCCTCTGTGTCCTTTATCTCTATTGATTTATCCTACTTGATTTCATCCTGTGCTTTTACATTTTTCTGAAACTCACTCTTTGAAATTTAACATCCTTTTTTCTTCCTTTTGTGGTTTTACCTGTGTCCTAATTACCACCTTAATTAGGTTATGAACACAATTGCAAAGAGCCCTTGCACTTCTGCAATCCTTTTATCTTTACCACACACAGATCTAGCCAAAGATTGATTTTTTTTCTTCTAAATTCTTCCTTTTTCTCTACTGCTTATGTAGTATAATTCTGTGCTTATACCACATAATTAAACATCTCTTGATTTATTTATCTTATGTAAGGAGCCTGACTATACTAATTCATAACTTTAACAATTTGCTGTATATAATGTGTTTAAAACTCCTATATATTGCTATCTGTTTTTTCAAATGACAGCTATAAATTTGTCTAGTTTTTCTTCTTTTTTTTTTCCTCTGGTTTCATTGTAAAATCTAACAAATTACTTCTACTGTGACTTTTGCAAACATCCAGTATGTTTGCACTTTTATCAAGAAAAATATTACAATCGTATCTCCCTTAAAATATTTCTAGTAATTGGAGATTTTTAAAATTTGTCTTACATGGTAATTAAAAATCTGTTCTTTGTTCCAAATGACACTTGCATAAAATTTCTCCTCTCATCCTCCTTTGACTTCCTAATTTATCTCAGTTTTTAATGTCAATCCTTTGTAGACTTTCACAGCATTCATCTGATCAATCTTCAACTAATTTTATCACATGCCTTTTTTATTTGTATACACCTGAAAGTCTTTGCCATGGTGACAGTTTCATTGTTATTGCTGTGTACGGGCAAGATTAAAAATTTTCAGGAATATTCTGAGGTATTGTATGTGTTTCAAGTAATGACTATTTAAATTGCAGTCACTTATGTCACCATTCCAGTAGGTAAATCCAAACACTTGATGCTTCTATGCAAATTTATCATAGGAGCATAGAATGATTTGGGCTGGAAGGGACCTCAAAGCTCATCTAGTTATGCACAGCTACAGCAAAAAAACCCCAAAACAACAAAAACCACAGTGTTTTGTCTTCATATTTGTTTCTGCCTCCTCATTTAAGGAACTTTCTCTTGCTTACAGCAGATGGGTTCCACAAGTATACTCTTCTTGCTGTTTAGCTCCTTCCTACTGTTATTTCAGGTTAATGCCCTTCAACCACTCAGTTGTCAGTTCTTTCAGCTATTACATCTTTGAAGACCAGAAAGGATTTAAAGTGACTGAATATTTTCTAATTTCATATCTCCATCATAGTTATGACTGTATGTCCAGAAAATGATCTTGTTTCTTAGAAAATTATCCTATTGTATTTTTCTTCAGGTTACTTTTTAGCCACCAAGACCTATAGACTCTGAGATAAGTGGTTGGATTGCCCTCTTCCCACAGACACCAGTTTTAACCTCACAGTTAATGATGCAGTAACTTCAAAACAGTTCACCTGAAACTTCATTGCCAACTTTACTTTGCAACAACATTGCACTGAAGTTCAGAAAATAGTAAGAACGATCTGAAATCTTGTAGTCTCTTCATTGCAAGAGCCAATCCAGTCCTGCTGTAAAACATTAATATTTGAGCTTTTCAGTGACAGCCTGTTTGTCTTTATTTCCCTTTATTCACTTCTGCAGTAGGACTGGGCTCGCATGTGTGTGACTACGGCTACTCATGCAGTGACCTCCCCCAGGAGAGTGGGGTAACTCTGGGAGGTGAAGAGGGAAGAAAGCAGTATATACACGTGTGACTTCCCCCTTGAAATCCTGCCCACGAAATACGGATGTGTCATCTGTCCACACCACATCGGCTCACCCCATTTATGTTCTCAGTGCCTCAATGCAGCTGCTTCTGCACCATCTTCTAAAACATTTATCTCTCTTATAATTGCAAGTGAGTTAGACTAGCAGCCATGTAACCTGCAGGCATTTTTGGCATGAATTTGTGGTCCACATGATGTTTCTTCTCGTATACAATTGTGCTTATTTCTAGAAGGCTTTAATTCTTTACCTCTTCAGGTTTCCCTCCCAGCAGAACACCTCTTCAAACATTACACTGATGGGGAGTTGATAGTTTATGTGTGGCTTGGTATCTGTTAAGATCTTTCCTCAGCATTTTCCCTCTTTTTGTTTTGTTCTTTCATCTCTTACTAGCTCTAAACCCAGGTACTCTTGATCTTATTCTTACTGTGCTCAACTTTTCCAGATATCCTTGCTATGAAATGCTTGTTCTAGGCACCAGGGAATGTGATAGCTCAGTTCACAAACTCAAAAAACTATCCTCCTGTCAGATACTTCAGTTAATGTAGATACTCTATATACCCATATTTCTGTTTAACTGTCTTCCTTTAGAAATCAGCATAACCTGCCCTAGTTGCAAACTTTACGAAGTCTAAAGATATACAGTTTGTCACATTTTACAACTTGCCAGGTTGAAGTAAAAGAGGATGAACACAATATGAAGCAATCAAGGGCTTGTGAAGAGGGCCCTCATCACACCCAGTCAGACCCCCGGTGTAATCCAATTAAATTGAATAGTTCAAAGGAAATCCCAGAGGATTAAACACACTTAGCCAAGCAAACCCATTTCCTACCACTTGAGGGGTATAGCTCTGAAAACATGCATCTTATTAAGTTCCTCAAATGGCAATTAAGGCTAGAAGTTTAGAGAAAGATAATAAAGCATTATAGGGATTCGGCAAACTCTACCAGCCTATGCCTCCCTCTTCCCCCCAGTCAGTGCCAGCTGTTTTCTAATTAACCCAATGATAGCAAGGTGTCCACAAGAGGATATCTGCTGATTAGCCAAAGAGCTCCCTTTTCTCAATGCTATTAGGCCTGTGCCTCTAAAATCCCTGTTTTACAAAAGTCTGCAGCCATCACTGAAGTTATGTCTGTGCAATATGCAGTCACAGTACCTGTACACAAGCAAAGACACTCAAATTCCACCAGAGCACTCAACTCATGCTGGGTGGTAATAGTTAGGCAACTGAGATCAAGGTAACACAGGAGAATCATCAATATTCTCTTTCCCACCCTTTTCTCAGCTTCTATCCTCTCTTCTCATCCCCCAACATGTTTTTTAATTCTTTTTCCAACATTGGAGTGTCAGTTAGATTCCTTAGGGAGAAGCCTCAGGGTGTCTGAAGAGAGCCTCAGCAGTCTGTCATTATCTGTTCCCTATTCTGACCAGAATCAGTTGCCAGGAAATCATTTGCAGATAAAGATATTTGAAAATGCAAGCCTTTTCCTGCCTTTCCAAATGGATTTGCCTAGCCTTGGTATGTTAAGAGGCATATCGGTAAAACTAGCAATAAGAATAATTTTGCCTCTCTTAATGTTGTTTTTATTTATGTGTGTTTATTGTCCTAAAATGTAATTTCCTTATGCTTTAGTAGAAGGGAACACAATCTTCAAAATTTTCTTCTTATTATTACTGGATTACCTAAGCATATGGTAAGACTTTTTTTGAGCTGATTTTGACAGATGATCTTTTACCTACAGTTTAAATAGGAAATTTGAAAGAGCATTTCTTCACCCTGTCCATAGTCCTGTCTTCTAAGAAGGTAGGAAGCCTTCAGAAAATCTGCCCTGAACCATAGGCAACCACTTTACAAATAATAATAGAGCTGCTTTTCTATGCTATTTTGATTTGATTTTGTGCATTTGATTAACATCCCCTGAAATTTCATATGCCACTTCTCAAATAACACCTCTTTCTTCCTTAGAAGTGCTATGACAAATCCTGACCTGACATCTTTGCAAAACGTGTAATGCCAAAGTTGGTGCACGTAAGTCACCTGGAAATGACAGTGATAGAGAAGTCATCTCATGAAATGCTGAAACTTAGTCCTGCTATGAAATTTTCATTCACTTGACAGTGTTCAGGTGGCTGGACAGTACAGTATCTTAAATTGCTTAGTATACCCATGGACAGATCTACTGTTGAAAGGTTTATGTTGTTGTACACTAGACGTTTTAAGTCAAGGTTTTGTAGCACTAAAATTAAACACCAAAACAGTAGGGAAATCAATACACTGGTTTAAATGTAAAATTAATTAGGATGCAAGAAAGCTTTGGGTTTTTTCCCCTTCCTAGTGATATTAATTATCTACTAATAGTTTATTCTTTTCTCTTTACACACAGTCAGAACTAAAACCACATGATTTCTTCTATTTTCAGTGTGAAAATCAAGCTCCTATTACTGCTAATGACAGCTATAAATTAAACATAGATGAGAGTACATTTTTTAAAGAAATAGTTCTTGGTGCAGTATTATTAATCTCCAGATTTAAAATTCAGGTGCCTGAAGACAAAACTTCTGTTAGGATCTCTGTCCAAGAAGGTAAAATCACAGCACATCATAAATTACAAAGCTGGTGATAATTTACTTGAAGAGCTGCAATTTTTCCAACTTGATGCCAAATGTAACATCTTTGTAGTTTCACACTTGACATTTAATAATCACAATGCTACAACACATCTTGCCTAATTTTATGGGTACTCTAAATTTTTTTAAGAAATTAAAAAAAAATTGAACTAGAAACATAAGTCAGGCTACTAAAAGGATAATAAAGGAAGAGGGGAAAGTAGAGAAGCAATTCAGAAACTGACACTTCTATTTAAATTTAAGCAGTTTTTAGATAAGATGAAGCATACAAAGAAAGGTAATTTGAGAAATATTTCAGGCAAAATAATTGTGTGGGTGCTGCAGACCTAGTAAATAAAGACCTAAAAGATGAAAATATAGTTGTTCAGTCAGTGCATTTATGGAGATCAGATTTAAATATTTTCTTCACTAGTCATAAGATCAGTGAAGATGGTAAACTCAAATTAAACTTATGGAGGCATTTGACTTGATGTTACATGACACTTTAATTAAAAAATTAAAATAGCCCTTGCAGAGTTTTGAAATAAAATTATTAAAGATGGCTGAACGATAGGTCTCAAAATGTCAATGTAAATTGAAATCATGCTTATTCATCATCAAATCCTTTCACTGAACTCACTTAGGGACTGTTTCTTGGCACTTGGATGCATCATGTATTTATCCAAGATTTTTAAGAAGCTTTAAA
>WAAE01023258.1:0-13708 GCA_013400495.1 Nicator chloris
TATGTGAACAGTATTGGATCCTTGACAACTGGAGCTGGTGAAGTTGCTGCACCTTTAAACAGCAGTATGGAAACCAAACAACTAGAGAGTGCAGTAGACTCTGTTCCAAAGTTGCAGACAGCTCAAAAACGGTTGGCTGCTGAGCTTGAAGAGGATGATTTTCCTCCTTCCAAGAAAACTCCATCTACTGTTGCAGTGGAAGATAACAACATGGAAGCCACTTACAAGGTGGGATCATAATTTGGTGAGTTTTCATACATGGGGTAGATGCATAACACATAATAGAGCATTCTAATTATTTTTTAATGTCACTTGGTCAAATAGTTACTGTCTATACAACTTAAAAGGAAAATCAACACCTATAGATTGCTTTTAATTTTTAAATCTACAACAGGTTTTGGGTGTTCATTTGTTTATTATTAGGGTTTTTTGAGAATTTGTAGGCTCTCAAGTTTTTTTAATTAGACTTCTAGTAGACAGACTGGTAATATGTCTTACTTGGTTCATTCTGCACTGCCCTTATGGCATTGTGGGAGAGGAAAGTTTGGAGGCATATTGGATGACTGGCACATTGTCTAGGTTCACTGAATGATGGTTTGAATCTGCTTTGTGTCTGTTACATGAAGAAGCTGTTAGATATGTTCCTATTGATTCTTAACATAGCAGGTACTAGTTTAAAAGAGCAAGCTGCCAGTGAAAACAAACTACCATCTCTCCAGCTTCCTTCCTTCTCCAGCTTTTTTACAATATGACCAAGCTTGTGGCAGCAACTACCATTGATCGTTGTAAGCAGGCTAAGATTATATAGTGTGTTCCTTGGTGTAGGAATAGGTGGTAATTCCCCACATGATTCAGAGAGCTTTTCTAGGAAGGGATGGATAACAATCTTCTTCCTTCTTTGATCTCTTATCTCAATATCCTTGTCTTGAGTAATTTGTCATAAGAACACCTTGAAAAGCCTGCTTAGGAAATGAGTTGTGATGAATGATGCTGCACTGTCTTCTGTATCAGTCCTGCTCTTAGAACTGTGCATGTGTGATACGAGTTTATCAACTTCATTGTCTCTTCTCTATTGAGAGCAATGAAAAAACTTCTTCTTTTCTTTTTTAAATACAGGGTTATTCAATTAAATGCACCAATGTCCCAGTGGTAACTTCTGGTATGTACATTTAAACTTGTAAACCAAAGTATAATGCATGTAAACACATCACAACTTAATACTTGTTGTCATGCTAAATAGTTCTGTCTGAAGCCATCTAATACAAAAGTAGAAACAAATTTTCTTGGTACTATACTAATACCAGCATTCCATGCTTTCTGCTATAAACTAGGTGTGAAGAATGACATAAATGTTGTAAATTTAATAATGGTTCTAAAAGCATTGCTGTAGCTAGTTTATTGGTGAAAATTGAGAGGGTTTTTTGACTAAACATGTTATCTTCTCTTAAGCAAACATTTCCACCTGTTAAGAGCACTAATAATCAAAAGTATTAACTGGCATTTTAACCCCATTATGCCAAAATACTTTATTTTTGTTTTGTTTTTCATTTTTACTAAAAAAGTATGTAATTGTTTAGGAGCTTAATCTTCCTCTGAAGAAACAGAGAAAAAGCAGAACTGCTAACAATGCAGTCTTCTTTAATCTGAGCATGTGAAGGGCTTGGCAAACTATAATTTTGACCCTGAAAAAGTCTTCTAAGGGAAGTTGTAGAAGCTTAAAGAGCTAGGTGATTAGCCTAAGTTCTGTGGTGTGCTGTAAAGGATGAGAGTGGGAAGAGTGTGCTGTAGAATTAAAAACCACACTTCTACCAGCTTTTCCCCATAACATCTGCATGATTGTGCAGGCTTTAAAAGCAGACCGTGAACTTTTAATTTGTAGTAGTGGTGACTTAGGAAAATAAATGGACAAATAAAACTAAACAAAAATTCAGCCCTTCTGTTGTAATAGTGCAAGCCATTTTAATATCATGCATTTTTTGGGCTCTTGTGTTATTACTGAAGTCTTTGACTCTCAACTCCTTTTACAGGGAATCCTTTTCAAAAAACAGAGTCTTCAGAAAAGGAAGAAGTACTTACTTCTATATTGGTGTCTGAGTCTATCTCACAACTGGCTGAGAAAAGCCAGCTTGAGGCTTTGGAGAGCTTTCAGAAAGCACCACTTGAGAATCCAGCATCCAAAAAGGAAGAGGAGGTTATGCCTAGATTAACCTCTAACAGAAAAGCAGAAATAAGTGGACAAGAAAAGCAGGAGAATGCGCATGAATCTGCGCAGTTGGAACATACTGGAAGCCCACCTTCGTTTTCAAAAACTCCATTACTCAGGTATGCAATAATTGCAATAATGTTTTGTCAGCTTGTTCTGTAAAAAAAAGATCATGTTTCTATGTTGACATCTTTTCAGTACCATTGTTTGTGACATGCATGGCTAAGAGTTACAGCATCTATATTCTCCTGCAAATCAGAAAGGATCAAACTGTCTGCTTTGAAATTTGCATTATTTTACTCATTAAATGAGTAGATCAACTGGAGGGCACTGTTGAGGTATCGTGTCTATTTAGACATGATAGATGCCTCTTGCCAGGCAGACATCCATTGGCTGTGATAGGAACTTAAGATAATTTGGTTTTCTCCATAGGTGAGTCTCATGTTATGAGATATATATACCCATCCACTAATTTTGGTGTTTGTTGTGCCAGTAAGATTTGTTACTGGTACAGTACTGAGCACACTGAATTTTTAGGATTAATTTAAGTAATTTCCCCAAAGGAGTTTCAATCTTGGCAGCTTAGAGGATATTCCTCTTACCTATCTGTTGACTTGATTTTTTAAATATACCTTTCTGTATTGTTTGTTTAAATGTTTTGAGTTCCTGCTCTCTGTTGCTCCTGTGCTCAATTATTTTGATTGTAATGCTCCACTGGCCTCTTCTAATCTGTCATTTACTTTCTCATTATGCTTGTGTGAGTACCAATGCTGGCTGTTTATGCTTGGGACATCCAGAGCAATTGGATAGTGATGTATTAACATCAGAATCTTTGCCTTAAAGTTTACTTTCTAATTTGTAAACTCTTAACAATATGAAAAGTTAATGCTTTGTGTGGCTCCCTCAGAGCCGTGACTTCCGTAACCTCACTGGTCTGGGCTTGCTGCTGTAAGTAGGCTAAAACCCTGCAGCAAGTAGTCTGCTGTAGACCCATCTTTGGGGATCAGGTTTTCCATTGATACATGAAGGGTGCTCAGAATTTTCAGTTTGTTCTTCAGGAGTGTGTCTCCATTCTCCGTGGAATCCCTCTCTGAAAGTCTGGTAGCTTTTTACGGACTGTGGATTAGCAGCAAATAATAGGTTCCTGTTCTCAGGGTTAAAAATTGTCAAGAATCTCTGTGACTTTTGAAAAACACTCTTGTACCAGTATATTCAGTTATACAAAAGCCTTTCTCAGAAGGACTTTTTTTTTCCTTAGAATTTTCATATGTCCTGTAGGTGTGTCTTTGTTTCCTGTGTAATGGGTCAGACTCCTACAATGCAATTTACATCTTCCTTTTATGGAGCAATCCTATGACATCCTGACTGTATTTGTTTTGAACAGGGGTGGACGAAAACCGTTGGGATTTTTATCTCTAATTTGCAAAAAAAGTAATTCTGAATCTGCAGAAGACACCAAAGGGAATAGAGGGAAGATCCAAAAGCCTCGAATTGTGACTCCAAAACGAAGTCTAAAGAAACCCACTCCATCCACTAAGGATAATAGGGAATCTTGTTCATTTCCCTCTACTTCATCATCTGTGGAACATGAGCATGTAGCTGCTGATGCTGCGGTTACGGTATGAGTTTACTTTTGAATGCCCCATGCATTTCTGAGGTGTGAAGAACAAAGAATTACTTGTTTCAGGAGTGGGTGGATGGTGATGGTGTAGCATTCCTGTTTTGAGATCAATACCTGCTCCGGTTGATAAAATTCTGACTTTTGCATGTGTAGGAAACCTGTAAGGGGACTAAGTTGATTTTCTCTGTGTGTATATCTATTTGTTTCTCATTTTCAGTAAACTGATTTTTTTTTCCTTTGGTAAATACATTTACATATACATACTGATGAAGACTGTTAAGAGCAACCTTTTCTTGTTTTATCAGGTTCCAAGTAACAACTCATCTGAGAAGCCACCTCTCTGTGCTAAAGATCAAGAGAAGGAAGGAGAGCCCACCAAAATCTCTGAGTACTTTTTCAGTGACATCTTTATGGAAGTGGATGATTCAGAATAGCAAATGGGTTTTATAAAAACCTAGGATCAGAATATACTGCAACAAGAAAAGAGTATTTTAAAAGTTCCAATTTGTTCTGATACTCATTATGCCACACTTACTGTCAGCCAGTAATAACAGCACTCTTGTTAATTAATGCCATGAAGATGAAATGGATTCTTTCTGAAGCAATCCCATACACTTTCAAAATGCTGACATAGTCTAAACCATTACAATGATGTCATTGGACAAGACTACCAACTGCTGGCTTATGGTTTCGCTTGTTTAGACACTGACAGTGAGTGCATGACTATCCTACAGAAAAGTGCAATGAAATAATGTTTAATCTTGCAACAAGTATCCTTTTCCATTTTAATGCTAAAGGGTTTTGGTACTGACTATTCAAGTTCTTTGCTTCTTTTTGTGAAGTATGTTACATTAGGAGTGTCTTGGCAACCTAAGACAAGGAGGAATGAACCTTTCGGGTATAATGTAATATCTGAAGATCAGAATGCAAATACTGGAAGTGGTATAGAAATACATACATATATATGTCAAGCAGTGTAGGTATTTTTATTAGAATCTCCAAATCACATATTTTTGTAAGAGTTTTTTTAACTACATAATTTAAAAGATCCTAACCTGAAAAGCCCAATAGGATTGGTTCCTTAGAAATGTGTTGAAAACTTAAAAAAAAACTTACTAAAAGATGATGTCAAGGTTAATGTTTGCAACCTTTTTATCACTTGAAGGAAGACATTGATTTTTCCTAATATAAATGCTCATTTTCTTCTAAATTGGAAAACAAAGGTATAGATACAATTCCTTTTCCTTGTTTTTACATGTAGTTGTTTGTATATTTGCTGATTTCCTTGGTTTCCCTTGTGCAAAGTAGCACAAAGAGATTGGATTTAAACCATGATTATGCAATACCACTTCTGAGGATTTGCTGCTTTGAAGCAGTTGAATTAAAAGGGTTTTCTCATGTTGGATGTCTGCTTGTACTGTAACTTGCTATAAAATTCTGGTGTAGCTTTAGATTTTAGTCTAAGTTTTTACTTACCTCATCAAGAAATTTGTCTTGATGAGGTGATTAGGTTTATGCACTCTCAAAGTCAGGTAGTCACTGAAAGATTCAGTATGTACTCTGAAACTCCTGCTTGCATGAGTTGAGTAGTCTTAAATTTTTCCCCATTACTTAATAGTTGCAGGTACTTTTGCAAAACGATTTATTATGAAGGTGAAACTGATGTTTAAATGGTATTCTTAATGCTCTCAAGAAACCTATCATCAGGTTTGGATGGGGTAATCCTTTACTGGCAGGTAAATAATATAAATATGTAGTTAATTTTGAAATAGTTGATGAAGTTTGAGAATATTTTTCTTTTCAGAAGTTATTGCCAAGGCTTCTGAAGGAACCTTTAAAATTTTGTCAGAGAGGAAAAATACAGAAAAAAGCTACTGTTACTGCAAATTGGTATGTTAGCTGATCTCTGTCAATGAAATGTCACTAGTAGCAGTATTCCTTGAGGTGATGGAAAAGGGACTAGTGGTCCCAGTGTAGAGTAACTTACTTGAAAGCATCTGATCAACCCACCTCACCCCCCAAAAAGCCCTTTAAGAACCAACAGTTTCTGTTCAGATGGTATCTTGTGCTTTGCCTAATCCGTTTAACTTGAAATGTTTATCTAAATATTGTTTTACTGTAAACATTATGAAAGAGATTAATGTATACATGTAACTCTATGTATTGTATATCTTGTAGATATTAAGTATGCAAGTGTTTACTTCCTGATACGTGTGGCATGTTTATATCACTTGCACTCATAGAGCCTAAAAATAGATTCTTGGGGAGTGGGTATGAAATAGCTGTGCTGTGAGTACCTTCTGAGTGAGTTCTGGGGGGATAATCATTCTACATTTAGTTGCATACATTTTAGCTTGCATTCATGTTATAAGGGGGGAAAAAAATCAACTACTTCATTACTCAGATTTATGGTGCCTTATCTGCATTGTTAATTCGGGCTATGCTTTCTCTTTCCTTGCAGCAAATTACATGCACTTTGTTAGAGGATTTTTTTTAAGAACAAATTCAATTGGAATAAAAATACTACAATTTTGTGTTCTGTTTTGTGTATGAAAGTTTTGTAATGATGAAGGAGGTAAGAAAATATCGTTGAAATCTCAATATGTATTGGTAGCATTTTTACAAAGATGTGGCATAAAACTGCTTTGCTTAGAGTTGTCTGACACCCTGTATTATCACCTACAAGCTTTCTGTGTCAAAGGAAGTAGTCCTATTCTGTATGTAAATTATGTGAATAAATTATTTTCTTTTACCTGTGTTTCTGTTTCTTAAAGTATCAGTTGCAGTTTTTAAATAGTTGTAAGTACACGAAGCTAACAAGTGTGAACTAAAGGAAAGGCTGAAGTTTGGACTGTACCACTGGGGTGCACACATACTGCTGATAACAGGCTGAGTGTGCTTTAACAGGGGCATTGTCGGTGTTCCCTGGTTTTCTTTCAGAATAGAGCTTAATCTACGCGGTATCAGACTCCCTGGTGTTACCTTTCTCTAACGGCAAGGGCCTTGACTTTAACAGAGTAAAACTGGAAAGCGGAAGAATAGCAAGGAATAGCAAGGGAGAAACTCGACCAAAGGTCTTTTGGGTTTGAAAAAGGTCTGTCCCTATTACTGTATGACAAGTTTCTAAGAAGGGCAAGGGCTTTCTTAGGCTGTACAAGCATGTAATATTGCGTCAAAAGTGGGGCGTCCCAACACAATTCTTCCAAAGGGCGTTCCACAGCATTAGCTTGTCCAGGGTACGGAGCAAGGGCTCCGCGGCGGAGCCCGGCCCCGCTGTGCCCATTGGCTGCGCCGGGGGGAGTGGCAGCGGCGGCGGCGGCCTGGGACAGCCGCCTCGGCTCGGCTTGCTCCGCTCGGCCCGCTCGGCTCGGNGCCATCGAGGAGCCGGTGCCGCGGAGGCACGCGGGACGTGGCAAACACGTGCCCGCGCCCGGACCAGCTCCCGGTCCCGCGCCCGGCCCCGGCCCCGCCCTGCGGGACGGAGGGGGCAGCGCCGCGCCCCGGCCGCGCTCCCCGAGCGCCCAGGCCTGTCCATTTCTGCGGGCTGAGCCTGCCGATGCCGTGTGAAAACAACCGGGGTTCCTTCCATGTCTGCCTCGGCATGGGTATTTTTGCACTTTCAAATTAGGATGCCAGCTCTTGCAGCATTTCAGGCTGATAGATACCGTGCTAGTGAGGTGGAGGCGGGGTTTGTTGACAGTGGAAGATGGAGCCCATTGATTTCAAAGTTGGACGTTTCCTTGCGTTTGCAAATTGATTCCCGAGTTGAGAACAGGTGGAATAGCTGTACGGAGTCACGGGCTTGCCTCCAAAAACATAATCTTTTGAGGAGGAGAGCTAGGTGTAATATCAGTTGTCCTTTTGAAGAGAGAGTAGTACTTCAATGTGGTATAAATTGATTTTTAATGGGCCATTATTAACGTCATCATATTCAAAAATCGTGTTTACAGTTAGGCTGAGAAAAACATGGCTTTAAGTATGGATCAAGGTTGATAGAAGGGCATGTGTTTTCAGATTTGTTCACATAAAATATAAAACTGCATGAAGCAACAACATACAGACATAGGTCCATTGGTTCTGTGGTTTGTTCTGTGCTTTGTTTTGCAGAAAATAAATTTAGAACAGAAATTAGGTGACTGAAGCTTCTGTGTAATCTCAGTATTTGTCCATATGTATATATATCTATTTATATATATTGAGACAGAGATCGTGTATGTGAAGTGTGTATATATATGTACACATTCATATTTTGTGTACCAAAAAAGGATAGTATTTTAATAAAGGTGTTCACTCATCTAAGCTGTCCCCAGATTCACAGTTGTGTCTGGGTACCTTTCAACCTCAAAAGAAAAGCAAGGCTTGACGAAATAGCTAATAGTGTTAGTATTTGGAAGAAGTAATTTATGGAACACTGTAAGTGCATGCATTGCTTTACAAACACAAAGAGCTGAAGTCCCTGCTGTGAGGCACTTAACCATCTGAAAAAAAAAGTAATACAGGGAGTAACAGTGCAAACACGAGAAGACATTATGATAGGTGATGAAGATCTTGCCTTCTTTGGCCAATGTCTACTTTTCTGGCTGTGAATTCAACTAGACAGGCTGGCCTTCATGATGCAAGCTGTCTCTTGAACCAGATAGGCAAAAAGGTAATTTAAAAGTGAGTAAGTCTAAATTCTGGAAAATGAAAGAAAGTGTCTTTGAAGACTTCAGGGAGTAGCTCTTACATCCACTTTGATGATGTAGCAGTAGTTCATGTAGCTTGTGCAGTAACTGTAGGATTAGTGTCTAGGGTTTGCCTGTTAACTTTGCATTAAAATTTGTAAAAATCCTCCTATTAACAGCAGAATTTTACACAACTTGCTGGTGTAAGGACCAGTTTCCAGAAGGAACTTGATGCCAGTTCACTGACCTTTGTTTCATTATTTAATGAAAATAATGAAGAGCCCACAACTACGTGGTAGAACTAACACATTTATTTCTGAGAGTAGTCTTTTCTGTGTGCGTTCAGAATTATTTTAAAACATCCTTACTTCCCTTTGCTAAAGTACAACAGTGTTCTATTCTGGTTTGGTTTAAGTTGTGAAAAATCATGATAGAAGTTAAGTGAATTTAAGCAGCTCGGATATTTTTGTGCAATATTTTTTATAGTTTGGCTAAAAAGTCCTTTCACAGTTTTTTCATGTAGAGTAGCTAAACTAGCTACTAGTTTAGTAGTTGTGAGTCAAAATCCAGTGAAAAGATCTATGATTGTGATTTCTATTCCTCTGTTAATGTCCTCTGCCTTTTTAGCTGGATTTTTCCTTTTTTTCCTGTGTTAAAGGTGAGCTTTTAAGCACAAGTATTGTGTGCAAAAGGTGAGTGTGTTTAGAGAAAACAGACTGACTGAACAAGGAGAAACAGGGAAAATTTTTGATGTGTAAAGGTGCAAAATGACCCAGGCGGACAAGCTGAATACTGATGCAGAGTAATACTGGGTATTGTGACAACGGCAGACCTTTAAAAGTATGGAATTACAAGATACATTTTTACCTTTCAAGAGAGTATTTTTAATCTATTTGTAGCAATTACAAAGGCAGAAAAATACGTTCTTTTGAAAGTCACCATACAGCCAAAGCACTTCAAATGTGCGCTGAATCTGTACATATTTTTATTTTATTTCTGCTTTGCTTCTTTGCCTTTCGCTGCCTAAGTGAACAAACTCAACTGCAACATTTTCAGCTTCTTAGGGGATACATTAAGTCTGAGTGTTCAAGTATATATGAACATGGAGTTACCAGCTGGGGTTTTTTTCTGTCAAAGTAGACACCATATAAACATCATATAAATGAGAATTAGACAAGGCAATAAGGTCTTTTTGAGCAGCATGTTCTTTTATTGCAGTTGCACTTTTCAAAAAGGTAGTAAAGTTCTTAATGTGTCTGCAAAAAATCCCCAACAAATTAAGCTTGACTAATACCTTTAAATTCCTAAGAAATTGTAAAAAGCCCTCCAACCTGCTGTAATGTGCACACAGAGTTTTGGATAATTCTGATAGAAATGATTACCTCCATACTGATTCACTCATATCCAGAATACGAGTCTTTGTTTTTCTAGAGATATAATGGTAAGAACACCAGCTTTAAGAAAAAACCAAAAACAAAACCAAACCAAGACAAAACAAAACCAACTTTTGTTTTTTCTTTTTGTTCAACCTAAACAACAAGAATGTAGAAAGGTTTACGAAAATCTATTTGACCTGGGTCATTCATCATGTGGTACAAGTCATAGGAGCACTTAATTTGAATTTGTGTTTTTTACAAAATTAAATTTAAATTGTTTTACAAAATAAGATTTAAAATTAAACCTATGCCAAAAATAAATAAAATCTGAGAAACAGCACTTCAACTCTGTAGTGACTAGTTCTATTTTAGTTTATTAAATTCAGAACTAGCTTTTACTATACTAACACAGTAAGACTTTTTGTAAAACATTTTTATTAAATGTTGTGGGATGCTTGAGAGAAGCCAGTACATAGGTAAAAATGTTACTGCTTTCAGGACAGTACAGAGACAGTAGTTGGTAAGGTAAAATTAGATTGGGAAGAGAAATTAGTCTTGTACTTCTTATATTTGTTTATTAAAAATTAATATAGTCACCCTTGGTTGAATTTAAAATTCTGTTTTGTTCTTCACTTAGGAGAACTATGAAAGAATGAAAGCACTGGTAACTGAACTACAAGAACAAGCAGAAAAAATAAGGTTAGGTAAGTATGGCAGTCTAGATTTTAGAATAATAACTTGGCACTTGGCCTTGTTGAACTTTGAAGAGTTGGCCTTGGCCCATTGATCCAGCCTGTCCAGGTCTCTCTGCAGAGCCTTCTTACCCTCCAGTAGAGCAACACTCCCACACAACTTGGTGTTGTCAGGGAACTTACTGAGGGTGCACTCAATCCTCTGTCCAGATTGTTGTTAAACTTATTAAACAGGACTGGCCCCAAAACTAAGCCCTGGGGAACCACAGTAGTGACCGCCCATGAGCTGGATGTAACTCCAGTCACCTCCACTCTCTGGGCCTAGCTGTCCAGAGAGGGCCTTTTACCCAGCCAAGAGTGCACCAATCCAAGCCATGAACAGACAGTTTCTCCAGGAGAATGCTGCAAGAGACAGCATCAAAAGCTTTGCCAAAGTTCAGAGAGACAACATCCACAGCTTTTCTCTCACCCGCTAAGTGGGTCATCCTGTTATAGAAGGAGATCAGGTTGGTCAAGCAGGACCTGCCTTTTCCAAACCTTTGCTGGCTGGGCCTGATCCCCTGGTTGTCCTGTATGTGTTGCATAATGACACTTAACATGATCTGCTCCATGTCCTTCCCTGGCACCACTGTCAGACTGACAGGCCTGTAATTCCCTGGATTGTATCTCCAGCGCTTCTTGTGGATGGGTGGTCACATTGGCTAACCTCCAGTCACCTGAGACCCCCATGGTTAGTCAGGTCTGCTCGAAAATGATGGAAAGTGCCTCTGAGGTCTTCCACCAGCTCCCTCACTACCCTTGGGCAGATCGCATCTGCCTCCATAAACTTGTGTGTGTATAAGTAGTGTAGCAGGTCACTAAGCAGTTCCCCTTGGATTAAGGGGGCTTCAGTTTGCTTCCTTTCCCTATCTTCCAACTCAGTTGGCTGGTATGCAGTTAAAGACTGAATTAAAGAAGGTATTAAGTACCTCTGCCTTTTCCTTGTCCTCTGTCACTATATTTCCCCATGCATCCAATAAAGGGTGGGGATTCTCCTTTGTCCTCCTTTTATTGGTTGATCTTTTCCAAGTTCCTAGCTGTAGTTGTGCTGGCAAAGAGGAAGCAGGTCTGTAGTAGTTTAAAAGACTGAAATCTGTTTTTCTTCTTTTTTACTTGTAAGGCTATATGAATGAATTGGAGTTGACTATAATTAATGGAGTCAAACAAAAACGTTTAATAAATGCTTATCATGCTGCTAGAGGCTGAGCATGTAGCTTTGCTTCTGCCCTTTTTGTGACTATCACGATACTGATTTTGTCATTTTATACACTGTTTCTTATACAATGTATTTTCTTTTACAGCTTTGGAATGAAGCACAATTAAGATTTTGTGCTCAGTGCTTTTTCTTTCTTGCTGTGAAGCAGGGATCCAGAGTTCCTAAGGAGATGTTAAAACCCATGGACTACCTCTGTCTTTTATGAGTGTAGAAACTGTTGAGCAATTCATGAACTAATCATGTGTGTCTCATGAACTAATGATTATGGCTTTCTTCCTTGCTGCTCATTTGCCTGTTCTTGCCTGTTACACAATGACAGGAGAGGACCATAGTGCTCACCTTTCCTTCATTTAAGCAACCTCTGTCAGGATGTTAATACGGTTTTGAGCAACATTGGTTGAAATCGCTTTATGTATCATTTAAGTATATAAGAAAAATTAGGTCCCTATGAATACTTCTGAGGGATATGTGCAACATCTTTAGATTTCACTGTAAGAGCTGTCTGTCAGAGGATGAATCCTTGTTGAGGGGTTTGTAATGAATGCTTCATTTTTTAGCTGTTATTCAGTGTGTAGGGTTTTTCTGAACCCGAAACCCACTCTACTGAGTGATCCCCAGCTGTGCAACAGGAAGTCATCCCTGCCCCTTTACAACAGGTGGTTTTCTAACAGGATGCACAAGAAGTAGGTGAGATACCTTTAATCTCCATAACTGATCATAGCACGTCAGCAGTCACAGTGGTGTAGGCCTTGTTGTAAAGGAAAAGTTAAGAAGAGCTTTCAAATTAAATGCCTCCAACTTTGTTTCATTCTTGAGGACACTGCTTTTCAGAATGGAGATTAGTGCATGGTAGAGTGTCTTGATGTTTGGAAGAGGAATGTTCAGTAGAATGGCTACAGGGCCTGAGAGGCAAGCATTTGTGATGCACCGAGATGACAAAAGTCTCAGGATAGAAATTATTTTTGCATCATCACACAGTGTGAATGAAAGACTTCAAAGGTCAGAGATAATGTAGCGATGATGTGAGATGTTAAGAACATGGATGAGAGTAGTACCTCTGTGGGTGGATATGAGAGGTTGTTTCTTAAGAAACTTGTACAGAAAGAATTTACAAGATTTAGGTTTAGGTTGGATATACAGACCTAATGAACTGGCTGACCTGAAAATAAATTGTGGGCTCTCTGGCATGCCTGTCAGATAGGAAATTATGTATGTAGTGATGAAAGAAGGAGTTGGGAGAAAGGACTTCAAAGGTAGGCTTAGAAGCTCTGTTTCAGTGATGCCTAGCTGACAGAGAAATCCTGGAGTCTCAGGAGAAATGTTAGCAAAACAGCACCTTCTTTATTTTGGACAGGGAGACAGTTTTAGAGGGATGAGGTGGATCAGTGATTTGTCTACACAGAGAGACAATGTTTGTGTAAGCTGTTGTTATAAAGAGGCTGAGGAGTGTCAACAAATCTTGAGGTATTGAAGGACACGAGAGCTCTAGAGAGCAAAAGATATGATTTAGGATGACCTCTAGTGAAGGGTTGAAATGAAACAAGTATAATCTTGATATTAAATGCTGTATGTCTGAATTCTGCTTAGAGTTTTGTCATGGTCTAAGGAAAATAATCCAGATGGTGCTGGGTAATTCAAGATTGCATTCAGCGTAGCTATTCTGAACAAGTTCTATGGATTAGTATTTCCTGTAGTTCTACTGCTGTGCTTTCTGTATGTTTGTGTTTTCTGCTCTTCTGTTTATTTCCAAGCAGGGGGGAAAGTTTCAGACAACTATGTTTATTAAAATCTTTACCTCAAGACTAGCTGTAAAAAATGAGGAGGGAAATAAAATAGGTTCTAAAAACCAAGCATTTTTATCAATACTTTAAATCTGTTTGAAGTAGAAACTATTATT
>WAAE01023260.1:0-21940 GCA_013400495.1 Nicator chloris
TCATTCCTGGTGCTGACATGGGAGTGAGTATGCCTTTGGGCTGAGCCAGAGTTTATCTGTCTTAGAGACACATACATACATATATATATATATATGTGTATTTGTGGTTTTTTCCCCCCCTGAAGTTAATTTTCCTTTTCCTTTTTTTATGTTAGTCATTGCTAGCTCCATTTGCGATGCGTCTCTTGGTGCCGCAGCACAGTTGCTAGTGCTGGCACACAAGAGGAAGGAATTGGTAGCTGAAGCTGGGAATAAGAAATTGCTAAGAGGGCTGGGAATGCACTTTTAAAAGGGATTATGTGGTATTACAACATGTATCTACAACATGAACGCATAGATCCTGAAAAACTAGGATGGAAAAACATGACCACTTTCTGCTTATGGGGGTTGTTACCGCTTTCCTAGCCCAACTCTGAAGCCAAAGGCATGTGTGCCTTTTTGGATTAGACTTTTGTTTTTCTCTAGAGATACAATTGCCAGTTTGGCCTTTGAGTCAGATTGTGGTCCACATGGGACTAGTTTTGTACATGCAAAGGGAAGAAATACAAAATGAAAGTCATGTGGCAAAGTAAACAGTTCCAAAATTAAATGCAATAGCTTAAAGAAATTCTTTCTTTCTCATGCTGTCAGTGGCACTGTGTTTCTGGTGTAATTCAGCAGATTATTCCTGTGTGCTTGAATACCTGAGCCTGCCCTCTAATCACTTGTATGTTTGTCCCCTCAGTGAGACCAGAACTGCTGTCAGTACAGGTTGAAACACAACTGACACTCCAAACTTTTTTCAGTTGTTCATGAATAGAAGTTACCAGTGGAGTTCATCACATGTCATAAAATCTGTGGAGTTTACCCTTATTTTACAGACCTGAGCACTGAGGCAATGAAAGACAATTGGCTTGTAGGACCACAAGAACTTAAGATCAGGACCCTCATATAACCTGACTCCTTGGGTGGTATGGACGATGGCTCATGTTCATTGTAGGCTTATTTTTGGCTTGCCCTTAGTTTTGACTTGGTGCATTAATTTGTCTTACAGTTTTCTGGAAGCCTATACTTCTGTATAAAGTGAAGTGTGTCAAGCTGTGGTTTTGAGTTGCCTGTGCTCAAATATGGCTATGTTTCAAAGGGGAAGACATTTTCACTCCATTCCTTTTGTTTGAAAATCATCACCACTGTTGCTTCCTAGTTTCAGTGTGATTAAATTCATTTGCAAAACTTTGCTGGGTATATACAAAGAAACAAGGTGCTGGCTAACCATGTTTTTAATAATTTTAGGTGACAGGCTCAGCAGCTCACACATTTGAATACTATCAATTCCTTGCTGCTGCCATCAGTGAAAACAGTGATTGTTCTAAAGTGTACATGGTAGCACAGGCATGGCCTTAAATTAAGTAGTCTCAAAAATATTCCCATGATGGTGTACAGTATGCCTTGTGAATGTAGATTTGCTGCCTTTTTTTTTTTCTTAGCTGCACCTTACCCTTTAAAGCTATGAATCAAAGATGAAGAAGTCATTGAGGAGAAATGTTTTATATCTAGACACTGATGCTCATGTCCTTTATCTTGTTTAATAGAAGTCTGTTGTTTTGGTGCTACAGAACTGTTACTATGTAGTTGGCTTCACAGATTTGTATAGACCACAATTAAAATGAGTAGAGATTTATCTTAATCCATTTTCTCAAGGGTACAAAAATATGCATTAACAGCAATATGAACATATTTTAGCAAATCCTAAAGTCTGATAAAGACCTTATGTGACTTGGGTTACCTTTTTAAATCACAAGCTTACTTCTATATGTATAGTTGCTACTTTGGAGAATTTTCATGTTTTCTCAGAGGTGAGGTAGTTACCAAGAAAAAGAAGTATTCAAAAGACAAAGATACTGAAAGTATTTGGAGCTTGACCATACTTCCTCTATAAGGGAGCATTAAAAGAAAAGATGATGACATAGAATATTGTGTGTTTCACCCAGGAAGCAGTCTAAATAACCTTTACAAAAGAAGACTAGACAATGATAGTTCTGGCATTTTTCTGTTTCGTCTTGTGAATCCAAGCTGAGATTCTAGGTGTGTATTGCTGAGACCTAATGTGTTTTTGTGCTTCCCAGTTTACATACTGGAGTAGTTCATGTTAACCTGGTTTCAAACAGTGTGAGCTGAGCTGTGCTGGGTTTGAAGAGGCTGGCTGGAGGTGGCTGAGCTCCTGGTTGAATGGTCCTGGAGCAGGAGGAAGATGTGTGTAGTGCTCAGCCTCTTCAGGTCTGTACTCTGCATCTGTTGAAAAGTCACGGGGCAGAGGATGCAGCTCACCAGACAGAATTATTTTTCCAAAGGGGGAAAACATCTCTAGAGAATTCTAGATCAGGTGATGTTTTCACTGTATGTTTAGAAAGTTCTCAGATGACAACTGAGATGAAAAAGGCATACTCATTCAGTGTGTAAAACATCTAGACTCCAAAGTCTCCTGTGCTTCATGAGATTAAGGACCGTTTACTTGAAAAGAGAGAATGTTTTGTCCATCACCTTTCCTCTGATTTCAGTTATGCAATGTCCTTGAATCAACTTGGAAAATAAGGTTAGGGAGGTAAGATTTTTAAGCTGTCTTTAGAAAGAGAATAATTTGCCCGTAGTGAACTGTGAATCATGAACTGCATCTTTGCCTAGTGCTTGGTCTGTGGGTCATTGTTCAGAAGGCCCTGGAATGAATGCATTGTCCTCCAGAAAAGAAAACACTGGATTTCCGTTCTAAGAGATGTCCTTTCTCTTTCTTTTACTGTCAGCTCCTCATTAACAATTTGTGGACTGAGATGGCTGGCTTTCATTTGTCCATAAGGATGACTAGATTATTTTGTGACTCTTCCAGGTTTTTTTTGCAGGCTACTCAAACTCAGTGCCAGTTTGATTTAAATCCTTATTACTTTCTTCACTTGTTTAGTATCATTTTTAGCAGCTTTCTGATTTCCATGTGCCTTTCTTATTTTGAAGTGGTATATGGAACATCTGTCTGACTAGAGAGTTTTTTAGTGTTTAGCTTTAGTGAAATATTTCATATAATACTTTGTTCCTTGAAAATGCACGATAATTAGTGATCCTGTTTATCTATTGTTATTATTTCTTGTTTGAGACTTTGCCTAGAGGGGCTTTGTGCTCTGCACAATGAACTCCCAAGAGCTGGAGTTCCTGACTGCTATTGCACAAGGAGTGGGTGTGTTCAGGGCAGAGATCAAAGCTTGCTCGGTCGGTGTGGGGTTAACAAATGCAGTGGGCAGGAGGAGAAGTCACACTGTTCGGGTACTGATGCCATGCAATTATATTGGATGGCTTTACAGACTGACTTCACCAGATTTGAGGACCAGATAATTGAATCTGCTGACATCCATGTGAATCATCCTGGTGCAGCTCAGTCCCCATGATTTTAGTGAAACTGGAAGATTTCCTCCTGAGGTGAGGAATCGAGGTGTTTGGTAGATGGTCTGGTAAAGCAGAAGTCTGACTCTGAGACCCTTTGCCTACTGAAATGGATGTTGCACAGGTATGGAAGTAATGGGGTGTCAGTGTAGGATGCTGTGTCCTTCCTGAGCAATACAGACAGTTTAGTTAAGCTGTCTGGTGTGAAGGTAGGCTCGTGCCTGTGAGGTCTGTGTCACGGCAGCAAGCGCGCTTGGAGTAATATGTCTTCAAAAGGTGACCTAGTCTGAACAGCGACGGGAGAGTGACCTTGCAATTGTGCATCTGCTCTAACTTTGAGGCAGGGGTCATTTTATATGTTGTTTTCTTTGTAAATCAGGTTGCCTGTGCCTTCTGCAGAGTCTACATTTTTCTGTTTCAAAATACTTTGTGCAAACATCATTTTTTACCTTAGATTGCAGAAATACATGAGATGTAGGGGTATACTGGATTTGAAAAGAAACAAAGCTAGTCTTGGTAATTCACTAGCCTGTTCTTTTTAGAGTATTATATCACTAAGAAAATGCTTTACTTATTCATGTAGCATGCAAGTATGTAAACATTTGCAAAAAAAAAATCATTTTAGAGATACCTGTTCCACCATTTTGCTGTTCTGTTTCTTCCTCCAGATTGTTACTGTGCATTACAGTTGGGGTGTGATATGTCAGATGTGCAAAAACCCCTAAAATTTCAAGTAAGGTGGGTTTTTTTTTATCATACTATATGTAGTGTTTTGCCACAGGACAACTTTCTCCCAATGGCAGGGCACTGAACAGCTTGCATCTGTGGGAAAGTGGAAGCAAAATTGATGGAACAGTCTGTTCCTGCCGATGTTCATTTCGATGCCCCAGAATACGGCTTTCTGCGTCTCTGCTGCCAAAGCATGCCCTAAATTGATGGGACAAAAGGAACAACCTGGTCTTCCATGTGTTAAAGTGAGGAAATGAAATTTTAATTCTCATTTAGGTTTGGAACTAGGTGGATTGGCAATGCCTGTGGAGTTCAAATGGGGAAAAAGACAAGTCTCTTACTCCTCCCTATCCTGCAGCTCTCTGAAAAGGGTTGGAAGTATTTAGTGGAGGGTAGAAGCAGACAAGCAGGAGAGCTTTTTCTTGCAATAGCCAAAACTGAGTTGAAAATGAAGGGAAAGGGGAAGACATGAAAGTCTAATGAAAAAATATGTTGAATTTAAAATGCACCTCAGGAAATATTTAAGAGAAAAAAATTCTGTGTCGTCTGCAATGGGAAAATATCTTTGGTATTACTTCAAGCTCTCCATCTGAAGTGCTGAACTCTCTGGGGCAGCCCTAATTTATCATCTCATTCTTTGGCAAGGATTCACAAAATTTCCAATAAGAGATCATGTTGCTCGTATGCAGTTTTTTCTTCTGGTTTCCATTTTTTCCCACAGCAATGGCACCTCTCTCTGCTTCCATTCAGGATGGAGAGAAACCTCCCATTGGTGTGGACAATTTAGGATCCAGCACTTTTTATAAAGGAGGTTCTTTTAAACAAGTGTAGGCAAGGAAATTGCAACATTACTTAAAACATCCTCCCTACTCACCTTAATGTGAAATTGCCATGAAACAGTAGGATCAGGAATGTGTATAGAACAGGGCTTTGACACTTTGATATGTGCTCAGTGAGGATAAAGTGTGTACAGTGTGTGTACTTTCCTTCCTGGCTTTATCACAATGCTTGGGGTTTTTCCTACTGGTCATAAGCTGGTGCTCCATTCTTCAGTCCTATAACAAGAAAACTGAAGTACACAGCTTTGCAGTTGGTTGCTGGCCTTTGACCTTTCTGAATAATGAAGACATCAGCACAGTTTTGATTTCACTCATGTACGTGGGGCATTCAGTCATATCAAGGACCCTTCCCAAGGAAGACTGTTCACAAGTATACACTTGGATTTACTCAGGTGGTACATCATTTGTATAAACTGTTTTTACATAAACCCACACAAATCTGGAACATAAAAGTTTTTTATTTTTTCTGATTGTAGAATTGTGTGACATTATTTTAAAATATTTTATGAAATTGATAAAAATAAAACTATCTAAAATATTTTTTGTAGCTAGAGAGTAAGCTTAATATGTCCCAAAAACCATGTGATATTTAAAAATACCACTATATGTTAAATTCCAGCCTTCTCCCCAGCATTTCTCCAGAGAAAGACCAAATACATCATCTTTGCCTTCTTTTGTTTCTCAGTGAACTAAGAAGACATTCCTATTGTAGCACTGGTCTTGGACATAGCTTACCCTGTGTCTTGCTAATAGAGCAGGTTTGTTCCATCGGGGTTTAAGAATGTTTAATGCTTTAATGCTGACATGTACAACACACAGCCATGTCAGCTACAGCTGTTTCCAAACATCAGTAACAAAATTATAGATGGTTTTGAAGCTTCTGTGTTGGAAATGAATACATTTGAGGATTCAACTTGCTGACAGTGTTTATGTAATTTAATCTTGCCATCTGGAAGAAAGTAAACATTTTTTAGGAAATTGAAGTTAAGGTAGCAAGCCCCTTGTGGTTTCTGGCTGTTGCAAATAAGTTAAGTTGTACCAAGTTGATGAAAATCTTCAATAGGGAGGGGATCATGGTTATATTTTAAAGATTATTATGCAAGTGCATTGATGCATAAAATTGTTTCAGAATATCTGCTTTATTAACTTCCCTGCTTATTCAATAGTTTGATGCCTTTCTTCTGCTCAGATAAAACCAGCATGTTTTTTCAGTGAAATGTGATAAAACAGGAGAAGCACATGCATGCAGAATGAATAGATGTAAGTGAAGCACTTATGTGATTGCTTTTCGTCTCATGGTTTTCTGTTGTTTTTTCCCCTATTTTTCCTTTTGTCTTTCATTCTGTATTACATTTTGCTTTTCAAATATCCACTGTCTTTATTTGTATACTTTATTTTCTTTTAATTATTTGAATAATTTTTCAAGGTTTTTGCGTAGTTTTCTAAAGAAACCACACAGTCATGCCATGTGTGTATCAGTCCCCCTGTGATCATTTTGAACCTGTTGATCACTTTCAAATAAATTGAGAGTCAGAAGAAGATTCCAAAGGCATTGGATTTCCGTAATGTGCAAGTCCAGGTGGCTTGGTGGAGAGGAGAAACAGTGCCCTACAGCATGAGTTGTGTGGAGAGAGAAGGAAAGAGTAGAGATATTTTTGCAAACAGGGTTAATCATGTTGGTCATAAAATTGCTTAAATGCTAGCCCGTTCCCTTCTGTTTTCTGTTTGAGCAGTCTGATGCGACATTTTACATGATGGGGGGAAGACAAGGTGCTTTTATGCTTGTCATGACCCAGAACATTTATATAAATAAAAGATATTTGTGGTGGGAAGCTGATTTTAGATATGTATGATTTGAAGGGGTGGACAGTTTCAGCCATTTTACACGTGGAACACATGACAATTTAGTTTGCCTTTAGGTTTTCAGCCTTTAGGATCATATTTATCCTTTTGATGGATATTTGCTGCTTTGTTATTATTATTTAATGAAGTCTTTATGTTAAGAAGATATCTGAATTATGCAACGTGCTGAGAATTATAGGATTTTGTGAAAAGACCAACGAGCACCTGAGCTTGTAGTGCCCTTGGCTCCAAAGGGAAGAAGGGCAGGAAAAAATTAGCAGAGGTATGGACTCAGCAGAAATAGCTTGGTAATAGTAACAAGAGAAAACAGTTTTCAGCATTCTGGAAAGGGTCAGTAAAACCAGAAGAAAGCTATAGTCTGTTCCTGCTTAACTTCGGTGTCTGGTGGTTTCAGCTGGTTCTTTCAAGCTCCGTTTTCTCTGCACTTCGAGATTATATTCACCTTTCCTTCTTGATGTCTACATCCTCTTGCTTTGGCCTGTTTTGCTAAAGCATTGATTATTTACTTAGGCTTGTAAAAGCATGCTAATGTTCTGCTAAAGTTAAAAATACTGTTGCCATATAGTAGCTGGTCAAATAATGGGATTTTAAACTGAAATATTTAACTTCATATTCAGTGGAAGCTGCCTGTCAGCATTTTAATAGGTCTGAATAGGCTTTTTAAAAGGATCTAGTTCTAAGCCTTAATAATTGAACTTAAGCTCATAAGTTGCTTATCTACTCCTGAAATTTAAACCTGATCTGTGTTGTAAAACTGCAATGAAGAACTACGTGAAAATGAAATAGGGTATTAATGCAGAATTTCTCATTTAGAATTGCTTCTTAGCGACATAAGCAACAATTTTAGGAATGTTGGTCTGAGTTTTGTCTTGTGTATGAATTACTTCATTAAGTGAGCTATTTGGTGTCCAAATCATGGCACATTCCAACTTTGTCAGTGTGATCTAGGCATTGTACTGGCAATAAGTGCACAGACTGGTGAGTTTGTAAACATTTATAGCTGTGCCCTGTGTTAAATAAGGACTATGCTTTATTTTCATGCAATAAAATTTAATTAGTTGTAAGTCAGGTTTTGCTTTAGTTGTAATTAGTTTAGCATATAATTATTTTGTCTAATAGCAATCTGAAATCTGCAAGCATTTTGATCTTATTCCAAGTTGAAAAAAAGAAACCCTCTTAGAAGTATTCAATCAGTAGCTATAATAGAATCTTATTAGTCAACCATGTTACAGACTGTGTAAATCTTTAAGTGACTGAAGCAGTGTTTTTACTGATGCTTGTTATATATTGCATTAAGAAGATCTATAAAAATGCTTTATATTGGACCTGGGACTTCTATATGATTTGGAAAAAATCAGTGATCTCTGTTTTCTTGGTGAGCTTAGTATTTGCTGGTTTGACTTTTACCTGTTCTTAATTTTAATTTTAAAATTAATTTTACAGGTCTGGCTTTTGTAAGATATAACTGGGAACTCTTTGTGTGAAAATAGTAATACTTCAGTTTTAACAAACATATATATTAAATCTCATAATTTACACACAAATATTAATGCCTATTATAATGATTGAGTGTTTTTTGAACAATATCTTGTGTCTTCTATCTTTTGGATGTGGCTGGCTACCATTTCTGAAGAAGTTCCCCTGCCAAGGAATCTTCTTTCAGCTCTTGCTATGGATTTCCTTATGGGAACAGCATTAAAGCAAGAGATGAATGCAGAGTCTGGCATGTTATTGGCTGCAGTGGAGTGATGGGGAGCAGAGCTTCTGTTCTCACTTCCACTCTAACCAGCTTATTTTTTGCTAACCGTGGTTTACAATCTTGCTTGTTAGTAACATTGTTCTAAATTAAATTTCAGATATATTATTAATATATTATTAATTTTAAGGTTCTTATATGTTTGCTGCATAAAAAGGCTCTCTCTGATCTGCTCATCATTTCATCAGCCTATAGGTCAGGAAATGATGACTAATCAGAGCATAGAGAAAGTCACTTTTAAAGGAATTGAACAGTCAACAGCTTTTTACATGATGATATTTGTCTTTTTGAAACTCTGTGGTCTGATTGGGAGGTATAACTGACTTCACAACTAGAAGAGAGATACTCAAACATTTACATTTAAAAAGGAATATGTACTTTCGCCTGGGAAGATATTGCCTCATCTTTAAGGAATAGGATTTTCAGTTACTTCTCTCCTTTTCCAATTACCTGCCCTATAAAACTCAAAACAGTAGGTACTTCTGTTGAATTTAGCAGGCACATCATATGAGTTAACTTGTCACTTTTCCTTCTAGGGTTTCCATTCCACAATGATTGGGGTACAGTTCTTAATTCTGTTTCAGTTGGTTGTTTGGTTTTTTTTCAGAGCAATTGTTGTGAAATTCTCACACATTTTAAAAGTATCTTATAAAAAACAAGTATGTATTTGTTTTAGTATTATTATATGCATAATTATGTGTGTCAATACTTGTGTGTGCAGGTATCATATGTAATTATAGAGCTCAATACTGTATGTGTAAGTGTGAATATGTGCAGAATACAGAATTGAAAGCTTAAAACATAGAACACAGTTGCGTAGCAACTTGAAAATATTTTATTTGCTCATGCCAACTTGTTAAATAACATTATACTGGGGCCTCAGTGAAAGGCTATTGTAAGCTCTTAATAAGTTAGTTCATCTCTAGGCTAACAATATAGGAAAATACAACTTTTCTTGGTGGTTTGCATTTTTTTTCCTCCCCAAATGAAACTAGTCTAAAAATATTTGATTATGAAAACAAAAAGGGAAAAATAATCTTCCTCATAATAAGGTGATATATATGTGTTTATTTTTTGCTTCTAGTCTACTTTAAACCGTGTTTTAAAACAGCACTCTTTAGGCATCAATGGGTTGAAGTTCCTTTGCAACCCAAATGTAATAATAAAACCAAGTCAAATATATTCCCATTATCACTCAAGATGCTGTAGTTAGAAGATGGATATAGAAGTGGCACAAAATATCCAGCTGCTCTACATCAAAAACTAGTCCAAGTGCAAATAAATACTTGGAAATGTTTTGTCTTTAAATTGAAAGGAGTCCTGAAATAAAAAGGGATTCAATTCAATGTGACAAATGAAGTATGAATTCCATTTTGCAATAAGTAATAGGAAGGTTTTATTTTTGTTCCTTTATCTATGTTTCACCCAGACATATGAATATTGTATTTAGTACTAAACAGTTTCAGAAGATGAAAGCTGCCAATTGTTGGAGCCTGTGTGCATTTCCTAGGCTGCAGCCACTGAGCTGCCAAGGAAAGCAGAGATGTGAAAATCTAGAATAATAGAAAGCATTCTCATCTCCTAAAGCTGAATTTCAGCTGGGTGCTTTAAATAAGGAAAGGGCAAATATGAGAGGAAGTATCTCTTCTCCAACTCTGAGACAGTCTTGGACGATCTTCCAGCCAGTTAGGGTACTCCCTTTAAGGCTTTTATTCATTGCAAATATACACGCACCCCACAAAAAAACAACAAAAAACCCCCACCCATCAAAACCCCACAAAAAGCAAAAAAGAAAACCCCCCCAAACAACCAACCAACCAACCCCCAACTCTACTGTAAACTCAGTATGATCCTTATATTTTGTGTAGAGTAAGCATCCTGTATAGACAAGAAGTCATTAAATATCTACCTCAAAGAATCAGAATATAACTGCCTTTGCTCTCATTTGTGTTGAGGTAGCTGTGAGCAGCACCATGGGAAATAAAATGACTGCTTAGCTGGATGTAGTGTAGTAGAGATCAAGGGGAAAGTAATGGGGAAAATCCTTACTTTTTCAAACAGGTTTTCTAGAGCAAAGATCTAGTGATTGTATTTCCTCTTGTCCTATCCTTTGAGGGTCCTGGCCTGCTGTACAGTTAACTATAGAGCAAGTTAATTACAGTTAATTATTGAGCAAGAAGTATCAAGGTTGATTTATATGTGGCCCCCTGTTGGGAAAGTGGACATTTCCCACTTGGTGACTTGTTCAGGTGTATGGGTTGGCTTTGGGACATTACTTGCCTTTTTCTTGTTCCTATCAGTGTCCAAAAGTTGGAAAAGGTTTCAAGGTCTGTTAAAACTTGCATGAGATTAAGAGATTATAGGAATATGTTAAGTTTGGAGGACTCACGGTAAAAAAGTAGGTGACCTTTTGGAGAACAATGGCCAGAAAAGCCAGAAGAGTAAGTTAAACAACTCGCTAGAGGAGGATGGAGTGGGCACCAGATGGCACCCTTTTCCCATAGCAAGCTAGGAGTTGATGGATGGCAGTGCACCAAATAGTTCTGATAGGCTTCCAAAAGCTTCTTTTTACTGACATCACCATCCTCTCCTCACAGTAGCTCCTCACTTATCCTTTTTTTGGTGTTGGAGTCGTTGGCTTTGGGTCAGCAATCTGGGAGGCAGCAGATGCTGTGGTGGATGCCAGGGTGCTGGATGGCTTGTTGGTCATGAGCTGACATGGATGGCCACCGGCCACTTCCCCAGAGCTGCCAGAGGACAGAACCAAGCAGGCAAGGAAATGTCTGCATCAGATGGAGAATGTGTAGGAAGGAAAGTGAGAGGATAACAGCAAAAGGATAGGGAGAAAAGAGGAGTCAGGCATTTATCAAAAAGGGATAAATAACTGAAAATCAATTCTGTGGAAGGGAACTAACATGGAGAAGCATATAGATAAGGATGATATATAACAAATTTGAGGCAAAGAAAATCATGGAAAGAAGAGAAGTCGAATGTTCTGTCTGCTCCTGTTTACTTGAGTTTCAAGAAAAGCACTGAAATCACTCCCCCCAAACCATTAAAAAGAAAGCAAGTAGTCTAAAGAGAAGAAAGAAAAAGATTGAACTGATTTTCTATTTTTTTTTTTTTTTTTTAATGAGCAGTTTCTGGAGAACTTACTTTAGCCTGTAGTGTGGGAAGAGAGAAGAGACAGCTGAATGAAGCAGAGTATTGGATAGCTGATTATATTGTTGTTTTTTCATTTGCCCAGCCTAGCTTAAACCCCTGGTTGTTCATGATTATAGAGGAGTAGCTTTTCCATCTGATAGCCAAGTTTGTGCTCTTCAGATTTGCATCTCCCCAATTTGAATGGCACAGTTGCTTTTGACACTCTTCCAGAGAGACTGTAAACATTGAAGCTGCCAAGGCAAAATGCGTTCCGAACCTATCGTTAAAAACATCTTGTTTCCAGGTAGTACTTCTTGCTGAATCCTGAAGCATGTAATATGAATTGCTTTGGAAAGCATTTTGTATCCTTAAGATAGAAAAGCATATTTCAGCATCTGATAAGTATAAAGAAACTTTCAAGGCTGCTGATCTAGACGCTTTAAAATAGTCTTGAATTTAGTTAAATTTTATTTCAGGCTGCTTTTACTGACCTTCGCTCCCCTTCTCCCCTTGCATATTCCCTTGGTGGTCTTTCAAAAGCCAGGTGTCTGGGATTGTCTCCAGCCTGCTCTGAAAGCACCCCAGGCCTTGGATTAATACGAGGGCTGCCTTTTATTTAAGTCCATCCATTTACATAATGCCTGCTCAGTCAAACCCACTTGCAGTGTACAGCCAAGTTGGACCAAAACCTCAGCAGGTCAGTAGTGCATGGTCCTGGATTGGACTGAATTTAAGTTCAAGTGTTACGCCTTCTTGCAATGAAAACTGAAGAATATTGCAAAGGTGGTTTGGATTTCTGAATCACAGAGGAATGTTGTAGAAATCTTTGATCTTGGTATAAAAGGACTAAAGAAAGGACAGTATTTGTAAAAATGTGTTCCTGCTTAAGGGGTGTGAGTATAGATCTAATATCAGAGTGAAAATTTCATTGTGAATACATGACATGACAGTATATTGTTAAAATTAAAAATACTTCTTTTAGCACAGAGATCAGACTTACCTGGAGTGCATCAATATAATTCTGTTACACCAGGTTCTCACTCCAAAAGCATTGCCACTGAATGAAAACACTTTGGGTCTCATTTTCTAAATACAGTTCAGAACTACTGATGTCAAAATCTAAACAAATAAATTTCTTGTTATCTCTTTCAAGCATATCAAATTATGGATTTTGTGTGTGTCTGTGTTTGGTTGGTTGGTTTGGCCTTTTCTGATGATTCCAATTGTCAGCTTTTACAACTTGGCATTGTTTTTTACTAGAGTCCTTCTCAATCTTCTTGAAAGTGGATCACAGGACCTGGCTTGCTTAGGAGTGAAAGGAACACCTATGAAAATAGGTTCAAAATAGGTATCAAAATATTCACACTGCAGTTGGTAAATAGGAAATATTATTAGTGATTTTTTTGGCTGGGGGTGATATCCAAGTTCTTCTCCTTGATCAATGCTTGAACAGTGAGTAAACAAAGTACAGGCCTTTATGAAAATAAAAATGATCACATATAAGAGGCATGTTTTAGAATACCTTTCCTATCACAAGCTTCTTTGAATAATGTGACTTAGGATAAATGTATTAGAACAGCATTATTTTTCCAGTATTGTTCTCTGCTACTTTTTGGGGTTTTTTACATGGAAGCATATCATTTGAGTGATCAGAACAGTTTGACTCCTGAACTTGGATGTGTGATCTTCTTGGAACTTACACAATATATCACTGATTGATTCCCCTGATGAGGAAATAGTGGTTCCCTCTATTTTATATAAGTAATTCACATCTTTACATATTTCTTTGGACTTGGAGTACTGTATTAATAAACTCTTGATACGAGATTATTCTAGGACTTAGTACACTGTACTATTGTGTATAGTCCTTCAGTGACTTAAAAAATTATAGTGATTACTTTTATTACCATTTCTAGATTGTCCTGTTGATACAGACTATCTGACTTGTGGTTTTTAATTTTATAGATATTTCAATCATGTACACACAAAAATCACAGTTTTCTGTTGCTGTCTTTTGACCCTGAGTTATCTTTTTCACCTTATAAATTAGGAAGTTTTCATGAAGTTCAGAAATTTTTGCTGTGTTTTCTTTAGAATTCCAAGATTTTGTTTGTGCCTGGCAGATATGAATTAAGCAAAGACTCATTAGGAATACCTTAGAACACTCTATTTGTTCTGCAGGGGTTTTTTTGTACATTTTATTGTAAAACCTGAAATATGTGAACTGTGGAGTTATACTGAAAGTTTTCAAAAAGAAAGGATCATAGAAATCATTAGATTTAACAGCTAATCAGGTCTAATATGGGGAAGATAATTGCATGAAATTGGTGACAGACTGAGTCTTGTTTCTCTCTTACAGGAAATGGTTAGGTTAAGAAGAAAAAACTTGAAATCTTAAAATAGATTATGAAAAGAGCTTATTGTTTCTATATACAGATGTGTGAAGGTTGTAAATACTAAAAGTGATACTTAAAAGGTTGTATAAAAGTGACAAGGAAATAAAAATAACTTGTGGATTGGAATAAAAATTCAGTGTATATTGAGAAATAGAAATATTGATTAGGAGAATTGTTATAACAGGATATCACGCTGCTCACTGATATATGGTTCAGCATGGTGTAGAGTGGAAAGCATAGATGATATTGGAGTCCTTGATGATATTCTGTAGCTTTGGTTTTTCCTTGTTTAACGATGCCAAAGATATCTCAAAGGTAAATACTAAAGAAATTTCTGCGCTATTTGCTATATTTTAATGTTACTGAAAGGGAAAGCCCTTTAAGAAGGAGCTACCTCCTCTCTAAAATGTTCTGTCAATACCAAAAGTGTCTGAATGACAAAATAAACGTTTGCCATCTTAATGTTTTCATTATAGTTAGCAAGCAAGGAGCAAGCGGTGATCTTTTGAAGAGGAAGGGTTGAATTAATCATGTAGGTCAAGATTTGGTGGTGATGCACCTCTTGAGTCCAAAGCAGGAGGGATGCTTTGCCTTTCAAAGCACATTGCTTGGCCCACGGTTCAGTGCTGGTGGTATCACAGCTTTTGGTAGCCAGGAACCCTGCGTGTCCAAATAATTCCCCTTTGCCAATGGCTTCTGAAAAGAGCTGTCTAGAGCTATTGACATGGACTGTGGTGGAAGTTTTCCAGTGCGTGATGGTGATGGCTTTACACCAGCTTTGGCCGGCACCTTCGGCACAAATGGTCTATGAAGTTTTCCATGATCTTCTGGAAACGCTGAGGCCCTGTTTCACTGCCACCTGCCAATCACAGCTGTCATGACAATTAGTTATGACCTGCAGTGTTTTATATAATAGTGGCACTTTCCTCTTCCTATCATTTCTGCTACCTTTTCTTTCCCTGAATAGGCTGGTTGAAGCTTATGTGACACATCTTGGTTTGCAAACCTTCTGTGAAAAAAAACCCCCAGTTACAGGTAGCTGATAATGTGTTAGCAGAAGGTGAGTACTGAGAGCACGGTCGGTGCCATTTCAGAAAACTTAGAGAATAACTGACAAAAAGAAAATGGAGCTGTTCTAATACTCTTGGAAATTTAGTTGTGCAACCATATTTTGCTGCTGCTGAAACACTGCACAGTCCTGGTTTCAAAAGGAACTTTAAAGAGATGTGCTTTTTCATTGTGTTTCACTGATGTGTATTGTAGTTAAAAGCAATAATTTCTGAGTTCAATTAGGTGAAAATACCTGCTATAAAGTGTTCAAGGAAAGGTTGAACTTGTGATGGTTAGCCCGGGGGAACAGACTTGGAGAAAAGTTTGGTCACTTAAAATGTATTGATCAAAGAGAAAGGGATAAAACCTTTTTGACTAAAGGTGAAAAGGAGGGAAATGCTAGTAATAAATGGATCATCTGTATTTGAGGAGAAGGGGAGGTTTTTGTTGTTCATCTGGGACAGATTCCTAGTTGCCTTTAGCCTGATTTCATGAACTGGAGAAGTCTTCAGTCAGAACCTCAAGAGAAGGACACTTGTGACTCCAAAAAATGAATGTGTTTGACCAAGTATTTTGTGATTTGAGTTTGGCTCAAAGAATCCTATCTGACAGAAATCGGACCTGATGACTAAATATTTGGGATTTGACAGAAATACCTTAAGGCTCAGAAACTAATTTCTTTTTGTTTATTATTGCTTAATTATCTGGCATGTAGTTTAAGAGATCATGAGGGGTTTTTTTTGGTTTTATAAATATTGCAATATAAAAAGGGAAGGGGCTATTACAGTTTTCTATTTTCTGGGGTTTTTTTCTTCTGTGTGGGGGGCTTTGGGGTTTTGTTGTTGTTGTGGTTTTGGGTTTTGGTTTTGTTTTTTTTACATGCTAGCACTAATATTGGGAATCATGAAACAATTTGAAGTGTGAGTGCTGTAAAGCAGGATCCCTGATTTAACCACTTGAAAGGACATATATGCATTGTAAGCAGGAAGCTTATGTATAGAACTGACAACAGCCAGTTAGGACTCCAGTTAAAAAATGATCTATTTCAAAGGGCTGAAATGTGCACTAATGAAGTATACAACTTGAAACATTTTAAGTGGTTGTGTTTCAATCTGTAAAACAAATTTTGTTTCCATAGTAGGAATTCTTGATAAAAGGTAGGTTTTGTGATGCATTGGATTTAAATTAGTAACATTCAAAATGTTCTGTATTAACTTCTTATCTGTCAAAAAAAATTGTCTTTAAATAAAATTTATTGTAACACGTTGCCATTTTGGTGATATAAAAATTGCTTAACAGACTGTGTAACAATATTTAATTCTTCCTTTGTGCTGCACAAAACTCAGTAATTACAAGAGGGTTTTTTAAATATATATTAATAAGGCATGAAAACTTCCTCCCCCGACCCTTTTTCGTTATCTTTGAGTCATTCTGTCAGTTTTTGACATTTTCTTAAGCGTGCTTATGGGGGAGATTTTTGTCGTGTTTTGGGTAAGACAGGAAGGTCCTGGAGATACTTGGGAACTGAAAAAGTGCCAGTCTGTATCAAGAGCAGACTCAACAATGTGACAGTGGAAGAAAACTGAGCTTATATTATCCTGAGAATAAGTATTTTGAGATGAAGAAAACGTATGGAACTTCCAAACAGAGAAATCCTAGAAGAAGCCAAGCTCGAGGAGGTTGGGTTGTTACTGTTTTTCTTGGCTGCTATTGACGCTGTGTAGCAAGAACTGAGGGATGGGTGAAGCTGAAAGCCACGTATCCGAAGTAGAAACTTGAGTTCAATCTGGTTTTTGAAGGATGAAATATAAGAAATAGATATTTCAAGGCAGAATGTGTGAGGTTGACACTGAAAAAAAATCACACTGACAATAGGCTGCATATTTTAAATATCGATGAAACAGTGATACAGTATTGCAAGAGAGTGGAAAACTGCCTTCAAGAAGTAGACTTTTAAAATTCAACATTGGGTAGCTATGTCCAATGTTCTGTTGAAGCAATGGGGCTATTTTCAGTGTCTTGTTTTGCATGGGCTACGTTTAGGGGTAGTAATGATCTCAGATTAAAAACTGAATCTAAAACATGACTCATGTAGCCAAAAAATAGCTGGATTTTTCTCTGTGCTGCACAAGTCTGGGTCTTATTTTACTTTAAGTTAAACTATTTTTTTCAGTTGTAATGAAAATACATGTTGGATATCAACCCCTTTCAGTTGAAAAGATTTTAACAGCTAGTAGAAAGAAAGTACTTGATCTCCTGTTTCAGCCTTTGGTCCTTTAGAACCACAGCCATGCATGACAACAGCTCAGCTATTAAACAAGGTTTGTGGAGGAGCAGGTGGAAGGACACAAGAAGTGAGCAGAAAAATATCAACTGAGTGAAAAAATAATGTGAGGTCATTGATTTGGAACAGAGTGTTGAGTGATACAGGCATAGTGCTTAGCTTTACCTTTTTACTGTTTACCTTTGCTAGGCAAACTTTAAAGAGCTTTTTGAAGAGACTAGAATTCTTTGTGACAGGTTGTTTAGTGTCTGGGTGTACTGCTTTGTTTTTGTTTATTTTTGGGGGGACTGAGGCTGAAATTGTTTCTATGTGTGCTGGTATATTTTTGTGGGGGTCAAAGAGGTGCCTTTATCATATTCCTTCCAAGTTGTTTTAGAACAAACTGACTTACTTTTATTATCTATAGAATTCCTAACTTTATCCAAACAATACCATTATTCATAGTATATTTTATGCTATTAAAAAGCCTCTTACAGCATCTCAGGATTTTCTGTCAGTGCTTCATTTTGGTGTATTTAGCACTGCTGTACATTAAGACACTTCTGCTCTGTTTTCTATATACAGAATTTCACAGTGCTGATGATCACATGTGGTTACAGGTAACTATGGCAGGTTTGCAGCTTAGACTGTGGAATATCTGGCTATAAGAGCTTTTTATCAGTTTCCAGTTCCTAAACACTTCTGTTCACTACTCTTTTTATTTTAGTTTTTGTTCTTATTGTAAAGCTGTGTATCTGAATTGATTAACATCTCAACGGCGCTTTTGTACTGAAGATTAGCCAATTGTGTGGAATAAAGCAGACTGCTGTGTGCACTTTTTTTTGTTATCCTTTATGTGTTCTGTAAAAACCTACTTTCATTTCTTTCCTGAAAATGAATACGAAAAGATTTAAGAATGAAACCAGAGCACATGCCACAATGATTTGTTTAATTCAGTGGCATTGTTTAAATGGTTACTTGAGCCAAGTAGTTGCTGGAGCCACACAGCATGTTCCTATTAACATGTGTGCATATGTGTACATGTATGTAGTCATTTTCAGCTGTTAATTGAAGGTATAAGGTTTTAATTGACGTTACAGCAGAATAAACAGCACAGTCCACAAGCACTTGAGTTTTTGACCAGAAAGTGTTTTCCATCCTTGCAGTGATCCACTGTAGAGGCTGTATCGTGAACCTGACCAGAGCTACTGAGTCACACAAGTGGTTCTGGCTTTCAGATCATAAGGTCAGAGTTTGAGTGAAGTTGCAGATAGAAAACATTAACTACACAGCAATGGCTAAGAGGGTCTTCATTGTCTCAGTAAAAATGAAAGTATTTTTGCTGAGTGGTCTCCCAAAGACAAAGTCCTTCCTCGGTACAAATCCATTACTGCTCTTCCCCATGGTCTGACAGCCCTGTGCCTTTCAAAAGGAGGAAAACAATGAAATGTGTCGCATGCTGGAAGTGTCCAGTTGTCTTCTCTGACCAAGTAAGTGAGAAGAAAGATGATGTGGAAGATCTTAAAGCAAAATCCTTCCCTTCCAGAAAATTTCTTGCTTCCATTTACTGAATTGATCTGTGAGTGAAACGTGTGCTGTGTGAACAATTTACAGTGCAAGATCAAATTGTCCAGAAGAAAATACTATTTGCCTATGGCAAATGCAGAAAAATATTCTGTATGGCTTATCTTTTAAAAGTAGCAGTGTTTCCAGTAGGTACTGCTGCAAGAAAACAGGAGATTTCATCAGGAGTTGGGAATCTATCTGAGTTGTAAACCCTAAGATAATTGGAATAATTAGTCTCTACCTAGCATGTTGCTACCATTTAGTTAATGTGAGGTAGTCATGTTTCTTTGGTAAGTAGATGATTTAGAAATAAAATGTGTCTATTAATTTGGGATACTCTAGGAAAACTTTGATATATGAGTATAGATATATAGATATCAAAGAGAACCAAGAGAATGAACAAGCTGTTCAAAAACATTCTAAAATGCTTTAAAAGAAAAAAAATACAAATAAGAAAAAAATCAAGAATAGAATATTGATGATGTAAATAAATATTATTTCCAATTTTAAATGGTTTTCATTGTGAGATAAACATACCCCAAGATGTACTGGGCAGCTTGTTTATTCAGTACTTTCATTGAACTAGTTACAGATGTTAGGCCTTTCAGGTAGAAATGGGTGATGTTAGATTTATATAAAACCAGTTCTGTTTAAGTCTTCTACATTTTGAAAAGCAGAGTACACAATTTCAAGATATTGTATTTCTTGCATCTAGCACATTCTTGGTTGTGAGGTGCATGGAAAGAAATGCTAAATATCGTCTCTTTCAGTGTTTACTAGTTATTTTGATAAAATTAAGCGTGCTTCACCTGAAATAAATATTGATATTAAAAATCAAACCGTTAATTAGCGTTTAAAGATATAACATTTTCTCGGTAGAATACAGTAAAAGTCTTATGATTATGGACTTTGATTCTTTTCATGCCTGCTGCTGAGTTTATGAAAATAACATTTCACCCTGGTTTTTCCATTTATGAAAAAGGAATGGTCCCAGTCCTGGTCAAGTGCTCTGATGCTTGTGGAAGATCAGTCTGCTTTGTGTGTGTGTTCAGTGTTATCCCTACGATATTGAGAATTCCTTCAGGAGAGTATATTTGCAATGACTATTTTTTTGTGGGTTTTTTCCTTTTATTTTTTTGTTATATGCTCTGTATTTTGCTCCTTTGTATACAAATTTAAGGCTATAATGGAGCTTGTGTCTGCATAATATCTGATCAGCAGAATGCCCTCTGCTGTATAATAGTGTGATGCATACAGCACAATTCCATAAATTGGATGGGACTTAGTTGTTTCTGTTTTGAATGTAGTTTATGCAGCTTTACATTTAACACCTCCGTCCTTGCAGTCAGAAATTTGTCTTTCATTTGCTTCTTATTGGTGCTTTATTTTAGTAAGTGGAAGTACAAATAACTTTTGTGTTTGATCCCAGTCAGTGTTAACCTTCTAAAACGACACACTAAGCTTAAACCAACTTCGAGTAAGTGTGTGTGTGTTAGATAACTACTTTTAGATTTCTCCTTTTTGATGCATTGTGAGAACAGGTATATTGAGGGAAAAGAAATATTCCCTGACATGCTGCAGACATGAAAAATAGGCATTTACAGGAAAAATTAGATTACGAATTACAAGTAATAGTGTAAGAGATTAAAAGGTGTTGATATGGGATGGAAAAACTATAGCCATGCTTAAACAATTCTTTTTATCTGTAAAGGAAAAAGTTTAATTAAAAAAACAAAACACTCAACCAAAAAATCCCACGCCTACCTCTCCCCCAACAAAAAACCCAGCAAAAATCAAAACACTCAAGCAAACAAAAAAACCCGCAATCCCAAGCTTTGCATGCTGTCACATGGCCTCCCAGAAATCAGTTACTGAAACCATATATCAGGAGAACTAAGAAATATTCTTGTTTCTATTGCTTAGCTGGAACATAGAGTAACCAGCATCCAAGTTGAGGAGTGGGTTTTGGAATTCTTAGGCAGAAAAATCTAGTAGTTGATATCACAGTAATTGGTTTGGGCTGCTGCTCTTGTGTACATTGAGTCTTTAAGCTGTATGGAGCTGTGTGATATGGAACTGTAGCTCTGAGCTAGAGATGGGAGTAGATCAACTACGTGATTTTATCTTTGTGGCAATAAATTAGGCAGTAGGACTAATAGATAAGACCCAAAGTTTAGGTGTTTTCTGGTAGAGAAAGAATAAACAGTGATAAGTTGCAAATCAGAAAATATGATAACCACTAAAAAAAGTCATTTTCAGGCTCCTGACAGAACTACTTATCTGAAAGGTTCTTGGGATGTGAGGATCACTCTGTCTTGCAAGCAAATGTTTTTGCTCATTAAGTAATTGTCTTTAGATTTTGAAAAACAGTAAAATAAGGACAATCTGTTTGATTCCTTAAAATGCTGATAAAGCTGTAAAATGGGAACAGAAATGGGAAAAGTTAATATCTTTGTTAGCTAAAATGTTTTATAATATAACTGAATTTTTGCTAAGTGTCCTACTTGTTGTATTTTGTGTCAAGAGTTGAAATTGGTTCCTTAGGGCAGCTACCAACATAGGGTCCTTTGGCTGGTTTAACTATATAGTAAGGAGAAAATTAAAGAAAATATGGCATTTGTATATGTGGTCTCTACAGCACAGAAAATACCTGAACATTCTAAGATTACTTTTTCCCCACCTAATTTGACTTGATTTGCTTCCTTATTTTTAATATACGTAATTGACAAAAATAGAACGTGCCATTTGGGTCAAGAAAATGTTCTAAAATTTTAGTTAGGCCTTTATGAAGTATGGTACTTGTCTAATGTAAATGATGTCAATTCAGGTGAGGATTGCACTAATTAATGTTATGTGGGCTGCATGGCATTTAACAAACAGAAGACTTTGTTAATGCATCATTAGCAAAAAAAAAAATTTCATCCTTCAT
>WAAE01023265.1:0-13155 GCA_013400495.1 Nicator chloris
CATCAGGAAATATCTGAGCAAACAAATTCTTGTTCTTATCCACTTCTTCTGTTATGTCTTTGATTTCTTTGGCAAGAGACTAATTATGTAGAAAAACAGAAGTGACAATGAGATACTCTGGAAAGCAGGCAAACGTTGTTATAACCATTGTCAATTCTGCAATGATGTAGTGAATTTTTTACACTGTTGCTGCACACACACACTAGAAAAAGGTGGCAGCTACAGTAATCTCTGATAGTAAAAAGATTCCATGTTCCAAGGAAAACAAGTGCTGGAACAAAATGATGTAAAGCCACAGAAACATCTGGTTAGATTAAAAGTCATCTAGTCCAACCCTCCTGAAGTAAATATGGACATCTTCAACTACATCAGGATGCTCAGAGCCCTCTCAAGCCTGAATTTGAATGCCTCCAGGGATGGGACATCCACCACATCTCTGGGCAACCTGCTCCAGCAGTTCCACACACTCTTTGAAAAATTTCTTCCTTATATCTTGTCTGCATCTACCCTTTTCAGTTGAAAACAGTTATTCATTTGTCCTATTGCCTCTCTCTCTCCTCCACCACTCAATTCTCTCTGCCTTCCTCACCCCTAATTAATGGTGATGAACTTGTGCTGTTTCTATATCCCAGAGCATCCCTCCCACTTTTTCACTTTGTTTCAATTTCGACAATGTGGTGTTTGCTAATACTTTGAAGAGATGTTAAACAGAAGAAAGAGTCTATGCTTTCTGCAACATTCTCTACAGTCAACTGCAGAATGCTGCAGTTACACAGAGATTATGTCAGCGACACATCACTTATCCAGGATTCTAACACTTTTGTTCTAAACACTACATAAAATGCACACTTATTGGCAATTAAAAGGAAGTCCTACTCATGGATTCCTTACCTCTTGCTTGCAAAGGTAGGTTTCTGTTTCTTCCTCTGGTAACAAAGCTGTAGCAACAAAGACTTGCTCTTCCACGCCATCCAGCCACACAGACGTGGCAGTGACACCATCATACAGCTTCTGTTCAAGATGCAGGGTCTCCTCCACCCGTCCAGCCTGGGCAAAGAAACCAGAGAAGTACAGCAATTTCATTGTTAATGTGGCTTTGCTGTAGGACAGGTGTAAAGACAATCAAAAATTACCTCAGATGAGACATCTTCAAAGGCCTGATTCAACTCAACCAGTACTGGTGACACTAAGGATTTATCTTCATCCTGTGTCTGCTCCTTATACAAAGGCATTCCAGGTATTAGTCTGTTTGGTCTGCTATAAAGCTGCTGAGAGAGAAGCACTAATTAGGATGCATCTACCATATGTAGGACACAAAATTCAGCTGTACAGATTCCCTACTGACTGAGGCCATCACCTGCTAATGCTCATGGTCCTCCCACAAATGCTCCATGTCATGAATATTTTGCATAAATATTGCTCACCAGAAGGTTCAGTAGAAACGCAGGATAAATGCTTGTAGCCAGAACTAAAAATTACTAGTTTTACCAAAAATCTAATCAATTACTGTTTAATTAACACAAGGTATTTAGAACTTTGGAAGCTGATTAATGGAGTGTTATACAAAGAAGGGTGGATTTGGGTCTATTAACAATAAAATGGAAGATGTATATAACACAGATTTTTGTTTGTACCCAGTAAAATTGATTAATCCCCATTTCTTTCAGTAGAAATACTGTGCCTGAAACTCCTTACCCACTAAGATCAAGAATAGCATGTAACCAATAAATTCAAATTGAAAACAACAGTTTTCCTCTAAGCTGTTGCCAGAGTAGTGATCAATTCCAGAGGGATGATTTGCTACAAAATTATCCTGAGTTACGTAAGTAGATAAACATTTTGTCTGAGCCCTTTCTTCCTTTCTAGTTCATTAATCTGATAGCTGTGCAATTCAAATCACTTTGAACATGAGCAGTGCTGGTGCCAATATTTAACAGTTTTCAAAGGTGTCACAAAAATAAATTGTTCCGTATCTCATGCATTAACTACAGCACCTTAATGGATCTACATATTGTACCTCTTGTTGTAACAACTACTTTCAAAGAGAAAATGGAAAGAGCAACGTAAAAAAAAGCTACCAGCTGTTCTTTTTCCAAAGCTTTCTGGAGCAGCCTCTGCTTGGTACTGAATTCCTGGTTTAGGCTTTCCCATTTCCTCTTCATCTGTTCGTCAGATGATGGCTTCTCACCTTCTAAGACTAATTCTTCAGAGAGTACATCAGGCTTCTCACTGAATCAGAAGATGCATAAAGGTTTAACAAATGCAAAAGTTAAACCATTTCAAGTTATAATTTTCCATTAGGAAATTCTACACTTAATTTAAGTAATACTTTTGGAACCTTTGACTTCTTGGTTTTGGCTTTGTTTTTCTGATAATAACACAAAGGCTGGTTTGAACAGCAAGAAGTTCTCTCTCTTCTGATGAAATAAAATGTACTTTCTAAAAGACTGTTTAGAATTGCAAGCACCCAAAACAAGTAAAAAATCCCCAAATCAGACTGAATATATACTACATTGAAATGTAACCTAAAAAGAAATTTTAGCTCAAAGCATGAAATAAGAGAAATATTTTATCTGACTCCTTCCTCACCTCCTTTCTCAAAATGGCAGACATAGTTTAATGCAAGACAAGCATATGAGTTTAGCTTTGGTAACCACTAAATCACATTCAGAATTTTCTGTTTGGTGTGGTGGTTTTTTGTTTGTTTGTTTGGGGTTTTGTTTGTTTTAGTTTAGTTTTTTAAATTTCTATAGTACACCATCACTTGACAGAAGGAAGTCTCAAACAGAAGGAGACTGGTTAAGTACTTTCTGGCATTAGAATTAAGGCTTCAAAAGGAAAAAATGCTTGCTAATTGCAGGAAAAATAAAATTAAGCAATGAGTATCTCATCTGGGAAGATGTGGTTACAAAGGCAGATGCCAATGTTTGAGGTAGATGTGATTCACACACCAGTGCTGGTCCATAAAGTTTCAGTAACTGATCCACTGCTTGTCTAATGAGGCTCGCTAGTCTTTAATTTTAGTGTGATTCCTGCTAATAAGAATAAAGGGCATTTCTAAATGCTGAAGGTGATCTATTATCACAAAACAGTTTGTGTAACTGTATTATCAGACCCCTGAATTATAAACCAGGACTCCAGTAGCCTAGGTGCTGTATAAAAATGCTAGAACAAAAATTAGAGGACTACAAGCAGAAGAGGGATGTTAGCATAGGGATGACAAAGCACAGCCATAAAAATTTACTTTTTGGAACAACCCATGAAAGCACACCTTATAGACAGGCCTTCAGTAGAGCCTTGCTGCGTTAGGATCTCTCCTCCACGGCACGCAACTGATCGAAGCAGATTCTTCTGCTCTTCTAGCTCTTGTTCCAGCTCCTAGCACAGCAAGTTACAAAAACCAGAACAAATCTCAAACAGACTGGTTTTGCCTTGGAAGGATATGTCCACCTTGTTTAACTGTCATGCAAAGTTAGCTGAGCCACTTCTGAAATGGCTTGCTTGAACACCAAAAGTGATCCAAAATCTCTACCCAGGGACACAGAAAAATTGGGTACATAAACTGGATTACTGAACTAATTACCAAATACAGTGCAGTTTCCGGAACCTGCCCTAGTGAGAATATCTTCAAATCATCCAACAAAATGTATCATGTAATATGTGTATCTTTGCTTGTATGAAGACAAAGTTATTATTTTGATTATTATAATCTCTCCTTAGAGTAACTTAAAGGCTTGATTCAATTTTATTCTACCGACGGACAAAGAAGTATAGAGTGATAATGTGAATTGACCATGGTTATCCAGGAAGTCTAGCCTGCCTGACTGTTACAGATATAAGATGGAGAACTCAGATGCATCACTACAAAAGCAGTGAGTAAGAAAGAGCATAAAAATTAATATTTCAGTGGAAATATTTACAAGAGTGGCTCAGCTATAGCATTAAGTGCAATCTAAAGACAGGAGTAAAAGAAATGCAAAACACCAACTTTCTGTTGCTGCAGGGTACTCTGCTGCTGCTGCGAGCGAGTAGTTCTTGCTTGAGCCAGCCATTCTTGAACACTGGGGCTTTGTGAGGAAACGAAGTCCAGATCACTCTCCTCCTTTTCTTGTAAAGATCCCTGCTTTAGGAAAGAGATATTAAGATTTAAAAAAGTCTCTTACATTGTTAGAGAGCAGGCAGGTTCAATTCATCCACGCAAAACCTCTCGAGTTGCTGGCTCATGTAAATTCTGAAGTGAGCAATGATTTTAGATTTCTGACTTTTACTGGTTACTAGCAAGAAAAGCATCCGTAAAAATGTAAAAATAAACATGCACTTAGCAGAATCACAGACCACATGTCAGAGACATTGAACTGATGTGTTTCCAAAGACTGTTCTGCTTCTAAACACCAGTCTTGATCTGTAAAGGAGGGTGCAGCTTTACCTGGCAATGCAGGGATTCAGTGGTTTGTTTCTGCTAGAAAATTTATCTAATTAAAGCAATTTTTTTGTCTAACTGAAAAGGAGAAAATTTCTGATTGTCGTTCTGGTCAATATTTATTTATCAGTAAGTACATAACTCTATGTTTGGCAGAAGCACACTGGATAAACAGCAGATGACATGATATGAACAGCAGAGAAAGTGAGATCAAACCACAGAATGTTAGAACAGCACAGCAAAAGCAACAGCTCCTTCCATTCATATTTCAATCATGTTTTTCTAACATGAGTGATTAGACAGGTTTTCTGTGTAAGCAATGCGAAAAAGAACAAATGCCTTAATAGCTCAAAAAAACCTTTTATCAACATCTTGGCTTCCAAAGTCCACGTTGGCTGTAAGTTTAAGTAATTTTAGCAGCCAATGTATTCATTGTACGTATTTTAACATGCTTGGCCTTATGTTAAAGACAGACTTGTAGGTATAGCCACTTAGAGGTACACATCTCTCTGGATTTATTTAGTATTACTTTCAGTCATATGATGACTGTAGAGCTTGCACCTTTTTGGTTTTATTGAAAGCTTCAAGATCTAAACCTAGGGCTTAATACCTTTCCCATTTTGTCTATGTATTCCACTTTCGTAGGATTCTTATTATGCCCATGATTCGGCTTTTATGCTAAATGGATTAAGACTGCCAAATGGTTTGACAACAGGTGCTCCAAAACACAGACACTCTGCCTTCCAGATGACATTTCAAATCAGACAGGGACCAGCATGGCAGAAGGTGTGTGTGGAAATCCTACTTGCCTTACTCACCTGGTGTCCCTTACGCTAACAACTGAGATGGACCTCTGCCACCTGTGACCCTGGCACCAGCCACTGAACCAGCAGAGCTTTGCTAAGTAGTGGCAGGTTAGGTGTAAGATGTTAATTCTGGGGGATGATGAGCCTGCTGAAGTTGAAAGGACTGATTAGCCTTAGAGAATATGAACTGTTAAGAGGAGCAAAACAAGCAAGAAGTACCCAGTGCTGGAAAGAACCACTAGCCCTTGCTTTATGAAATAACTTTGTTTTACTAAGGTTTCAGTTTGCAGGTAAACTCTGATACCTTACTTTGTAGGAACAAGTTTCCAGAAAAGCTGACCTGGTTGGAGCGTGAACCACGTTATTACAGAATGTCAGACTGGGCAAAGAAAAGAGTATGTGAGAAGTAAAGAAGGCCTGGAATTATAGCTTTCCTATTACAAGTTAGGAAACAGACAATCTTTCTGTAATTTGTGGGGGGAGAAAAATCTGCTTAATTTTATATACTCTAGGGACTATAGCTATTCAACTAGTACATTTCTTTGGAGAACACTACCTAGTTCTTCTTTGCATTTGAGCAGACGGGTTCATTTCAGTTACATATTGAGTCTCTCTTTTTCTGGGAAGAGGACTGAGAAGATACAATTTTGGAATTATACCAAGACATATAATTAATAGTCTCATAGTTCCTGCAATAGGAAGGAGTATAAAAGGGATTGTGGCATTTGATGCAATGAGTTTTTGCAAATATGCTACTGTGCATACTTTTTAGATCAAAAGTATTTGTGAAGCAGATTTTATCACTGTCAAATTACAGAATGTAAGTCTGAAAAAAACTTATATTTGCATTTACAGTTGCATTTTCATTTGAAGTCTGTCTGAAGGAACTGTACTACATTTCCTTTAAAGAGCCAGGGAAATACAAGCTGGAACCCGTCAATCCCAGCTACTGTCCAGTCTAGCTGGGATTATTTATTTCTACAGAAATAAAGGGAAAATCTCTGAAGAAGACTGGAATGAAATTGATCTTTCAAAGGATTTCAGAATGACACAAACTTATACGAGGCATATTTTTTCTTGTGAAACTGGAGTCATTCCTCCCCCACACATCCTTTGCAATAAAAAGTAAAGAAACACTATCTGTTTTGTTGAGGTATTTTCACTGTAATCTATTCTACTTCTTTGTTTTTTAAGGAGTCTGTTCAGTTTCATTGCCCCTAAACCAGAGAATAAACAGTAACAGACACAATATTTTGTGTGTTTCAAAGTGCTACCTTTGGAGACATTATAGTCTGGAACACTCTTGTTCCAGCGTGTTTCTGATTAGTTTCACTACTTTATTTTATGAATAAAGAAGTTGGTCTCCAAGTCACCTTTTCTGTATCACTAGAGTGACATTCATTAACTAAAATCGGAAGAAAACTGAAATTGTTCCAAGAAAGTCAGAGAATCTCACACTGACTCCTAAAAAGCCTTGTGCACAGGAATAACAGACAGGCTGAAATACGCTTTAAGGAAAATACAGCTCAGTCTTTACAATAGTCTTCCAGTGCCACTTGGGAGGTTCCTTCTTTTGGGAGGAAGCTGGTCTATGCCTCTGGGAAATTACAAGGTTATCAGAACATCTGGAGACATGTAGAAGTCTGAGTTTTCTACATGCATGAACAACAGTGCTGTTAGCTTCTAATATTTCTCAAGGTTGGATAGAATTTGGGGCATCTGAGGCTCTTGGCCTCAGTCCTCAGTGTTTGGAAAATGACATTACAGACCTCCTCATTTGAACAAAATTGCTCAGTGAAGATTAGAAGATGTTATACTGCCTATGTCTGACTTTATTTACAGATCATGTAAGAAAATAAAGAAAGGCTTGAAATTCATAAAGAAATTTGAGTCTTGCATTCATGCAGCATCTTAAATGATTCATATTCTACATCTGGAAATTATCTTGTTGTTATTTTAGATATTAGAAGATCATCCAAAAATCTGTTTTAAGAGTTTCAGTAAACTAAATCACACCATTGCATTTTTCAATATTTTAAAATTTAACAAAAATCTCTGTGATGCCTTTTCACTCCACAGGTAATATATGAGAACAAAGTATCATGTGCCTACATGGTGTTGACAATTTTTCATTTGCCTAGTCATGAGGTTTAATAAGCAAGAATAACATTGAAGTTACTTCATCTTAAAGGCAATAGGAACAAGTACCTGGAGGTTTCCTTTCTTTTTTATTTCTCTATTTTTCTGAAATTATGTGAAGTTTTAGAGCTATGCAGTTGCTTTGGACTAAAAATAGTTCTTAGAACATCAAGTGACTTTTCAAGCTAACCTCTCAGTAGACTTTAATCTGCATTACAACCCAGAAATCTTTGAAGCTTATCATGTTTAATTTGCACAGCAAAGCCAAGAAAAGAAGTAAAAGAAAAAGGGGGAGGGAGGGAGTCACAGCAGGGCAAGCAAATTCAAAACCAGTCAGTCACATTACATGGTTGGGTTTCTTGTATGTATTCGGTTCTCCACATGCTAGTTTGACCTAAAGAATGACCAAAAGCAACTGTTAAATACAATGAATTAGTGCCAATGAGCAGACCAAAGATGCTAGGAATAGAAACCTAGGACAAGACTGAGGTTAAATGAACTTTTCCTTATATAATATTTTATTTGGTATAACGATGCCACTAAGTATTAGCCGTAATTAAAAAATGTTCCCTTATGTTATCAGTTCACTCTGTTGTGCACCCGGTAAAAAAGCACATATTTAGGACCATTCTTTGGCTGGGGAGAGTAATCCTGCCCCAGACCATACACAATCTAAATGGACTGGAAACAGGAATAGACTATATCCAGGCCAAGCTAACCATCCATCTATGTTATTATTGTCCTTTCAGTGAAGATACTGAGGTTAAGACAGTTTTACCATAAAGCGATGCTAACTTGAAAATTATCAACTAAAGCTTTCTAGAGAGTTCTTTATTTTGGAGTTATAATTCCATTTACTAACTAAAGATGAATAACTCACACTGAATCAGTGCAACACTTTCACTCTTTTTCCCACTTGCATCAAGTTGCTATGAAACCCCCAAACTCCTGCCCACCATGAGAACAGCTGGAAGGAGACACTCACCCGAATGTTGATCTGTTTGTCATGAAGCACTCTCTGCAGCTCCAGAAGGCTGCCCTTCAGTGTCCTGAGCTTCACAGCCAGCTGCTCTGCCTCATCCTTGGTGTGAGCCTTCCCTTCCATAAGCAAGCTCTCGTTGTGCACAGACAACTCTGACAAGGCTACCACCTTCTGTTCTATTTCAACCAACATGTTCTGCAGCAGCAAAAACAAAGACCCAAATTCATACATTTTCCAGCACTTGTCACGTTTTCAGGCAAGACGACCTGTGGCCTACCTCACCCGCTGCCAAAGTAAGAGAAAGTCAGATTATCATTGCTTTGCCTTCCAGTCCCGTTAAGAGTTCTTTACAACAAGCTTGCAAATGTTTGTATTTGTCATTGCAGTTTGCAACCTTTTTCAAAAAAGGAAATTAAAAAGTTACTTGAAACAAAAAAATTGTTGTAGAGGAGATGCTCTTTATTTGCATATTAAAAGTAAGGATGGCTAAGGAGCTAGACTGACATCCATTAATGACAAGAAATGAAGCACGCAGCCAGAGTTACTTCTTTCCTCTTCTTTCATTTACGTGTAGTCAAGTGCTTCCTACCTCCTCCTATGTGTTGCTCTGGCTGTGTTGATAAGCTTTTCTCACTATTTGCTCTTTCTGATTGGTGCATGATGGACTTAAGGATTTCTGTATAATCCTCTTTAGTCTAAAGAGAGACTTAAAGTGACAAATCTCTGGCATGTTTATTCTCAAAAGCTATTTCCCTGACATTCCATTAACCATTCATGTATTAGAGACATTCTGCATATTTTGATCTCCCAGATTCAATGCTCAAACAAGTCTTGCTCAAAAACGTAGCCTGACATCAAATACTCTTGCTTCCATAGCAACTGTCAAGAATGAATTTAGAACTATTTCTCCTGAAGGACTATGTGCAGAATAAGATTGGCAAAGTCTCCAAAAAGTGGAAAAAATATATCAAACTTACTGCATTAAGATTTTAAGAAGCAGCAGCAGAACAGCAGTACTAAATCTCCCACAAAGTTAACTTTTCTTTTTGAGTTTCTTACAGACTATATTAAAAAAATTCTGCTTTGTTAACGTTCATAGGGTTTATCTACATACAACAAAGAGTTCTCAAGGACAGAAGCAGACTGAAAATTCCAATGATGAAGTGTTGTCAGTGAAAACTCTTTGGACTTGCATGAAACTTAACTTTCATTTATCCTAAAAGAATTGAGATCCTTGTTCTTTAATAAGAAAAGGGATATTTTGTCCGTCTCATCTCTTTTGTAATTTTAATTATAATGATCATATAATTCTAAACTATTATTTAAAAATAGAAAGTTCACACTAATTTGAGAACCTGGGTGTTATGAATAATCTAAGTCTTGTTAATAAAAGTATTTGCAAAAACTCTTATTGCAGCAACATGTCTTTCCTTGGTTGTTTTGGTATTCTGAGTTGAGTAATCTTCAAGCCATAAAACCAGTAAATACTGATGATTATCCTTTATTTTTCCATGTATGCAAGGATTATTCCTGAAGAAAACACAGCACTAGCCCAGTCATCACCAGCTAGTGCCAGTGTGTTCTTCAGCGTGTAGCAAAGTACACTGCAGGTGTTTTCATACCTGTCAGGTGAGCTGTTCAACAATTTCAGCCTGAGAGGAGCAAAAACAGTAAGTGAGGCAAATACAACACCTTTAAAGCTAAACAAAACTACATCCTAAAGATGTGGAACCTCAAATCCTTCTGTAGTCAGGACATTTTGTTTCCCTACTGCTATGTTCACATAGCAGTGCTGTTTGCAATCTCTCATGAGAAAGAACAGGCTATATTTTTTTCCACAAATCATTGAGGAAGCTTACCAAGCATTTAGAAGATGCTAAAGAGCTCAGAAACTTCTCCACAAATATCCTGGCTCTTTCAACTCAATAGCTGTCTTACTATGTTACCTGGCAGTCTACCAGCTGTGCTTCCATGTCCATAGGCTCTTCGGCAGGAAGCAGAGTGGTGTCCAGCATTGCTCGGGTACTGAGTAGCCAGTGGTCAAGCTCATCAGCTTCACAACGGTACCTCTGAAGAGCCTGCTCTTGTCGTTGTTCTTCGAGCTGCTCATTCAACTTTTCCTAGAGGTACAAATTATATTGTACTTTTTAGAAAAATAAACTGTAACAGTCACTTTTTAAAAGTTGTTCCTCTCTATTTTGCACAAATCCTATGCAGGATTTCTAAGCCATAGTAAGACCTATCTTTTTCAAAATATTATTTCTTTCAATTGATGAGTGTGTTTTTCTGATGACTGAAATTATGTTTCAGTTCAGCCACTTTATTTCTACTTTCTCCAGTAGAACTCTGCTATTACAGCTTTCTAAAGGTGAGGTCTTTTCTGCCTCCTTTTGCTGCTCTCCTGTGGGTCTCCCCCTACACTGATTCGGTTTGCTCAATTAGTACAGCACTCTTTGCTTAGGGAGAAAGATGCACATGAAGAAAAGGAATACCCAGAGCTGAGAATGGCTTGCAGGGAACGGAGAGCAACTTTGCCTTTTGTGGCAGCAGGCTGTCTGTCAGCTTTACTGTCTCTCAAGAGAGGCACAAGAGGGGTACTTCAAGGACCAAACAAAGTACGGGTGGGCCTTTGGTACAGTCACATGGATAAAGAGAAGCCTGCAGAGCTGTCTACCTTCTCTGGCCTCTCAGAGGATCCCTGAGCCATGGGGTGTGGAAGGACATTAAGCTTCAATGACTGCTGCAGCATCAGCATTACAGCAATACAGATGTATAGGGCCCATCCATCAGCTCATCCATCCATCGGAAAGACAGGGAATGATCAGCATGTCTTGCTCACCCTTTAATTGTCCCATGTGAACTTGAAAACTGGCTGAACAGCTATGGCCAGGGGACGGTGATCAGTGACACAAAGTCTAGTGAGTGACCAGTAATAAGCCTCAACAGGTTTGCTGATGACACAAAATGGGAGGAGTGGCTGATAGGCAGAGGGCTATTCTGCCATCTAGATGGACCCTGAAGGGCTATAAAAATGAGGTGACAGGAAGAAAGGAAAGTGTGAAGCCCCGTACCTGCCGGGAAGCAATCCCGTGCACCACTATCGGCTGGAGGCTGAGTATATGGGAAGCAGCTTGGCAGAAAAGAACCAGGGGAGAGCAAAGTGGACACCAGGTGGACACCAGGTGGACACCAGGTTGAACACGACCTAACAATGTGGAAAAGAAGGCCAGTGGTGTCTGCAACTGCTTTAGGAGTGTTCTCACCAGGTTGAGGGAGGTGTTCCTGCCCCTCTACTTAACACTGGTGAGTCCACACCTGGAGTACTGTGTCTAGTTCTGCGCTCCCCAATAAAAGAGAGATACTGAGTTCTGGAGAGCATAGAACAGATTTTGTCAATAAGAAACAAACAGGATGGTCAGAGGATACTTAGTTGTATCAGGTAATGTGAAACCTTAGCATGGTGCAAATATGGAACAAGGAGAAAAGATTGTATTGGATCTGGCTGGGATGGAGTTAACTTCATTGCAGTCTGTACAGTGCTTTGCAGCTGTGGTTAAATCTGTGCTGATAACACAGCAATGTTATGGCTCCTGCTGAGCGCAGCATAAAGGCTTTGTATCTGCCGCTCACAAGGCCAACAGGCTGGGGGTGGGCAAAAGGTTGGGAGAGGAGATAGCCAGGACAGCGAATCTGAACTGACCAAAGGGATACTCCACACCAGATGGGATCATGCTCATCAATAAAAGCCCAGGGAAAGGGAGGGAGGGGTATTTGTGGTTATGGCGTTAGTCTTCCCAAGAAACACATGCAGAGCTTTCCAGGAAAGTAGCTAAACATTTGCCTGCTGACTGGGTAGTAGTGACTAAGTTCCTCATTCCCTGCTTGCATGTACAGCTTTTCCTTACCCTGTTTAAGTTGCCATTATCTTGATCCATGAGTCCTTTTGTCTGCCTTCTATTTTTAACCCCCCCTCAGGACACAGGAGTGAGGGTAGGTGTCTGGCTGCTGGCAGGGTCAACCTACAATACTTTGTAAGGAAATTCAGACTCAAATGTTCAGAGCAACTTCCTCACAGAGAATTGTTTGCACAGCTTTTCTGCATGCTCAATTTCAATTAAAAAAAAGTGCTGTTAGAATAATTTAAAGAATAGCGGTAGTTGTTAGATAGCTTAAATAATCCAGACCTGAACAGTTCTCAATTGCTAGTTACTTAAATTAGGTCCACAGAAAGAACAATATCACCAGTCCACACCCTCAACAGCAACATATTTTCATTACCTGTTTTATCTTTATTTCTAGATTTACTTCCCTAGGGTGTTCTGGAAGATTTTTCTGTGAAATCAGAGCTATGAAGTACACAGGTTAAATTACTGAATGTTTTCTACATACCATATATCCTAGCTAGGATAAGCCAGGATATAATAATCCTAGCCAGGATTATTAGGGAATACTTGTGGTATAGTGTCAAGGATTCTTAACCACAGTTAAGAGCAATATATTTGACTCATGCTTTATCTTGAAATTATTAGTTGGCATTTCCTAAATACTACCAAGATGTTTCTTAGATCCTGTATGGGGTGCAAGCTATAAATAGCTAGATCCCTTATTCTACTTCCAACACCTTATTTTTAATTGAAAGCTATTTTTCTTCTTGAAAGGAAAAGCTTAGCACAACTTTGTTATTTTAAGACTAACAAAGGTATTTTCTAATGACCTGTTCACTGTCCCAGGTGACTGGACAGACCTAAACTAGCTGAAGCACCCTGAGAGTCTCCTGTAATCCAGTGTCTTGGTTTAACCCCAGCTGG
>WAAE01023267.1:0-14011 GCA_013400495.1 Nicator chloris
AGAGAATTCAGGTTCAATTTCAGTCTGTCCCTTGGAAAAATTTTACCAATAGTGAGGGTGAAAAAATTTTCAGAACAGAAGAGTTGGACAGTGGAAAAAATATTCAGGAGAAAGATACACTGAAATTAACAGAGTGATAAAAAAATCATAATCACATCTAACAAAAAAAGCTGGTCTTCTATCATCATAACCTGCCTTCAAAGTTGATCAGTATGTGTTACCTCAAAGGGAAGGGGATTAAAAATAATGTGTATGTTTTTAATTTGAAAATTTTACTGTAATGTCCNCTCTAAAGTCACCTTTCTTTCCTTAAGTCAAGAATTTTTTACAGAGGATGACACAAAATCCCTTGATTTGAGTACAAGGCCCAGTTTTTTCTTATTGTAGGTAGTAGAATTCAATTTCTAACACACATCCCTCAAAATATTATTTTGATTTTCCTTTTTTCTTCTTAAATTTTATTTTCTGTAACTGTTGATGTAACACATGACATAATTTTAAGACAACATTTCCCGCTTGAACCTGTTTGTACTGTGGGCAGAACCACCATCAGCCACTTCCCGTTAGCTCTCACCTCATATTTTACTGTACTTTTTGCTGGAAACTTCTGGAAATAAAAAAATTACTTATTGCCTCTCTGAGGTCAAAAACTTATAAATCTAAACATTTAGTTAAAAAGAAACTAATCATATTGTTTGGACTTACCACCTCTTGGGTTCTACTATTAAAAAATAAAAAAGAGTATAAAAGCAAAGCCTAAATTTTGAACACATCAATGAAGTAGCTTTTATATTCTCTCAAAACATTGTTGAAACTAAAGGCTTAGGAGAGTTAATAGTAAATCATTATACATCTGCACATATTACGAAAACAACAAAATACGAAAAGAAACTCTGAGAGTGTAAAAAGGTTATTTTGTTACAGAAAGCACAATCAGCATGTTTCAAAGGATGTGGAGGAAAACGGTGTTTCTCATAGGAGGCTCTGGTATTTCTGGCACTACCAAGGAGGTAATATCAGTGCAAGTAAATCAACGATCTAATTCACTACAGTAATTTTTGTATCTCTAGCAGATTTTTGCCTGTCTAAGCCAAAAGGTAACAAAAAGACAGTACATAAAACACAAAATATACAGACAAATCATCAAGCATATCAGGAAAAAATCACCACAGGACTGAAAAAACCCAATGCTCATAATGTATGCTGAAGTAAGGAGAGGGTGGGTGAACAGACAGAAGAAAATCAGACAGCTCAAAGAATTTTAAGTCAAAAGATTAATAAAAGCAGACAGTATTTTATCAAAGCTTCTCAGTTTATCAATCAATTTAAATGGGATTCTTTCCATTACAATGAGAACAGTCAGCCTAAAAATTATGACCACTGATTGATAGACTGAAAGTGGATTAATTTTAGGATCATAAGAAAAGCATAAAATGACTACTCCTCTTTATGTTATTAACCCCCTGAAGAACTGACAGATCTACAGCAGTAAAATGAAAAAAACAGCAAAGACATTGGGAACAGAAATTTTTTTTGAAGGGTCAAAATATGTATTCTTGTGGAAAACACAGTTTAATGTTTATTTCTTCCAGATTAACTCACTCACCAGTATTTATCACGAATATCTATGAACCACAATGTCACAGGGTTGTATACTTTATTCCGTACATGTCAGTGACGCACACACAAGTCATACTCTGACAAATAAGCAGATCTAAGATAAACCTTCATTATTTCTCTTTCCTGATATTGATTTGCCTTAAGGGAAACAAAAAAGGTAATAATCAATAAAAGAAAAATTAATATTTTTATTACTGTAATAACCTGTATTCCTAAGTAAGACTGACTGATAGTTAATGATGTATCAATGTTATGGAGAAAAGAGATGCACCAAAACTCTGAAAACAAACCTGACCTTACACAGAGTTTTACACATCTCAACACATGCATATACATGTGTTTTGGACTGTCTGCATAGTGTCAGAATGTGATACTGGGCATCAAACTGGGCCTTCCAAGTTGGGACTTTGGGCTTCGCTAAAAATGCTTGTTGCTCATTGACCATGTAATGGTCTTTTGGCAGCATCCACTCATGCCCTTGCCTTCCACTGTCCCTCCATTTTGCCTGCTCACACATCCTTCTCCCTCTTCAGGTGGTGCTCGGGTCCCAGGTGATGTGTAGTTTAGATGCAGAGCCCGCAAAATGCTTCCAGTGACAGATTATGCTCAGAAGTCAGCTGTTCATGTATTTTAGTAGACAGCAGGAAATCTTTGAAAAACTGGTGGGTAAAAGTCGGAGTGTGCTGATATTTTCAGACTTTTTTTCAGTTATAACTGTTCTCATCAACAGGATGATTATGGCTGCTCACAGGGCACCAGAAAAATTACCACATTTATACACTTTGCCACAAGGACAATGATATTGTGACCAACTGAATCATCTGATCTGCCAAAGAATATTTCCTTTAGGTAACTGCTGCTATGTATTCATGATATTCAAAGTCTTTTCCACTCTAGAGTAGTCTTCAAATTCAGCCTTATTAGAGTTTCTTGAATATATGTAAATAGATATCTTAAAAATATAACCTGTAATTTGTTTATTGATTTATAAAAGCATGCTTATTCCATTTATTACTTTTTCAAATGCAAGAACAGAAATCAAAACCAAATACAGATGAAGCATAGTAGATGAATTCTGTGATATTATGGTTAAACATGTTTTTCAAAGAATTTAATTTTAATCATAAGAAATGTGTCAAAAGTTTTAACTTTGGTTCTTAAAAATATTTTTTTTTTTTTACCAAATAAAAGCAAACAAATCTGGTTGTATTCAGACTGCTTTTATTTTCACTTTCAGAAAATGTTCTGGGTAATTTGGCTTCTGAGGTTGAATGATACTACAGTAAAATAACCACGTATATTTTACAGGTTAGAGATAGAAATACGTCTTGTACATCTTGTTTTTCCTCAGGTACGTATTCAAAATTGAAGTGTTGATTCAAACCAATCACAAACAAACTTCAGAATGAACTCCTTTTATCAAGGAAGTCCCTGTGGGTTGGGAAATTGTTCTGGGCAAGGTTAAGAACTTGCTGCTTGTATATCTCTAAGGATCTGACAAAATTAGGGTCTGACTAGGAAAAAGAATGCCTTTAGAAACTAAATTAAGACGTGACTCCTAACACTTAACCTGGACTGTCAGCTCTCTCAATTTTATTCTGAGGACTATAAAACTCTCCTCAAGTTCTGACTGCAGAAGTACCTGTATTCGAAATGTACTTTGTTTAATGTGTAATCTTATATTCCTCGAGAATGAAAGTTAAAATAATACTAGTTCCATTTTTATTAATTTTCTGGTTGTTTAAGTTTTAAGTACATATTTTTAAAGGCTCCTAACCTCTGAGGAACAACACACTGAATTCATGAGAAGATGCTTTTGATCCTAAAGAGGCTAACATTTAAAACTACACTGGCTGATTATCTTGTAAATCTAAATCACACACAGTTAGTGTGATTGCAAATATTAGTTTCCTTTTAATAGTGAGTATTACGGCTTCTGTCGTATCTTCTTGGCTAACTGCATTTTGAAATTATCCTTTACCTATCAGACAAGGAAAAAGAATGAAGTGCAGTAGCACACACTTATAGAAAGAAAATAGTTACATTTGATGACAATATTGGTTTCATGTATTGAAGGGTGCAGGAGCAGCCAGTCACACCCACACATCACAGGTTGCAACAGTTCAGTGCTACAAAGTCTGACAGAGATGCAGAACTACAGGTACCTTTTTTAAAAAATAGGAGAGCTTATAAAATTAGTTTTCCTATCAAGCCTCCTTCCCTGATCCAGTTAGTCCTGCTAAGGTGGTCCTGGCTCTTGAGAGAGAAGAAAGCACTTGTAGATACACAGTGACTTCTTACATTTCCACTGATATGGTAGAATTATTCTTATTTAGGACTCAGAGGCAAATCTCAATTGGTAATTAACTGTAAGTGCTAGCCTATTCTGGTAGTATTAAATTACTTCATTTTAAGCTCTGATCCATTATGTTTCTAATTTTCCTCCAATTTTATCTGATAGTATTCATTTAGGAAAAAATAATTCATTCATTTTTTCTTAACATTTCATATGTTAAGAAAAAATGACAAAACAATGAAACATAGACAAAACACTGGATTGTATAAAATCTCATTGAGACTACAAGGTATTTTAAAACTCAGAAGTCTAAAAAAACAGCCTCCCATTGAATGTTTGAGAATATTTCTCTATGGACACCGAAAAAAGTAGTCTGAAGAGAGCAGTAGCCCTTATATGCACCACTAATAGAACACAAAGTCCATGTCCTTTATCATGTTTTTCACCTCCACAATCCATTCATGCTGGAGATGTTTCAGCCCAGTAATAAAGCATGACACAAATAATTAGAAATAGGATGTTTCCTATTGACATTTTTTGTTCTTACTTTTTTATTTAATGGATGTCTTGCAACACAACGCTAAAAGAAGGTGTTTATTTCCTTTTTCTCCGTAGCATCTGTATGCATTTGACATTCAGTTATACATTTTGTCAGCTCTCCTGTAAATAAATTTCTTTTAAATTGTGATGGAAGGGTGATGTTTCATTTTTGCAATATTGTTTTAGGTGGTGTGTTTTAAAACATCCTTTAAAAAATAAGCAAATCTGCCTACCTAGATAATATTCTGTTGTAACTGAGGGGAAGCTGAGTACTAATGAAAAACCATACTGACTTCCCATAAACAATAGACTACACTGCTCCATAGTTCATCATTTAACTGACAAAAAATCAGAGCAAGATGAACAGCAAATCCCAGAGTCATACTCAGTGGCACAGGCTCTGGTTGGAGTCCTGTCCGTGGTGGTGCCTCCCGAGGTTCAGTAGTGGGCCCAGTCTTGTTTGACTTACCCATCAATGACTTGGGTGAAGGGGCAGAGGCCTCCTCAGCAATTTCACTGACAACACAAAGCTGGGAGGAGTGGCAGATACCCCGGAGGGCTGTGCAGCCCTTCAGAAGGACCTGGACAGGCTGGAGAGATGGGCAGAGAGGAACCTTCTGAAATTCAGCAAAGGCAAATGCAGGGTCCTGCACCTGGGGAGGAAGAAGCCCAGGCACCAGCACAGGCTGGGGGTGACCTGCTGGGCAGCAGCTCTGTGGAGAAGGACCTGGGGGTTTCGGTGGACACCAAGCTCTCCATGAGCCAGCAGTGCCCTGGTGGCCAAGAAGGCCAGTGACATCCTGGCTGCATTATGAAGAGCAATGCCAGCAGGTTGAGGGAGGTGATCCTGCTCCTCAGCTCAGCCCTGGTGAGGCCTCACCTGGAATGCTGTGTCCAGTTCTGGGCTCCTGAAGAGACAGACAAGGAGCTCCTGGGGAAAGTCCAGTGGAGGGCACTGGAGACAAAAAGACCAAAGAGAATAAAATCTAACTATTTATATTGGTGTAAAATATGTCCTGAGAATAAGATAAAAACAAGATAGAAGCCAGACAGACATAATAAATAGCCAACAGAGCATTTCAAGTTCCGGGAGAGGAGAAAAAAGCCACTGCTACGCAATGAGTCTAATTCTGGTGATTTAGTGCTTCACATGTCTATATCACTCTTGGTCTTTTTGCTAGTAATTATGTAATAAACAACAGGGACATGGTGTTTATTATTATTTTTGTTCTCTTTAAAATGCATTGTAAAGGCAGCCCAAATAAATCAAAATTCCAACTAAACTAAGAGGTAAAACAGTACAAGGATTGATATTCAGAAAAATATTACATGCTTTCTGCTATGAAACTGCTCTGAAAATAAATTAATTCTACCTAAGACCAGTGCCAATGAATGAGGCAAATCTTACTTCAAACCATTATGTTCTGCTAACATAAATATAGTGACTAGCAGGTTCTGGGACAAGTGAAAGAAAGAGAACCTGAAAAACCTGGCAGCTGATAGAAATAGGACAAATACTGTGACAAATCTGTCAAGTGCAGATACTGTCACAATGAGCTGAAGTACAATTAAATTAGAAATGGAAATGAGACACTATTTAAGCAAAATTGCAAGCAGAGAGGAAAAGAGAAAACCTGGTACTTTGCCAAATGCAACCTTCCGTTTTAGAAGGAATATTCATCAGATTCAGTAAGGACAAGGTCAAACATATACAGTAGTTTCCACAACAACTAAAAAAAAATTAATATAGTAGTAAGTGTCAACATCAGCTTCAACTACATCATTAGCTCTGTGTATACATGCATATTATAGTCTTATGCCAAGAGAGTAACATTACATTTAGGGTTTCACTAGAGTTTTCATTTTACCAGATTAATGTGTAATTACAGATTGAGATTATTTTAATATGTGTCTACGTACAAACATATATTAAATTACAGTTCATACTCATATTCATACTGAAATTTTTTGGAGCATCTTTGTAAAATGTTTTTGATTTGCATGTTCCATTGCGCAAAAGGACATGAATTAATACACTACAGCTAAAGCAGGGGGGAGAGGGAGGGAAGACCAGAGAATGAAAAAGCAGAGAAAATACATCTGAATAAATGGAAGTAAGAAAAGGACTACCATGTTGTTACAAGCCTGGAAACACTGCAAAGCAGCAACAGTCCGGTCAAACTGTGAAATTAAAACCACAAATTGTTGTGAGGGTTATTATTTTTGTGGCAGAATATAAAAGCTGCTCAAGGTAGGTAGAAGAAGGGCATGAGAGCTGGAGATAGACCTGACAGTGTTACTAAGACCAGAGGAAAAAAAAATGTCCTCAATGAGCTGTAGGAGAAGTATTAAATTGTCCTTATTAAGGAGGCTTGTTATTCTGGCCTGCTTATGCATCTATTCCAGACATAATGAAATACTCATCATAACAGAAAACATGAACTCTTGGGTTGGTTTAAGCAGAAAAATATCTCCAGATACATAATAATGAGGTTTTCCTAGAGAAAATTTTACATCTTTTAAACTATCTAAAACATAACCCAAATTCCAGACATCAGTCTCTTGAACCACAACGTCACCAGTAAGTAGTTGGGCCAGGAATTCTTCCAGTTTTCTACGTGTTGATTTGTAAGACTACTTGGGGGGTACATACATCAGGGACTTGCACAAGAGACACTTCTTAGTCCTGTTTCCCATACAACCCAACAAACACAAACAAAAACAAAAAAATAAACCAACAAGGAACAAAACCCAAAACACACGAATACACCAAAAACCCCTGTCAAACTAACTCATATGGAAAATATTTCAGCAAGTTGCTACATTTTCCTCCATTCCAGGACCTCCTAGTATTTCCCATTTAGGGTTGCCTCCACGCATTACTTTTTTCCTTTAAAGGTAAGAAATACAGTCAGAATGCTTCCAGTGTTTTAGTGTCAACCTGCGAATGCTTTATTTATATAAAGAATTTTAGTTACACTTAATATCAGACTTAAAAAATAGAAACAGTACACACTCTTTCCAGTAAACCAAAGGACAATATTTGTAATTGCATAGTCAGAAACAAGATTACAGAGAGAAATGAAAAAAAACCCCAAAATATATCCTCAGATTACCTCTAAAATTTCTAAGTAATTTCTTGTGAGATGCTTGAAAAGGAAACAGATATTAATTTTATAGAAGCCAATTAAATGGGATTCTGGTATCCTCCTTACAGCCAATCTGAATGTTAGCCTTGCTGACAATAATCAGACATCCCAGTTCATATCCTCTTCCCAGTCAGCACTTCAAGGCAAAATCCTTCTCCTCTTTTCACCTCTTTTAATTTCAAACTTGATTTCTGGTTCTCTCGCCAGTGGACTGGTATTTTGTTAGCGGAAATGTGTCTGAAGGTCTCTTCAACTCCCTCACTTCATTGTAAACAAATACAATGCAGGAAAACATAGCCCTTCCCAGAGCTTTTCAGGATGGCCATCTTACTATGGCTTTCTTTAATTGGGCTGTCTCTACTATTTTAAATAGCTTTCTTGCTTGTCAAAATGTTTTCAATGCTGTCATAATATTTTTATAAGTGTTATGTCACGAAGAATATCGACTCTATTTACAGCTTTATCAGAACTGCAGACTTGGATTTGGAGAGATGCCCTGAATATTTAATCTATAGCTTATGTTTTTAGAGTTGGATGCCATTTCAGTGGAGAGCATCCCCCACACAGTTCCCAGCCCAGATGTGCAAACACAAATACACATATATGTATGGAATTTTATGGCCCTATAGGGTCATATTGTGTAATAAAAGCATTGTTTTTGCCGATACTCAAGGAAACTTTGTGCCAGAAAACCAAACAGTGTCTTTCTCAAATAGGGCAGAACAGTGAAGAAAAAAGAATAGAGAGCAAGAGATAAAGAAATTTCTATTTGGGAGTTGTGAAGCTTCTGTAATACAAAAACATCAGAAGAGTAAAGAGATATGGCTGTTTTCCTTCCCATATGTAGGGAGCTATACAGCTTAAGATGTTCACATAAGTCAGTGGGAACCTCCATATCTGTGTGTACATATAAATAGGCATGTAAATATCCAGAAGTTAGAAATCAGGAAGTTAGACAAAATATAAAATCACTTTCTGTAGTTTAGAGTTCTGTCAATTTTTATTCCACACAGTAAATTTCAAGAATTCATGGAGGCAAAGCATGCTTTGCAATTTTGTAAAAACTTCTACCTGCTACCTGTACTAGGAAATACAATATCTCTTATAGTATAAGAGAACATCATTATTTAACTGCCTGAATGCTGGGGAAAAAGTATTGGCAGCACAAACATCTTGACAATATGTGAACAGTTGTCCAATGAAGAATTTGTGAGCTGCTTTTTTGCTTGAGTGGTGGGAATGGTATTGTTTAGCATGGAATCTCTTTATGTCACTTTTTCCAATCACTCCTTTATTGCAGGAAGAAACTAAACTGAGTAAGGTGTGTACCCTTGATGAATGTAACATGAAAAGAAATTTTATTTATCAAACCTACATGCAGAATGGGAAAATAAATTTAAAATTATATTCAGGGTCAAAAGGAAAAGTATGACCTCAGAAGACAACTGGCAAAAAGGAGACCAATCCAAATAAATTTTGGATATTTTTATCCACTTTAAAGGAAATTCTTTTTCCATTTCAAAGGAAGTTCTTGTTTCTTATTGGTGTAATATCAGCCATTGCATCCGAACATGTATTTATCACTGCAGTAATTCATTTTCTAAAAAAACATCAATTCCCTCAGTGTAATGACATTTCCCAGTAATTGTTCTTTCTGCATGTTGAAAAGGAAGAGGTACAGGACTATTGATGGGCACTCTTCTGTGTACTGTAAAAAAACCAAACCAAACAAACTAAGAACATTTTATCAGTTCTTCTGTAGACTGATACTCATTTTAGAATGTTGATTCATGTACCATGCTGACAAAATCCTATCATCCTGTAGTATGGTAACAACGTGATAAAACAATTTCTCCATAGATCTCCAGGTGCTTCACAGAACACCATGAACTAGAGACACACTGAAGAGAACTACATAAGGTCATGCAGTCATTGTGAAAAATTTAGAAAGAAAAGTTGGGTCGCCTGTACTCAAAGTGCAAAGTCACACTATATGTTTACCTGCAGTCCTCTTTGCAAATAACTGTAAATCAGTTTTGTTCCCACCATTCAATCAGAGTGTAAGAGATGAAAAAGCTTTCCATGTAACCAGAGTTTTCCATCTCCTCAATACAGCAGTGTTATAACCTGACATAAGCTAGGGAGTAACACTTTTGCATTAATTTTGTCATTGTAGTCACTCCAGTACACATTCTTTACAGCAGTGTAGTGCAATCAAGAGCCTTAATGAAAGAATTAAGTGGGCAACACAGAGGCTCTTAAAGTGTGTCATCAACTATACAACTATAGTTTTTAAACTATGAAACTATAAAAAAAAATAATTATTATGACATTTACTCTCTCCACAACAGGTAACATGAAGAGTCAAAGTCCAGATTTTTGGAGTCTGTACTCTACCCCTTACACATCCAAGTAGGAATGAACAGAGCAGTAAAACTTAAGGTACAGGTAAAGTGTTTATTAGCCCATCCAGCTTCTGATTCCCAGGAAATATTTATATGAAAAAAAACAAACAAACCTTGTAACCATTACCTATTGAAAATTCAGGAGCAAATTTACTGTCTTGAAGTCTCCCAAATAGCTCTGCCAGGACAGAGGGACAGACCTAGGGATGTCTCAGCACCAATCCCATTTGGGCAAAAGTGCTAAGTCAAAGTTGTTTTATAGAATTTAGCTTTATTTAAAACTCTCAGTATTGAATCACAATTTGTTCAGAGAAGATATAATATTTTCAGGTAGTAAACATTCTGTATTTGATATGCATATGCAAAAAAAAAATTCTGCAGTTTAGTTCAGTGGACAAAAAGATTATATTCTGTTGCCTTTTTGTTGACAGAATGATGAATAAAATTATATTCTATTAACAAAAGTGTTATGGAACTTAGTTTTAGAATACTTTGCAAAATGAATATATAAATAAAGTATTCACAGGAGAGGAGGAGTAGCAGTTACTGAAAACTTCTTTTGAAAGTAGGATATTTTAACTCATGGAAGACTTTTAAGCTCATAAAACTCCCTTGATTCACAATATATTTTTGGTAAGAAAATTTAGTAGCAGTCTTTGTAGTGGTTAAGGAGAAAATAAATTTAAGTCTGGCCATGACAATATAATTTTAGGCTTTGGCAATGAAATTTCAAAGTATAGTCAGGCTTCTATTTCTTCATACACAAATATATGTGAGGAGGGGGGTGGAAATAGGAAATATCAGTTATTTCCATCTTAAACCAAAGGAAAAGGTGAGTCTTTGGCTCTAGCTTCTTGCAAATGCCATTGTAGCACACATCAGGTAGATAGGTAGCTGCACCCAGGCATCTGAAACTTCTCTGTCTTTAATTTTTAAGGTTATTCAATGACACTGGGAATGGATATATTGTCACTATATTTTGAAGCCCACCAGTTTAATGCACTGTGGTAGAATTCACTCTCTATTAAGCCAAATACATTTCCCTATTTCATTCAGTGCTGGTGCAAGTCTGTTCTACTTTGCTCACTTGGCAAGTTTTACACACTAAATTCAAAGTACAGAAGATATGTGAATATATTCAAAGTAGAGAAGATATTTGAATTTCAAGAATATTGAAATATTTCTTTGAAATGCAGCCTCAGTCCTGTAGCATCCCCTCAGACTTCTGAAATAATAGATATTCTGCCTGATTGAAAAGTGCCAAATAAAAGCATCACAAAATGAACATAAATTGAATAACCTCTCCAGGTTTGTTCCGCATGCATTTTTGTAGACACAAGTATGGATGAGGTTCTAACTAAAGAGAATACAAGAAAATTGGGTAAAGGAAGGAAAATTAAACATATCTTTAAAAGCCTATATAAAGAGAAAATGTTTGCAGCTTCGGGTAGTAAATCTGCAGCCTTTTCGATCATAAGCTGCTATGTTCACTGTGACCACTTGAGACACTGTGACACACCTATTGACAAAAGCAATTTGGGTACGGCCCCAGTAATCCACTCCTAGAAACATACCAGGCTAACTCTGTTTACCCTAAGCCATCAAGGCAGTTTGATAGCCACACGTTATAACCAAGAGAAGAGAAATATGCTCACATGCTTCATTATACATGATAGAAGTTAAATATATCAAAATACAGAGCCATTTTAGAAACAGGAAAAAGATGAAATCTAGCCTATTCCTCTGGTAAAACCAACACAGTGTTGTATCTTGGTACATTTGTAGGGGTTTGTTACTAGACCATTCCATAATATTCTTCGGAAATCATAATATATGTATGTGTTTGGCCAGTGGCTCACTGTGTATGAAACTTTGAATTTGTAACATGCATGAATAGAAAATACCCAGGAAACTATTTACATTAGACATGGTAATTAGATATAGTATTTACAAGAACAAACATACTTGCACATTTTCAGCAACTACATGGCCAAAAAGAGAAATGCATATATGTATGTGTATACATATGGTTTTACATTCATACAGCATTATGTTGTTGAGTTAAAATTCAAAAGAATAAAAAATGAAAGTATTAATTTGTACCAAGTAATACTGCATCTGAGATTTTTCAACACTGTCCTCTCCCAGTGTAAATATAAATATATATAGATACAGTGCAGCTAGTTCAGGTTGTCACAGAAATGAGTTACTCAACCATCATGAGTTAACTGAAAGCTTCTCTTTGCACATTCTCCCTCTTTCAGAGATATTATATATAGTCTCTAAATTATTTCCTACTCTCATCTGACTGTTATGAGGTATTATTTTCTGTCTTCAGTGAAGATCTGCAGTGAAGCCCAAAGGGGTGCACGGTGTTTAGGAGGGACAGGCCAGGAAGGTGTCCAGTGGTGTGTCCAGTGCTGGAGTTGTGCTCTGTCAGGCAACACTTGTTAAGTGTTGAGCTCTCTTGTGAAGTGGATTATAAGTCAAGAACTTTTGGAGCAGGATAAGAGGGCAGACTAGTTAAGTGTGACATTGTTGTGAGGTGTGCTGCAGACTCCAGGAGGAGGAAGTGAATGAAATCATCTAGACGCTGCTTGAAGCAGTCTCAAAGTCACAGGCACTAGCTCCTTTAGGGGACTTTAACTACTCAGACTTCTGAAGAGGCAACCCAGCAAAGCACAAACAGACCAGAGGTTCCTGGAAATCCTGGATCATAACTTCCTGCTGCAGGTAGTGGAGGATCCCACAAAGAGTGATGTACTGCTCAACCTCATACAGGACAGTGGGGAAGGCCTCATTGGAGATATGAAGATTGGAGCAGCTTGACTGTAGCTACCATAACATTGTGGAGTTCAGTTTTAGGTGATGATGAAGCAGGACAGAGATTAAGATTTTAAAAGGTATCTTCTTCAAAGAATCCCATGGAAATAGGCCCTACAGAGAAGAGTAGTCCAAGAAAACTGGCTTATATACAAGGATCACTTCCTTCAGGCTTGAAAACAATGCCTCCTGATGAGCAAGATATCAGGAGAAGCAGGCAAGAGAACTGCATGGATGAATAAGGAACAGTCAGACATAACAATGAAAGAGATGGAAGACGGAAACAGAGTCAGGCCACTTTGCATGACTCTAAAGAGGTTGTCAGATTAAGCAGAAAGAATTCCAGGCCATCCTGATTCAAATCTGGATACAGACGACCAGAACAACAAGATGGGCTTTTTAAATACACCAGTTACAAAAGCAAAACAAAGGATAATGTGGGCCCTTTACAAAATGGAGAGGGGACTGTGTTAACTGAAGATGCAGAAAGGCAGAGATACAGAGTGCCACCTTTGCACTGGCCTTCACTGAAAAGACTTTCCTTCAATTAGGTTCCAAAAATTAAAGTGAACACAGATATATTAAACAGTCCTGATAAAATAGTACTATTTTTGTGATAGCTTCAGATCTTTAAAATAAGTTTGACTTTATAGTATCCGTGATCTGTTTTGGTGACACAACAGTTATGCTTAGCCTTACAATATTTTGGAGTTTTTTGTGAGAAATAAATGCAAGGCATGTGTAAATTACAAATACATATGCAGTTTCTAAAATTCTTGGGATACTGTTACTGTCATAACAAGTACCAACTAGAAATTACTTGACAAACGTCAATAAATAAGTGGCCACTCTTTGTAACTGGATAAACAGAGAGAAAAAATAAATGAAAGAGCAACAAGAATCAAAGCTTCAAAGAGGCTGCATAAAAGCTTAGAATGAGGGAATAAATGAAAAGGATTGAGAGTGCTGTGATGAAAATAAATGAAAAATAAAACATAGGGTGAAATGATAAATAAAAAATTATTGTACAAACATACAAAAATTATAAAGTTGGCAGTGGAGGCTGGTTATTCCTTGCGGGAAGGTGAAAAAATAAAACATCAGAAAATATAAATATTGCTGGAAAATGTAATGCTAGAATGAGAAAAAGATTTTCAAGGTGAATTGAAAAACAACTA
>WAAE01023271.1:0-15921 GCA_013400495.1 Nicator chloris
TTTTAAATTTTTTAAATTTTGCCCTCAAAATGTTCACCATGAATTCTAGTCACTTGTTGGCTCATGGATTAGAGTCCTGGTGGGGTTTTGTAGAAGGAAGGTGAGGAAAAAGCTTTCCATACCTGCAGGACATACTCCAAAGAGTAATGCCTTGGAAGATTACACAGAACTCTACTTTGTAAAGTGATGCACTAATCAAAGATGTAACTATCAGAAAAAAAGCACAGAAACAGTTACCTAACCTGAAATTGTTCAGCAGCCCCACCTGTTTCCCAAGCCATGTATTTGTCTGTTCTATGGCCCACACTGTTTCTATTAGAGCTAGGAGCATGTTTATTTTTTAGTCCATATTTATGCCTGGGCTTTTTTTTTTTTTTTTTTTTTTTCCTCATAGAAGTATTCCAGAGCATTTTCTTCTTATTTCATATCTGCTGCATCCATTTTTCACCTCCTTAGTTCACCTTCAACTTGAAAGGTGTTCTGCTGCCAGCATTCAGACATGCACCTCACCTGCCCAAAAGCAAGCTGGATTCAGTTCTACCCTGCACCTCACTGGTAGCTTTGCCAGGAAAATGTTCTGATTGACTCTACTCTTTGTGGTTCTGGATGAAGAAAACCTACCCAATGTTTTTTCTCTTTGGTTGAATGTGACAAGGGTGGCAAGCAAAGGATTTTACTCTAAAAAGTCAAGGCAGTCTTTAAACAGCACTTAAAATAAAAAGATGATATGTGTAAAATATTAGATCATACTTTTAGCTTAATGTTGTAAAAAATAAATAGTCAAGTATTGAAAATTATACCTTAATGTCCTGGCTCTCATGTTATCAATAATTAAAGTTTTTATTTCCAATATGAAAATAACTGTCCAGTGATTTTAGATTACAAAAAATTGTGACCAAAAAATAGGTTTCAAGATGAAAGAGAGGATTTGCAACAGGTTGTGACCACTTGAGCAGGAAATGTATATAGCACTAACTATTGTAAAAGACCAAGAATATTTGGAACATACTGCAATGAATTTTGCTTCAGCCTGATTAGGATACCTAATATGATGTAGGTCTCCAGCAAGTGCTGACAAGAAGTAATACTGCAATGTTCTCTGCTATGTCCTTTCCCTCTGGAAGCCTTTAATGTCACTCACATGGTATTATCTGCAAATGTGCCTTCAGCTCTGGCTGGAACGTAAGGCCCAGGAACGGCTTGGCTGCAGTGCTACAAGTTGTTTCTGCATGAAATAAAAATATATATTATTAAACTAATTTTAAGATCCAGACTTCTTTTTTCTCTGTAAACTAGAAAAAGCTTATTGTTTGTCAACCAGTATGTGTGTCACAACTTCCTACTAGGTAGAACAGATACAATAAATATGTGCTGGAGTCCTGTGCAAAGATAAGTGAAAATTTGGATGGTTATTGCTGTTGTCCTAGTTCAGTGCCAGGGTTGAGTTTACACAGGGACTCTGATGATGCACATGAGTCCTGTTGTCTGTGTTTGGTGCTCATTAACACACTAATACATCATTACTGCATTGACAAGCAGTGCAGGTATAGAGCAGCGACACTGAGCAATTTTCTAGCGGTGTATGCATTAGTCCATTTTCACATGCCTGTTTCCCTTTTGCCTCTGAAAAAGACAGTTTGCTCTGTGATCCCATTGACTTCTTGACTGCAGTAAACCTGCTAATGAGCTGAGTCAAAGCTCCCAGAAAACTTCACAAGTGTTACCAAAAACAGATGCTGAGTATCTGTGGCAGAGATAAAACAATTATACAAGTGGGAGTGGTTTCTCTTCTAAGGCATTCTCATCCTTTGAACATGCGGATTTAAGCATTCATTTACATAATGTACATATTACCTCTAAAACATAACCAGAGAATGCTCAAAAACAGAAGATGCAGTAAAGATTTTTAAAGAGACATTATAATCTTGGCAGTCCTTGTTGCTCTCTCCAATCTCTGAAAGTGTAAACTTTTCATTTTATTGTCATGTTGGAGAAGAAAAGCAAACCAGACCTGAAATATTTTTATTGTTTCTGACATTGTTCATTTCAAGATGTCTATCCGAACTCCCAGTATGTTCCTCTGCCTGTTTTAGCATCTCCTGCTCTCTGTCCTGTGAACTGTGAATGCCATCTACGTGCATAAAATAGCATTATCTCATTTTTTTGTGTCTGTACCTTCATGATCTGTCTTCAAAAGAACTAAGAACTCGTAGTTATTTATTCTGTATCTGAGTTATCATATCTGTGTTTAATCTGTATTCAGTCTTGTACTTTTCCATTCCTATTCTACCATGACACTTTCCATTACTTTCATTTCACTCAGAGGTCTAAAAACCTTTACTCTTTAAATTTGCTGTTTATAGAACAGGGGATTTTTCTGAGTTAATTATGGATGACATCTGGAGTCACTGAGAAAACTCCAGTGAGTTCCACAGTTTTCGTAATTTGCAGTTTCAGGATTTTGCTTATTTGTTCCAGGTTCTTTCTTCTATGTTTTTTTGTAATTATTAAAGTTGTTTATTTTAGTTCCTATTCATTAAATACCACCTCCATCCATATTTTGGTCCCTTACTTATTTCAAATGATGCTTCAGCTGTCCTGCTTACTGGATGGAAATAGATGAAAGCATGCTCTTTACAAAAAGCCATGTTATCTAACTTCAAAAAGAAGCCCTCTATTCCATATATTATCCCTGTAACTGGCAATAAATGAAACAGATACTGAAAATACCTAATTATTTTTTCCTGTCCATAATTCTGTTGTTGCTGGCTTTTGACTTTTTGTATATCTACATTCAAGCTGTGTGCCTTTGAATATTTTCCTCTTTTGTGCTGATAAATTTTGTTAATATGGTAGTGATGTGTGCTGTTCTATTCCATTGCAATCTAACATCATGTGATGACACTAACCAACCAAAAGCAGAACTTCTGACCTGTAATTTCTATATTCACCCTCTCTTGTCCTTCTGTTCCACTCTGTCCTTTATTTTTTTACCTCCAGGCCAAATTTTCACATATATCCAAACTCTTACTTAACAGTGTTTCTTTAACTGGCATTTGTTCCATCCATTTATCACAGGTGGCTCTAATTTCAGGGTGCTATGCAACATGAGTCAAGCCTTTTGTTTATTTTCCCTTCATTGTGTGCTTTATGTTTCTGCCTTTGAATTTTCTTTTAGAAAATGCCCACACTTTTTTATATTTATAGTTACTTTTTTTTTCACCTTTTTTCCCTTAATATTGACCTTAATTTTCTTACACCAGACAAATATTCAGGCTAACTTCATGCTAGCTGACTAATTTTGATTCAAACTACATCCCCATCTTCTTCTACTTTAGAGACTGCATATGTCATCATAAAACTAGAATTTTTTTCCTAGGTTCATAGATTTACAATACAGAAGAGAAAATGGTCTGTCGTTTCCCACAACCATTGAGTTGGCATTGGAGAATTATCTAAACACCAAATAAGGTACGTTAGGGTTTTCTGACATAAAAGGGAGCAGAGTAGCTGTAATTAAAAGACAAGAAATAAACTGTATTTCTGGCTTACTCCCAGTCAGACTGGTGTAATTTAGCATCTTCTCAAGAATAAGTGTGCACTTCCCAAAGACACCTAAGTAAGGATAGATATCCTGCTGCCAGAAGTCAAGACAGCTTGACTGAGCGGGGGAGAGGCCATCTTTTCTGTCAAGATTACAGGGTTAGAACAGAAGACCTTGGTTTCTATTCAGGCTCATCCTCAACCTCAAATTTACTTTTGAACTTGAGAAGACACAATAATGTGTAGTTGCCTGCCTTTGAAAAGGAGTTAGCACTGCTTTTCAGGAAAAATACATTTTAATGTCAGGCTCTGTTTCTATTTGAGGGGCTGAGATATTACATAGGCTGAACATCCTCAGTTTAGAAAGAAAATTTAAAAAAAGAAATCAGTATTTGATCTCATTAGTTACTTGAATTTATGTCGGTATTTGATTTTATTCCTTGGAATTTTATTTTTTCCCTTCCTGATCATTGCATTGTCGGCTCAATTCATATTAACATAAATGAGAGTTGGATCTTACTTTTTGAGTTATTTTCTACCTGCTTTTTAAAGCCATAGAGGCTATCTTAGTGTCTTCCAGACACTGAAAATCCTAAAAAAGTGCAAAAGGTTTTCGTAGGGTAAAAAAAAGGCAAAATATCAGTTTACAATAATAATTCCTAAAAAATATAATAACACAGGATAATTAAACTGTTTTTAAAATATATTTTTCTTTTATGTGTTGGACACATTGCACTCTAAATTAACATTTAGGAAACCAAAGCACCGCTGTGAAAAGAAAGATTTTCAATAGAGACAATGAAACATTAATTTTATAGTATTATTTTAGCATATAAAGGAAAGGCATAGCATTCAAAATAGATGACATAGAACAGAGTTGTATGCATTGCAGTTCCATACTCATAACTTTCTGCTTCAGTCCCTGTCGTCTTACAGCTTCATGAGTCTCTGTACTAATTAAAATTCCATAAATGATGTCATAAAAACCTCAGATTCTATTGTTTACATCAACTATAAGTTGATCCAGATTTTGTTTTGTTTTCATGCCAAAGACCACACAAAAGCTTTCTTTTATTTTCCTAAAGCTTCTGTTGATATAATTTCCCACTGAATAATATCTTATCTTACCATGATAATAGTTGTTTTCTTCCTCTTATGAGTAAGATAATTAATCACAGCATCACACTTTGAATATGCAGGGTCCCCTTTTTCCAGTCGTTGTTCCAGCTACTTTTTAAAAGGGAGTATTTCAGCATTTCTTCACCATTTCTCATTTGTGTAATCACAATAATCACATCTCAACAAATGTGATTTTCACTGCTACTTGATATCATTTATATTTTGGTATTTATGTAGAGAGCATAATGTAAAATTGCAATCAAAACCAGTTGTAATATCTCTCCTATCTAATGAAAATTGTTCAGGGCAGGGGCTGAGGGATGCAAAAAGCAGCAGAAGTGATCTTTTCAGGCATATTGTTGAACTCATTCCCTCTTGTCCTGTCACTACATGTAGATAGTCCTGCCCCATCTTTCCTGAAAGTTCCCTCCAGGCACCGGAAGGCCAGTTAGATCACCCCAAAACCTTCTCTGATCCAGGCTGAACAACAACCCTAATTCTCTCAGCCTGACCTCATAGGAGAGGTGCTCCATCCCTCTGATCATCTTGTTGGCCTCCTCTGGACTCACTCCAACAGGTCCATGTCCTTCCTGAGCTGGGAAGCCCAGACCTGGATGCAGCACTGCAGGTGAGGCCTCACCAGAGCAGAGTAGAGGGGCAGAACCACAGATCATGAAGAACGTTGGCACCTACAACCAGAAGAGGATCAACTACAGCATGGGGCAAATGGACTAAAAAGACAAATTAATTCAGATCTTATCCAACCTAGTTCAAAAAACCTCATATCTGACTGCCACCTGAAGCTCATGATTTAGGATAATCTAAACACTACTGTCTCTACTGTTGCATCTTTCAGTAGATTTCTGCTAGCCCAGCTAACTGCTTGCCTTTATGTATACCTTCTAGATAAATTTAATTTAAGATATGAGCTCAGAGAGCTTTCAGTTTTACATGTGTAGCAAATGTTGAAATTCACTAGAGATCTGGTATATTGAAGACAATGTTCCATGCAAACCCTAATTCCATGCGTGTTACAGGAGTTTCTCACAGCAGATTTAGTCTTTAAATTGTAACTTGATTACAAATAATAATAAAATTCAGCAACACAACAGACTGCTGAAGCCAAAGGCTCCTGCAGAACTTAGTCATCAGTCCTTTAAATGGTGGAGAAATTCTGTCCCTGGATCTGGATCAGGTCTACTGCACTTAAGGGTAAACTATTTGTCATGGGCAGAGGAAATTTACTGCTAAGTCTTTAGAGGGCAGAGAATCAAGTCAGTCTCACAAACACCATCCTCTGTCTCTGGAAAATGCATCTAAATGCCATTTCCAAACTATGTGGAAGGTTTTACTCCATTACTCTCTTCTAAAAATATTGTGCCATTGGTCTGAGATTTTTCACTTTTTGGTGGCCTAAAAGATGAAAGACCTATTTGTCATATCAAATGATCCCCTTCAAATCATTAACACTGTAAGATAAAAAACAAATGTAAGCTTGTTTTCCTCTTCTTCCCTCATGCTGCATCTTCTCCCTATTTTTTTTTGCCCACTTTTCATTCTGAGAGATACATAGTACTAAGAATATTATAATCCCTTCTGGCAACAGAACAGAAACATGGTTTCCATTAGAGTTTATTGCTTTTTTCCTTTTTATTTTTTTTATCAATCCATATGAATCCCAAAGGACTTCAGTCTTTGATAGAAACTGTAGTTAAGACATATTGTGGATCTAGTTCCCCCATATTTCTATTTGACTTAGACTGTGTATTTAGTTCCCCTGTGCATAGTTAAATTAAAATATAAGTACAGTATGTGTCCATGTAGTATTCTGAAAATGAATTTATTTTGTTTAGTAAAAAACTACCCTCTTTAATTTCGTGCACACAGAATGTTTGGAAGTATTCTAACATGAAAAGAAAAAAACAGAATCCTTTTCCATTTAATTAAAAATATATATTTTTACATGAAATATTTAATGCCTTAAATTTAGTTTTTTCAGCTACTCTACACATGTATGTTTAGGGTGTTTTCTCCTGCCTTGCAGCCCAGGTCAGCCAGAGAGGTCCCATCTCTAATCAACAGAGACAGCAACCTTTTGCCTCTAATGCTGTAACTTCACAATCAATTCACAGCAGCAGCATCTGGCAGTGATGCCAAGAGAAGTGTTTCTATCGCCCGCCTTTCACCTCCCAACCATCTTTTGCCTCCTGGGAAAGCTTTGTATAGCTGTACAGTGAACCTGGTCGGTGAACTGATCTTGCTTAAAACTAACATAACCAAAAATCAACTGTTTAGTTTTAACCAGAAGGTAAATGTTTGTGCTGACACAGGGAGAATTAGAATCTTGACAGCTTAATCTGGTTTAAACTGATTGTAAAACTACGGCACTGCATACCTGGCTTTGAAAACGGGTAACTGCCTTTGAACATGGTCATTTTTATCCCCTATTAAAGGTGCTTGAATGACTACCTTAGCCTTTTAAGAGCTAGGCAGTTTGTCTGAAGTTCAAGGAAATTAATTCCCTCAAAGTGATTTACACAATGACAGAAAGGGTTGGCACTCCTTAGTTCTCTTTAGGTTGCCAATGACTGTGCTGTGAGACTGGAGGAGAATGCACTCATTTTAATCAGCTCACCTGCATAACCTGAATTACTGTATTTACCTTTATTTCTGGTTTTGCTGTAAGACAAAAAGAGATTATGGTTTAGTCATACATACTTAGCTGCATTTTGAATCTGTTGTTTACCGCCTCCGACCGTAGATTTCGCTATAGAATTATCTAATTCTAATCTTTGAAAAATCTTCCCAAAACATAATTTCCACAGACCCTTTGTAAAAATGTTATGACCAATAAACATCTGTGCTAAGTAAGGTGCAAGTCTCAAATGTTTTTGCATTTACTAGGTCAGAAAAGGAGTAGTTAACAGTTCAGAGGTTTAAAGAATCAAAAGCAGTTGCTTCTGGTAAAGGTCATAAAAAAAGACTAGTCTTAAACAACAGGCATTGTGAAAGTCCTCAGCTTAGCATGCCCTTATCAGTTCTTACCTTAATAAGAGTAAGAGAGGGTAAACATATTCTACTTTTGTTACTCAAAGCCAAGAAAGGAACGGAGGGCTGGCTTAAATAATTTGACGTGAAGCATAGATCAAAATGCAGCAAATCTCAATTTTGAATTCTTTATTGAACAAAGAAATTAGGAAATGTAGTATGAAAATAAGTGTTTAAAAGGAGTTTGAGTGCATATTCAGTGCAGGGAATCTCTGAGGCTCAACGAAGTAGCCTACTAGTCTGCCAGAAAGGACTGTGAGTAATGCACCTCATTTAACACACCTTCATCAGCCAACAGTGGAATGGATTCACAGTCTTGCACAAAGTGATTCCAAAGGTCATTTCAAACTCTAGAGGTGACATTTTTTTCTGATTGCTTACAAGAATCTAATAATTTGTTTAAGTTAAACAGTATAGTTAAACATTGAATATTTGTCAGGATTGTTCTGGTCTTGGGGCGATGAAGCTGCTCTCAGAAATATTTCTACTATTTAAGACAAAAATTTTTTGAGTGATATGTCTTGAAAATTTTACCTTTTTTTTTCCTCCATTGTTGAAATTCCTTTTTTTTTTTATTCCCAGAATATATAGCAGTATGTTGAAGTATAACCCCACTTTTTACACTATGTTCTTTACCTTTCACTATTTGTAACTATCTGCCAGATGAAATACATAAAACAGGATCTAAATTTTGTAAAGGTTTGATTTGGGTTGAGGAGAAAAGAGAAAAATGGATAGCAGGCACTGAATTTATAGTAAACATATGAAAATGTAATTTACACCAGTACTGATATCTTATTTGTATGGCTGAAAAGGTAAAATAATTAAAAAATCTGTCATAGAGACATTCTGTTTATGCCCTCTTTCACCAGAATATAGCAGTCATATCTTGGAACAAACAGCAAAACTCTGAAGTTTTTAGGCAAGAAAATACTGTCATATCACTTTGATTTCTGTAGGTTTAGAACTGTAGCAAACATCACCTAGTTTGGGATTAATTCTCAACAAATGTGTAATAACAGTAAAATAAATCATGTTGATGAGTAAAGTACACCCAGCCTTTGTCTCTCTGCAGTGGTGCATTCTCAAATACAAACCATCTCATATTACAGTGATTAGAGAAGGAGTGGTTTTGTAAGAGAATGGTGACAAGCACTGGACTGTTTAATAGACAAGCTCCTACAAAGTTGAACTTTGCTTTAAAATGTGGAAACTGTGTTGGTTTCTGAAGTGATCTCCAGGTACCATCACAGCAGAAGTTGATCGCTTTTGTTACATATTTGGAAGGGCATTTGATAAGAGTAACTATGAAATACCAAAAATACCTGTTTTCCTTCTTTTAGTCTCTGTTTCCCATAGTGAGCCTGTGGCTCTTCGTGTATGTTTCTGGTAGACAAATTCCATGACAAAGCAATGATCTGTGGTGCTCTTTGTTCCCACCTTAAATACAGCCAAGTACTGCAACCTGGAGTCCACATGAGGGACTACTCTCAGAATAGCACATTGACAACTATGCCAAAAATGAAATCAGGAAAACTATATGTGCTGATGAATCCTAAAGAGCAAGAGGCATTCCATTTATTTTATAAAGCTAATGCTCTGGCCCAGAAGTGAGATGTCAGACTTGAGGTTTGTGAGGTTTCTCACTGTTGTCTTGAAAGTCATTTAGCCCTAATGACAATTGTCTGACTGCCACATACTCAATAGTATTTACTCTTCACAGTGCCTTAGAAAAATAGCCCCAGAGAAACAGACCCTGAGGGTCCTCAGGCCAGTGTTACACTGGTAAATGAAATGGACTGAAGCCTGTTCACTGCACCTGAAGGTAAAGCACACAGTTCAAGGGCCGGCAGGTTGGGCCATTCCGTTCCCCAGCTGATGTAGTCTCACCCAAGGTCAGTGCCAGGATCTAACCAAGGCCAAGCTCTCCCTTGAGACATTCCTGAACATCTCCTGGAGCTGAAATGGAGCCCTGGGGAAGGGGCAAAGGGCATGAGGGGTCATGGCCAGGGCAGCCAGGCCACCTGGGTACCCCCAGGGCCCTGGCAGCAGCAAGGACAAAGAGGAGCCTCTCTTGTCTGTCTTCCAGCCTACATTGCCTAGGAATATGCACTGTAACGATTTGATCAATCTTTCCTTGGATGTGTTTGGAGTGGTAGAGTTTTCCATGATGATTTGAAGAATATTTTGATAAGAAGAGGAAATTAGGCCCTGAAATTCCTCGTACATAGCAAAGGAGGACTCTCCGTATGGGGCACAAGTTGGTTTTGACCTTTGGGCTGGAAGCCAGATCAAGTGAGCTGTAAAATAAATAACAAGGTAAATGCCTCTTATTTTCCAACTTTTCTTGCTTTGAGGAACATACCTTTTTTCATCATTAAGGTGTTCAATTTTCTGCAGGTGAAACCTGCTACTGTTGGACACGAAAAGACCAACACAAATTCCACAATGTCAAAAGGCTGTAATCCACTTCATTAAACAAATGAAGTCTCTTTTTATAGAGTGATAGACAGAGCTGGACATGATTGGTCCTTTGTTCAACACCCTATCACCATGATTAGCTAATTAGAAACAACACCTCTATGTAAACAAAGCGCAGAGATTGTTTAGAATTTCTTCCTCAGCCTGTTTTAAGAAAAATTATCACTTCAACAGGCCTTACTGCTGCCTGAGAAAACCAGCAGCAGCTTAGGAGACTAAAATGAGACCCACAGAAACCCAGTTCATAAGAAGACCTGTTGCTTTTTTAGCCACAAAGTCAGAGAGATTGTATAGCTTTTCTTTGCTATTTTTTTCATGAGAAACTTCCTGTTGACATGCTAAGTGACATTAGAATAAAACCTGATAGTACAGGGTAGTTTTAATCATCCTTTTTTTTTTTTTTTTAATAAAAGGTTTTATTTTTCATTTTTTTACTTTCATAAGTTGAAGCCAAAATTTTGTTATTTAAAAACATAGAAAAACTGTTGTCAGAGAAACAATTATTGATTCTTTCATAAAAAAATGGGAAAAAATTCCAATATCTAAAGTTTCTATATCAACATTTTAAATTTTCACTGCTCCATTTCAGAAATGTTTGCTAATTTAAAAGAGATTTCCATTTTTATTTAAATTGAATACTGTATTTAAATTTTTAAAGTAAACATATTGTCATATTAGAACATTGTAAATCATGTCAGTGAAAAAAATCACTGAAGAATAAAAAAGGAGTTAAAGAAAGATGAAAAAAATCTAGTGACATTGTCTAAGGAGACGAAATACAAAGAAGAAATGTTTATGAATAACAAAGTACTGTTACATATTAGCAATAAATTTTCCTCACATTTCATACACAAATTTTATCTTTCCAGTGTCACTTAAAAAAAAAAGAAGATTTCAAGTCTAACTTCCTCTTGTTTTACATCTTTTCATAGGACACAGGTCATTTGCCAGGAGTAGAACAGTAATTTAATGAATCACAGGTAGCCTCAGCAATTTTTAACTTTTAAAATTATATCTGTACTGGAATAGATAAAGAAGAGAATGTCACACACACTGATTTTGTGCTTTCAAAATGTATCTCAAATCAAGCCTGGAAACGAAGTGAGAAGACCACTGAATGATAATTGACTAGGATGATATCACACCTGCCAGGGGCAGAAAAAGCACATGTAACTGTGCTGACTTCATTTTCTCTTGGCCCACGGTAATAACTACCAACCTGCAGAACCCCTGATAGCACAGCGATAGGGGAAACAATAGCTGAGCATGCTGGAGCTGAATACAAAACAGCAGCCTTTGAAGTGAAAAAGTAGATGTAGGCAATGAGAAAAGAAATTTGGGTCTCAAGTGACAGAAATATATGGGTTGCAAAAGTGGCTTTAAGAGGTTTTTAGTTTTGGGATTTATAAATATACTTGTTTATTTTAGCAAAATATGAGTTGAGAAATTTGCAGAACATACAAAGAGTGTAATTTTTGTGGCTTAGGGAAGAAACATTGTTAATAATGAAATACTATAGGAAAATAAGTTTGAGTTATCTCCTGGGAAAATGTGTGATTCTTTCTGGTTGTTTTAGAAAACAAATTATATTATTAAATAGCAATGAGTTGTTTGTGTTTGGATAGCTTTGTGGTTATTCACACAACACAGACCCCTGCAAACAGAAAATGTTGAAAGCACTGAGCCTGATGTGACTGGAAAAAAAGAACTTGTGTGTTTCCTGATGTTCAGCCAGAAATCTTACTTTATGGTTCCTTCTGAGACTTTGGAATAATGAAGAAAAGAGGGTAATTTAATTCATTTTCACAAACATGCTGCTTAGGAAAACTCTGCTGAGAACCTCTGCATTAAAATGCAAATGATGTAGTCACTGACGAAGTCAAGACCAGTGGCAGATGGATGCTGACGTGTTTGCACAGATCTGAACATTCAAAGCAAGCACACATCCCCAAGATTGTGCAGACCACTCATTGTAGCACTGCACATGTGCACGCACATGCACACCCCCAGGCAACACCTTTTCTGTCAGATTTCTGCAGAGCACCAGAACTGGGTTCTACTTTTCTTCAGCAGTGAAAGTAGAGACCAGTTGGGACCCAAACCCAGTGTGTGCTAATTTGGTGTGGGCATTCAGTGCTTATCATGGTGGAAGCACTATGGAATCCATCGCCTCAGTATTCATCCTTCAAATATTTACACTAAAGTTTAGGTTTCCCGTGTTGCAGCTACAGCTGTCTTTATGGGTATTAAAGCCTGCCAGCATCCACACATTACAATGTCCTAACAATCCAACTTACAGCTCATCAGTCTGGAAAATAAAAGATATTATTATTGATGAGCCTGTTTATCTATTCACGCCTCATTCCTTTGACCTTTAGGGGAAAGTCTGAAACAGACTGATGTTCGTGGCACCAATCTGATGTCATGCCAGCCTGCTGACCACATCGTTGTTGAATCACCTGGCAAAGTTGGGAAACTTTTTATTTTAAACAGTATAAATTATTATAAAGATTGTCACTGATTAAGGAGTACTTAACTATGTGCTTTCTAGCCATTTGCAGTTTATGCTGTAGAGAGAACAGGCTCAGTCACCCAGAGTGGGAAGCACAATCATGTTGTCTGCTGGAGGAAAGATTTATTGTTCTCTGTGGTAGAACTAGGAAAATCTGTTCTGTTTCAGTTAGGTGACCATTGCAGATCGTGCAGAGGGAACTGACTTAACAGGATGTAGGGAAGCTGCAGATGTTCAGGTCCCAGCCTCTCCCAGAACAATAATCACTCAGAGGATGCAGAGCATAAAAGGCTCTCAGTGTACACAGAAAGTGCCAGAGGTAGCTGTGACTATTGTTCGTGAGTGGTGGAAGAATAATTCTCTCTGTTCTACGTGTGTGTGTGTGTTTTCATTCACAGTGATAACTTTCAGTTCAATACCCTTTATAAAACCTCCACAGTGACTAATTACAAGAGAACTAGGAGCATCTACTATTAGCAGAAGTAGGATTGTTATTCAATAACCTTGTGAGGCTGCACATCCAATGACGTTGTGAAGCAGTAGTTATTAGATGGGGGGTCTAGTGAAGGTTGTTTCAGATTGCTGCTGGCGTCTTGCTGCTGAGCTCTGTATATTCAATGCCACAGTGTCAGCAGCTTGAAATTCCCTGTCTGGATTTTATACAGCTGATAATCTTCAATTTACAACTGTTTGCAAAGAAAGAGAATGAGAATGAAGTGTTTTCAAAGTAGGGCATTCCCTGCAACCCTCTGTCTAGGGGCAGTGCTGTCAGTGCATTCTCAGGCACTGCTCACCTAGAGCAATGAGTCATGGACTGAAATAAACAATTTGCTGAAACTGCTGTGATGTGTACTGATGCTGATTAACAGACTGCAGACATTTGGAATTGCCTTTGTATTCAGTACATGGCCTTGTTTGAACAAAAGGTAGCACCAAGTAAACTTGTATGTCAAAGATTTCTACAGACCCAGATCTCTGCCTCCTCCTGCTCCCTGAAAGCAAGAGCACCAGTGGATTTCAGCATTACAGAAGCAGAGAGGATGTCTTTCATTTTCACACTGTGTGGATGTTGAAGAGGGAAGAACAAACCAGCAAAATAGAAAACAGAGAGCAGTCTTCAGGGCACTGGTTTAGTTCCATTCTAGAAGGTGACAAAAAAAGCCAGTAAATTAATTTCCAGCCCCAACATCTGTGTTTTTGTAATAAGAGACTTACCAGTCCCAGATGATTCTTGGACAAATGACTTTGAATGGCTGTTTTCATTGGAAAGAGAAGCCAGCCCTGCCCTTCCCTACACAAAAGTTCTGCTCCATGAGCCATTAGGTTTTTTTCCCAGCAGTTTCTTTAAGTTTTGTTGTTGGAAAATGACCAGAAAGGTTTAAAAGTTTTACTAGGATACGGCGCAGCAAATGCAACATATGTCAAGCTCATTAGGGATCTGTACTTAAGATAGAAAAGCAAGATGAGGGCAAAAACAAGATAGAGAGTAGAGACCATTTTCTCAGAGTAGAGACCCTTTTTCACATAATAGCAATGTGTTTATCACACATTGGGCTTTGGTATGGCACTGTTCTGAGCTGACTGACAGGTGTGAATATGTAAAATCTGCCTTGTCCCATCCATCCAGAAAGGCTTCAGTATGGTTTCAGAGAGGTGCCTTCAGTGTGTATGCTCTGAGAGTTTTTCAGAGTCTGCCCCAAAGTTGCTCTGCACACAGGCAACCTTCTTTCATTGGAAACTTGTCTCCTCAGCTTGCAAGCAGAGGTTAAGACATTCTTCAGGATTTACTTCTTTCACAGACCATTTTCACTACCTCCCCTTTCTTTAGATAGAACCAGTAATTCAGAACAATTATTCAGAGATCTGTATAATCTGCTGCACTTTTTTAAATTGAACAGTCATACTATCGTTGTGCATATAGAAATAGAATGGATTTTTATAAACTTATAAGCCTGTTTTAGAATTGCCAAGCTCTTTCATGTTCCTGCTGTAAAATCATCTTTCATTAATCCTTCTTACATAGACAAGGAACTCTTGTCCGTAACCAGAGTTGAAAAACTGTCCCTCTTCATTCAAATCTGTTAACACTGATAATTAAAATCATACTATGATCTTGAAGCACAGATAACGTAGTGCCTAACACAGCTCATTGCAGGATAATGTTTATAACCTGACAGAAGAAATAAAAATATACAAACACTAGAAATTGTATAATACTAATTCACTTACCAGAGGAACCAAAGCAGCCCACTTCTGACTGCCTACAAGGCTCTGGAGAACAACTCTAAGCCCATTCTCCAGTCTGGACCTGTTCAGTATCCACAGTGCTTGGAGAAAAAACTACATTTTGGCATGGAGAATGCTCAAGATTAGGAGCATGCTGATACTCAATCCTCTATTAATATAGACCAAAATAACCCATCTTGCACTCTGAGCAGATGGAAAACTGAGATACACAAAATGAAGGCTTGATTTCCTGTGTTCACTATATTTATTGCCATGGATGCAATCTATTTTACAGCATATTGCAGAATGGAAAGCAAACTCCTTTTGCAAAACTAAAATAATGTCCCAGGTCTCAAATACTTGGAGTCTATTCCTAATTTACAAGCTGGATCTGAGTTAGTGAATGTGTCTCTGTGAACAAATACAATACAAGCTTGAATTCAGTGAGATTAATCTGACTTTGCAAACTGTACTTGGTGCAGAAATTCAAAGCTAGTAGTTTAGTTCTGATCAAATTAGCCTGTTTTGAAAGCAGTGTTTCTTTCCAGCTGTGCCATGATGTTTTATAATCTGTTTCTATCCTTGTATTGTTCTGTAAAACGTTCCAGTCGAGAAATAATCAGTATATTTTAACTTCAACATGACAGCTTCAAAGAATGTATTTCAAACAGTTTGGTTTTGCTTTATTTTTTGTTTTATTTGGATCTGTAGCAGACTTTTGCAGCTGATTGAAAATAAGAGCACAATTATAAGATATCTTTGCAATTCTAATTAAACAGGTAATTGGTACTGGTGACTTTTCATACCTTCCATTTAACATTAGTGAATAACAACATAGTAAGCAGAAGCAATAGAAACAGCTTCATTTTTCCCTTGCAAAACTCTGAATCCAATTCTGTTTTAAATTTTACAGTCTCATTTGATAGCAGTGTTACCTCATAACTTGTTCACAAGTCTCCAGCTCTCAGTTGGAGGAGAACTCTGTTTGTAAG
>WAAE01023275.1:0-12517 GCA_013400495.1 Nicator chloris
AATCTTGTGAATCACCCTGCGCTTTGCTCTCCAAGTGAAATGCCAGAAAAAGTGTTCCATGATCTGGGTGTATAGCTAGAGAAGTACAGGGAGGAGTTGAGGACTGCAGGCACAATGATGAGTGAAAATAAACAAGGCAGCTGCTCTGACCGGTGCTCTGTCAGAGGGAAAGACGGAGTCACACTCTCAGCTTGCTAAGGCCTGCAGTGGGATCTTGTAAATAATATGGAATTGATTTAAATTATGGAATAATGTGGAAAAGAGAATAAACTGGATATACATCCTCTTAACAACTACAGTTTTTCTCGTGATTTGTATTTTAGTGTTTATAAAGCTAAGCAAGCTGACTTAAAAAGTGCTCTGCTATATTTTCTATTTCTGCATGTCTGGCTTTCCTGAGTTGCATCATCACTGTATTTAAATTTGCTTGATGTTTTTTGCTGATGAAAATACATAGCATAAGTAGCCCCATTCTTTGCAGATATGAACACCTTAAGCTTTGGGGGTTTTATAACTGTTAAATTTTCCCTTTTCTATTTGTTTTTCTCTTTTGTCTGATGTATTTGCTTTGATGTGATGGCATTCTTTTCAGCTTGGCATTTAGACAAAGGTTTCTGATATGTTCTTGCCATTGTGTGTCATAGCTAGCTTTTAACATTTCATGTCAAATTTAGCCTGACTTTTTTGTTGATTTTGTTCTGGTTTTCTACAGTGGACAGGCCAAAATCCCAGCAAATCAGAACTTCTGGTACCATAAGGCGAACTTCTTCTTTGGACACAATAACAGGACCTTACCTCACAGGACAGTGGCCACGTGATCCCCATGTACACTACCCTTCATGTATGAAAGATAAATCTACTCAGGTAAAAGCTGTAAAACAAGACAACAGAGATGTTTCATATAATTGATGTCTACTCAATTTAATTCTGAAGAAATGTGGATTCACTTAATTTTATTATAAATATGAAACCCTAAAATAAGTTACAGTAGTCTTTTTTTAATCGTGCTAATGCAGTAACATGGTATGCAAAGATTATACTTTTGTGCTTTTACAAAACAGTTGCCAAAAATAATTTTCTCAATGTGGGCAGATCTATTGAGGCTAAACAAGCAGATATCAATCTGGTTTATTTTGAAGCTACTAAATGCAAAATTCTGCTGAGTGTTATTTAAGAAAAGGAGTCCATATAGGAGCAGCTGACAAACTAAAGATTTTACTAAATCATGATAATAAATCTGTCAGTCTGAAAAACTGTGTTTGTGTGTGTGCATGGGGCTGAGGGAAGGCCACTGAGGTTATTCATGGCCTGACAGACTTGTGATAACCTTGGATTCTCTTCAGGGCTCTGTCCTCAGTAGGACCCTCTGGCAGGTATGCTGCTGGGGCATTCTTCTGCTCCAGTGCTCTTTGACTAGAAAGGTGAATGCTCTTTCTTGCCTGCTTCCTCCTTGTGCTGGAGCTTGTTGCCTGTGAAGATGATCGCTGTCAAACAGATAAAAAATACATAATTCTTACCACCCCTTTGCAATTATTATCAAAAGAGCTGCTTTTTTTTCTTTTAGCAGTGCTTTTGGGGTTTGGAATAAGCCATTTGAGTTTGTCTTCCAAACTAAATTGGAAACTAGAAGAAACCATCTGTCTTTAGTTGTGTGTTCAATCTAACAGGCCATGTAGGTTTGGTAGTTAAATCAGTTGCTTATCTCTTGTGCCACGATTCTGATCCATAGTTATCATGGGTCTTGAAATAGATTCTATGATTCTAGTCTTCTGTGTAATACTGAGTATCTCAGGACAAGTTACAATGTATATAGAAGTTTCCTCATTTCTAAAATATGGTGTCATGCAACACAGGAAGCCCTTTGGTGGGGTAAGGATAAGCACAGAATGCTTAGAAAAGGAAAAAAGAAATCTTACTTAATGAATATGAGAAACTGATGATTAAAATGTTCCAAGAAAACTTTTAGAAACTATAATGAGGACCCTTTGGAAAAGGCTGTCTTCATGTCCTGCTTACTTTGAAATGAGACAGTCAGTTTTAGCCAAAAAACAGCAGTCATATTTACTGTCACAAAAGATCTACCTAAAAAACCCTTGATCTTGGATTTATTTTCAAGATGCCTTCCTTTCACAATACTATGACTTTAAAGTCTTTCTGTTTTGAAAGCATAATTTCCATTCTGGAGATTTTCAGTAGCATGCTTTGTAGTTACTGTATTTCTCAACCCCTCTCTTAAAATGTATATCCATATCAATCTTTACAAATACCCTTATGAATAGAAAATTTAGAATATTTAAACATTCACAAACAAATCTTTTAACTGGTTACAGAAAAGATAAACAAACTGTTCTATAAATATTTGAGCTCCAAGTATTTGGCAGTAAAATTGCTTTCCTAGTGAGCTCAAGTAAGTGTTCAGGTTATGTGAACGTTTGGCTGCCTCCCTTTTCCTCATTCAGAAACTAAAAATGAAGTTTTACCTTTTCAACATAATCAAGTATAAAAGAGAGGAAAAGCATACTGTTGTCATTACAAAATGAAGTATTATTTTAAAGGGGTGGGAGCAGGGAGATCTCAAGGTTTCCATTTGTGGGTATCTTCCAGCAAGGAATTACATTAGCTATCTTTTTATTCAAATTGTGCCAGACTCAAGCATTTATCAGTGCTTAAGTTGAGTCACTACTTACGACTATGAATATGTAAAACAGAATGAGCATATTGATATGCACAGTGATTTCCAGTTGGAGGGCTTCTTTTGTTTGGTGGTTTTTGTTTTTTGTTTCCAAATAAAATGCTCACTAGGGAGGCTTGAAGATGATCATAAAACATTGTCCTGTGTTTTGGTGTGTGTCTGGGGTTTTGTTGTTTGAGCTGTGTGTAGTTTGAAGTATATCTAATTTCAAGAAGTAAGGATGAGTTCCCAGTTGTTGACAGGATGCATGCATAGCAAATCAAATAAAAAGAAGTTAATGAAAATCAAGAAACCATTTTTCTGGATGAGCATGTTTCATTGGAGAATAAATTATCTTTTGTTTTACTTCTAAATTCATGAGCAATGCTGTCAGTATAACTTACATTGTAGGTGGAATAATTATTTCTCTTTCAAGGGTATATTTTGTTCCTAATTAAACAGTCTAAAATCCAAATTTTGTGCGGTTTTGTTAAGGTGGTGATTATGGCTGTTCCAAGTTTCTTAGAATTCTTGTTTTTAAAAAGAGAGACAGTTTGTAGTCTTCATGGTGATCAGATGAACCTTTAGTGAGCTTTATTCTAAGCCCTTGCTTCCACTTAAATTCTTTCAACTTGTATAACACTCATGTATACAATGTTTCTTCATAATAATAGAAGATAAGGAATTTTGTTCGGTTTAGTTTCTGTCATATCTTGGAGAATAGAAACTACAGTTCGTATTTCTGTGTCCCTCTTACTTGCCCCAAGTGTTATACAGAAGAGAAGTGAGATGGTTCTTTGCTTTTGGAAAAATACACTCTAACACTGCATTGCATTATTTGTACAATTCAGTATTTCTCAGAATTCTGTATGTATGTTCATGTCTGTATGTGTGCGTATGCATACAACTAGCTGATCTTTAAGCAGCAGCACATTTTGGGTAATCAGAGGTATGCAATTTTATTTAGTAGTGTTTTAAGTATTTCAGAAATGCAGGTAAAATTCTTACTATAGGAAGTTACTTGTGTTGATACACTTTGTGATCCCCTTCCTGAGTTCTTCCATTGTCCTACTTTCCTCTCCTTTTGTAAAATCTGAACTTTTCATTAAGTCCATTTAAAACTCAGTGTTACTTCTTTCCCCATTTTTTCTGTCTCTTTTGGGAGCGCTCATGGAACAATTTTGTACACCACTTCTTTATGCTTCATCATTTAAGTATTTCCCCCTTCACAGTGTAAAGAACAACTCAATGTTGAAGTGGCTGTGTCTAACCTTGGAATTTTCAGAAACATTTGGATAATTTTCAGTGTTGATAAACATAATTATTTGGCAGTAGCTAAGTAATTTAAAAGATATTTATAAAATTAAAGAGGAGAGATTAAAAAGAAACATGATGATGTCATAACAAAAATATTGCCAGTTAGAGTTGGTCAAGTGATCTTTCTCAATCTAAATAATACAAAGAAAGGAACAAATGGCCTAGTGGCATTTTTATTATCCATTGATTTCCAATCGATGACTTAGGCATATTTTTTATTGGTGTGTTAGTTATAATTGATTTCATGGGATATTTTAATGATGTGTACTGGCAGAAAGGACAGGAAATAAGATGTGTTGTAGAGCTGTGAATTTGTCATTCTAACTTCACCTAACATGTCTGATGTTTAAGAATCATCATCTATAGTCAAATTGACTTCTAACTCCTTAGGCAATTTCTCTTTGTAAAGTTTCTAGATGGCCTTTGAATGCTTTAGAAATAACCTGAAAATCCATCAGTTTATATCTTCTAGTGCTGCCTCTGGGTTTCTTTTGAATGTGGAAGTTCTTCAAAAGTACAGTGCTTTCCCTGTAAAGCACGAACATATGTAGATATTCCAGAGTGCAGGCTGCATGTAGTAATTGGAGTGAAGGGCTGGCAACAAATGGGAGATATTTATGGTAATACAGTCTTTTAGGTTTAGGTAGGTTGGTATGCTGTGCAGTCATTCTGATCTAAGTGGAAAGAATGTAGGTGTGTGTCCCTGGCGTGGATGGAAAAGCAAGGCAGGATTACCAAACGCATTGGAAAAAGTGCTGATTTCCACAAGGCTGTGAGTGAATTATAACTATGTAATTGTGATTTACATGAAGACTGAAAAGAGCAAACAGATGTGGCATTCTGAGCATGTCCTATCCCACGTGTCAGCTGAAATGGACCACAAACCTTAATATCTTGAAAACAAGGAATCCATGTCTTATAGGTGCAGCATGCGTTATCTAATGTTCTCAAGGATCTCCCCCTAAAATCTTAGTTTCTTAATATGACCTTGCAGGACTAATCCTTCTTCATGAAGTTCAGTGCATCACTTCTGTGATGCTCTGAAATGTTACCAGTTCCAGAGATAGTGCCTGATAGCTCTTGCTGTGAGAGGTACTCTTACTCTCTGACTTGAAGTGCAGCAACTGTGGTTTTGTTTGTGATTCAGAAATTTTTCTTCTAATACAATTCTGAATTACGTTCTGGCTTTAATATTATTTTTTTTCATATGTGTACACTTCAGAAGTATACTTGCAGCTTCAAATGTAGACCTCCGTTGATAAGCCTGTTTTGTGGAAGTTGTAAATAAGATGAGAAAGCAATTTCCATGAAATGTTACAGATTGTGGGTGCTACACACCCCCATCTTATTTGTGATCCAAATGACAGCATTTAAGTGGGATGTGAGATGTTCATACATAAGCTAAACTTAGAAAAGCAGGATTTCTGTTTGAATGCAACAAGTCTGGGGTGCTTCTGTTTATTTTTTAAAAGCTTTTGCTTGAATACAAAGATTTGACATTACAAACCCCAAATTATTCTTCATATAATGTGAATTACAACATACTGCAAGCAGCAGTTTCCAGGTTTGAAGACTACCTTGCAGTAATATTCTAGTAACTCCTTATGTTGTATTATTTTTGTAAAGCTTTTTTTTAAAGTTTGCCTTTAAAGAGCATGTAAATATAACACTGTCTGACTTCAGTACTGTAGTAGGAACGTCACACAATGTTTGTCATCTAATACTACAGGTAAAACTGGGGATCACAAATAGTCTGCCCCCTGTATACTGTGTGTGTATACTTTGCAGGGTTGTGTCTTGACTCAGTTTACCAGGGACTGAAAGCATCCATGTAGTCCTTGTCTCAAGGGAGATGCTATTTGAGTGGAAGAGAATGTCAAAGCATTCCTGAACAAGTACAAAATTTAGTATTAAGTGAATAAGTATTTTCTGATTTTTTTGATTCCTGAGTAAATCTTCTGCACTATAAGGATTCCCATCTCTCTCTCCTAACAGTCAGTGATGTTGTTGGTGAAAGTCTCTAGTGGTTGATCTTACTTTGCGTTTTGTCCTTGCTATCTGGATCAGTAACTGTGTTTATCAAAAATACAGTCAGGCTCATGCATTCTACATATTTGTTTTGTTTTTTAACAATGTTCTTCTCTTTATTGAGAAAGTCACTTTGGCGTCTTAGATTCTTGATATCTTTTCAGTTTATTAAGCTGTAGTTGAAAGGGCATGAGCTTATAGTGATCCCTGGTACACCCTTCTGCACTACAGGTAAGTAGTAAGTATTTAAGCCCCCAGATTTCCTGGTTCTACTTCATCCTGGTGTTCCCCAAATAAGGGAGCAGTGCTGTGTTCAGAAGACACTCTTTAGAAGATAAGTTTTCTCGGAATTCCCTTTACATTGCTGTTGTGTGAGGGTATGGTTCCAGCTGTACTTGGGATGTAGTAAAATATTGTAAGAGCAATTTAAATTGCAAAATAAATTGTAACAGATTGTAAAAGTCTGTGATTTTGAAAAAGTAAAAAATTTTCCCTGTTTTCAGTAGTTCAGTAGAAATCTGCAAGCCACTTCAGTGTTTTAAAAAACCCACAACATTTAAACCCAACAATATGTCTTCCACACAAATTTCAGGGAGATGGTAAGTACCTGATCTGCAAAACCAAGTAGTCATTTAAAAGGTGGCTCTGTTAAAATGCAGAGCAAGCAGATGCACACACACAGGTAGCAGATGCATGAGGCAGAGACTCAGCTTTGGGTCAGGAGAGTTAAGTGCTGCATGATTGAGGGAGTGCCTTGTCTTTCATGTAGTTTTTAAGTAGCTGTTTTAACTTTTCACATTTGATTTTATTCTTTTTTTTTCATAACGACATTATATTCTGGTTTCTTCCCCAGACCCAAACAGAGGGGGATATTACATGACAGAGTAATGTAATACATAGAACTCTTAACTTTTCATATAAAGACTTATTTTTTCTTTTCTGGGAACATGCAGGAAAAACTTCAAGACTGTTTTTTTTCCATTTTGCTTTTTAGTCACCCACACAGCTTGCTGAGCCTTTGGTTGAAGTATTACTGATGGTGTAAAAATAACAGAGAAAAAGCTCCACCAAAACTGTGGAAAGTGCAGGGCTGGCAGAAAACACAAGAGGGTTATGTAGCCATGTGCACACAGAGACTGAGTACATTAAATATTAGCTCTGATGAGTTGGGTGCTGGGCTGTATAATACCACAGCAGTGTGGTGGTTGTGAATGTGCAGCCCAAGCTCTGAAGTCACAGTTCTGAACTTGATAGTACTGTGGCTGGCCTGGAGTGGCCTGGCCCTGGGGGCTGCTCCCAGCTCCCTTTGCAGGGCAGCAAGGAGCTGTAGGTTTGATGGTGTTCTCCAGAGTGGTGCCCATTCTCCTTCCTGAGCCAGACAGTCTCTATTACCCTTGTGGGTACTACAAAAGCTCCTAGATACTAGATAGGAAGCAAAAGTAAGGAAAGCTGTGGAGGAGCAGGGTTTCCATGCACGAGAACAAGTCCCACAGGCAGGTTGATCCCAGATCCTGTTTGTCCTGTGAGCTGGGGTTTTGTCTCCCTAGAAGAAGTGTCAGCAGTGGTCCCCTCCCTTAAAAACCCTGTAGACAAATTGTTGTTTTCAGTGGTAGTTCAATTTCTTGTGTACGTACTGTGAAAGACTCAGCTAATATTAGTAGGAATTGTTGGGGGGAAAAAACATAAAGAGACTTATATTTATGTTCCTATAGCACTGAGTTTTATATGGTTCATATCCCAAACTCTTCCTGAATTTTAGATGTTTCTATTGTTCCTGTGACTCTTGTTCAGAAATTCTGGTGGATAACCTCAATTTTCATAATAGCCTTGTGGCAAATAAGCATAGTAGGTGAGAGTTTGGGCTTTCTGATGCTTCTCGGTCTTTGGGGTTTGATTTTAGCTCTTACATCTAAGAACAGTCCCCAAACTGCTAGGCTTTGAGATATGGCTGGAAAAGGCCTGCCTGTCACTGTGCTGCTCGTGTAAGTTGGTGCCAAAAATAATAAAAGGTGTATCAAACTCTTGTCAAGTCAGAGTTAGCAAGAAGGGATTGGTTCTGTGGTCCAGTGGTTGAGGAAGACAAGTAGAAGAAGTGAATCCTGGCTTGAGTTTGTTTTACAGTTGTTTTTTTAATTGTGTAGTTTTCTAAATTGTCCACTAAGTGAAATGTAGACATGGATGCTGAAACATAGGTGGGAGCAGCCAGGTAAGGTTTTCTGTCAGGCCTCTGATTCCTTCCTCAGTAATGTGCATTGTTCTCATCCTTTGTAAATGCAAGTTGCCAAAGCTTTGTTTTCTATATTGTTTTCTATTTAATGGGGTTATTAGTGCTGCATATCAGATTCTGAAATTTATTCACATAACTCTTGTCACTGCCTAAAGAATAAAGCAGTAATTTGTGCCAAAAGTTTTTCTTACCTAGAGAATTCAGTACAGTGTCTTTTCTTTTTTTCCCTTCTAGACACCCAGCTGCTGGGCTGAAGAGGGAGCAGAAAAGAGATCACATCAGCGCTCGGCATCGTGGGGAAGTGCTGATCAGCTCAAAGAGGTGAGAAGTTTTGCACAGTGGAGCCTTTCAAGTTTTGATAAGCCCAAGACATTTTTTTAAACCCTATCTAGACTCCAGGAAACTGCACCCTTTCCCTCTCCTCTTTTAGTTTTGAAACAGGTTTTACCCCCAATCCAAGACTTGTTTGAGGAGTGATTGTTATTTTATGTTGGTTGGACTTCCTTCCCTGCGTACTATGAAGTACTGGTTGTGAAAGAGTGGCCAGAGTGAGCACTGAGGAACCAGTTTCTTGTTGCTTGCTTTCTGTTCGGTGTTACCTTAGTTAGCTTGCTGACCTTTAATGCTGCTTTCCTGGAAGAGGCAAAGCATCAGGTGGTATGTTCACATATTCTTAGAAATTTTGTTCAGATTTTAGGTTGGAGATGGAGAGGACACCACTTTCACAAAAAAGTGTTGATACAGCAATGGTATGAGTACTTGAAATGCTCCTTAATTATAAATATTTTGCTGTAGACTACAATTGCAACTAGAAAGAGCTGCAAAAAGTGGATTTGCATCATGAGAAAGTAGATACAGTAAAATGGTCTCCAGCCCAGCTGAAATGACAGTATCAGTTTTTGTCCCAGGAACCTCCATTTTGTCCAGAGTTTGAGTAACTAAATCTGTCCAGAACCTAGTAAGGGGCTACATTCAGCCTCGTGCCCCTGTCAGGAAGGGTGTATCCTCTCTTCAAGAACTGCACTTTTCCTTTCAAAAAATGAATCTTCCAGCATGTTCCCATGAGTTGGAACTTCTCCTGCATACTCTGGACTTTTTGCATGCTCTTTCCTGACTCCCTGTTGAATAGGGCATTCAAAAATGAGAAGGAATGTATAGGTTATCTAAGGAGAAAAAGTTAAAAGGCAGTATCTATTCTTCTTCTGGACAGCTATTGATAGAATAATTGTCAGAAGGAGTGATGCAAGTTTAATTACTCGAATTTTAAAATCACTTTTGTCAAATACGGAATAATCTTGCAATCCATTGGTGGCAGTAGCCTCATTTTTAAGGATGAAGTCCTGGGCCAAAGGGAAGTGGATCAGAAGAGGGTTTTCTGCTCCCATCTCACTGAGTCACATCATCACTTATGAAACCATGATGTATAGCTACATGGGCCTCCAGTTGCCTGGATGACTTCATCTGCAGCTGTGAGGAAGCATTCGAAATCACAGATCAAGTGACCAGAAATTAGTGCAGACGGAGTTTTGTGTCTGAGAAGTTTTGGCTTAACCTTACCTACCAGCACAAAGAAATTATAATACAGACAGGAGTAGCATCTGTTTTTCTAGGATAATGTTTCCTTGCTTTTACTGAAAGACTATCCTTCATACTCGGGCAGTTTCCTATCAACTTGTGCAGCAAGCAGCTCTTCTTCACCGCAGGCCTGTGGCTGTCACTGATAGTGAACCCTTCAGCATGTGAGCAAGTCTCTGCCACTTGATAACAGTGATCCATTGTGCTGGATCACCACCCTCTTGGTGTACTGACCACAAGAGAAAGATAAAAAATGTGTGGCCAATGTGTTTCACAGTTCCTTTTTTTGATAGAATGCCTTAGTGGACAAAATATGTTCTGTGGAAGAGAGTTGTTGCTATCCAAACTTTGCAATGGTTGTTCACCCGAAAACCTGCCCTTGTAGGTAGAACTTGTACCTTGAACTTCTTCAGTGCACAGTTCTTCCTCTTCCTCTGTTTTCATTTCTCCAGCTACTCAGGCCAGTTTTCTTAGCTTTTCTAGTTCCTTGGGTTCATAACCCATGTCATTCTGCTTGCATCGTCCGGGCACTATTCATCTACCCTATCTGAGCTCTTACTCTGTTAACTTCCAGCTCCTTGTCAGTTCTGGCTCTCTATTGTTTGGCTTCTATTTTATCCCTTGCTTTTTTCTTTCCCTCACGTGTCAGCCTGTGTGGTGGGTGCTAAGTGTTTGTTCAATACCAACAGTATCTGTGCACTCAGTTTCTTTGTGCCACAGTAGTCTGCAGTTCCTGGAAGGAGAAGTTCTCTGGGGTGGTTCTGTTCAAACTGTAAAGCCCAGGAGAGACAGAATTGTTAACAAATGCAGCTGCCAGTTCCAGATATCTTTCTTAAACATGTGCAAACTGAAATTTTTGCCAAAGAGTCACCAAATGTAAAGATTCTTCCAAGGGACTAGAGGAGCACATTTGCAGCATAAAGGACCCTTAGGCAAATGTTTGGCTTTTTCATGCAAAATAGTGGAAAACAGAGCTATGCAGGTAAAAAGCTTAAAAAGTAATGTGCTTTGGCACATAAAATGGTAAAATCTCTTCCACCCCTTTGATTTTAAATCATTTTCTTAACCCTAACACTTCTACTGAGGTCTCCGATAGGAAGGAGATATAAGAGCAGAATGTTGCATGGTAGACATTTGACAAAGCTATGGGCAGCTGAAAGCAAGAGCTTAAGTAATGGAAATAAAAATATCACCTTCTCCTGGACAACTGCATTTGTTATGTGTAGTGTAGGTAACATTGTTCTGCTCAGAATTTTGAATTGTTTCCCATAGCATTCGACATTAAACAAGTAGATAGCTATTTGCAGTTTCCTTGACTTCTTTTAGCAATTTGGATTCATGTTTTCTTGCTTCAGAAATCAATGGAATGATTTCTAGCATTTTTTTTTAATATGTTGGTACTGTAAACCAGCTAAACGCTTGTGTGATAGTCACTGGTTTTGATAAAATAACATTGTGAGTTTAAGTTTGAAAAATATTTTTTTCTTGGTTGAGTACTTTTAAAATTAAATAAATTTATTTAATACAACTGGTAGCTTTTTTTAAAGATCTACATCATAAAACCTAAAAGTGAGTGTATAAGTTTAACATCCCAAGCAAATAAAAGAATTCAGAGTTACCACTTACAAAAAGGATTTCACTTTGGGTAATGAAACTTCCTTTGCCCTTAATTTAAATAGGTGTGTGTCAGGATTAAATCTGTCTAGCACTAAAATAGATATATTTGCTTTCTTGTAATGAGTCAATTAAAAATTTAGAAGTCTCTAGCTCTCAATGTAAACTTTAATAATTTCATAATGAAATCTACTTTTAAAGAATTTGTTTGTTCTGAAGGGCTCTACTATTTGATTCTAAGAAGTCTTAAGTGTAACTTGTCTAAGATGATGCCACACTGCTTTAACATTATTTCAATAGATACATGTCTCAACTGGGACATAAAGATTGCTATCAATCTTTAATACTGGATGCTGGTATTTTTTCCCTTTTCAACCTGAATAATTAGTTTGAAATTCCATTGATGTTATTCAGGGACAATTTTAGTTATAGCTTACCCTGAACTGGAATTCACCCAGAACTGGGAAAAACCCGCTATTTGAAACAAGTAGTTTTCGCTTTGTGGAGATTTTTAAAGACATATGTCACACAGCTGATTTTTCACTTCCCTTAAGCAGCTCTCTGTGCTCTGTTACACAGACAGCAGCAGCCCCCCCATTGGAAGGTCTCTTTTGCTCTAACAGAGTCCTTGAAAAGGACTTGAGAATAAAAGAGAATTGAATATGAGAGCTTGCATGCCTAATGTGCTTTCATATACCAATTGAAAGATTGTATTCAAAGGTTTCGGTTGAATTTCTAATGCTTGTTTTGCTCTTTGACCTACAGGTTAACTCATTTATTAACAAACATTTCATGAATGAGATGGAGTTCACTCATTAGCAAGGAGTTGTGGCTTGATCAGCAATAGGAAGTTACCATGGTGTGTAAGCTGAGCTGTAGAAATACAGCCGATTGACTGGTAAATATTAGTGAGCCTTTGGAGAGGTATGGTGAGATGTGTCAGGTTCCTTCATATTAGTCTGCATCTAGGTCCCTTCAAAAGGGAAAAAATTACCAGGATATTCAGATTATCCCAGTTGTAAAGAACTGACCTAATTTGGTTATTTCTCAGTTTTGTGCCATTAGTTATATTAGACTGCATGCAT
>WAAE01023279.1:0-17275 GCA_013400495.1 Nicator chloris
CCATACCTTGTATTTCAATTTATAATAAAGTACAGTAATTAATAAAAAAATACTTCCCCTTTTGGTTTCCTAAGATTTCAGTGCGATGCCAGACAGCATATTCTTCCACCATCATTATCTGTTACTGCCTGTTACAATTTAGGTACTTTACTGAATAACATAAAATGTTACAAAGGTGCCAAACACCACTGACACAACCTTGGATATCCACAAATGGATTGATTTTTTAGGGATTGCGGTTTTGAAAGTAGCCTAATAGAAGTAACTTGAGTTTAAGATATTTCTGCCAGTTTATAATTGCAGAGATAGTTCATGAAATAATTTCTCAGATGGTTCTGCAGAGTGCTACCTTCCGGAGGAATATTCATACATTCAGAAACTTCCTCAATGAATGCCCTAATTTGATTGATTTTGGTCTATCCAGAACAGTTCCTTTCGTTTATATCATTATGTGTGGCTTGCTTTTCTTGGTTTGGTTTTTTGTTTGTTTGTTTGTTGTTTTTTCCATTTTTGTGGTTTTAATTCAGGAGACTTTTCTGTTTTCTTGACTTCCTTCAAAAAGTCTCATTAGGAGATGGGTCTTCCAAACCTCTTCTCAGTTCAACGGAGATTTTACTATGGAGTTTGATTCAACATTGAGCCTGCAAGCTTAGGTCTGAAGCATAGTAATAAAACCTCCTATGAATAATGAAATCAATATAACTAGAAAGAACTATAAAATGACATAATTTTTCTGATCTATATCAGAAGTATTCTCCACAGCAATGGACTTTTCACAGCTAGGTCACAGAAGAACCCCTACCAATATTTGATTACTTGTACTATTAGAAAACTTTTCACCTAATGTGTAAAAATAAAACTTCCAATACTGAAGCTTCATGAATGTGGGAAACAGGTTATTCCCTTTCCCTCTGCATTTTTGTCTTAGTCCATTAAGTTACTTTCTTGTTAGCCTTCCTATCAAGCTAAGCATTTCTAAGTCTTCCAATTTTCTAGATTTATGACAACTCGGTCTTCTGTACACTTTTCTAAATAATGTACCTCTTTCTTGAATTGCAACACAGAACTGAAAACAAAACTGCTGCAGACACTATACTGATGCTGAATGCAGCAGAAAGATTACTTCATGTGTTTTGGAATAATCTCATACATGTGTTATACCTGATTTCTTCTGACAAAAAATGTCTGGTCTTTTTCTGAAGAGGAAAACCTGTTTGATTTGGGGTTTTGGTTTGTTTGTTTTTTAGTTAACTGAAAGATTCTTCTACATTTATAGCACACTTTTATTTCACTGAAGGTTGCTATAGACCCAAGCTCCACCTCCATGAGGACAAGAGTCATTAGCGTATTGGAAATCAACCAGACAAGAAATCTCAGTATCACTCAGCTGGGGCTGAATCAAACAGTGTTTAGTCATTGTGTGAGGAGAATGCAGCTGTGGTTTCACTGGTCACAGTGGAATTGCATCTATTGAATTATGCCTTATAGCCAGATAGTAAACATGTGCTATGCCAAAGATTCAGACATTCAAGGAATCAAGGATTTAAGGAAAAGTATCATTTATATGTTTGGAACATTTGGTTTGGAAAAAACTGTCCAATGTTTCGGTTCAGAAATGAACATACGTTGTCAGTATGCGAGTTATTGTTTGTTTCTCTGTCAGGAGCAGCATTTGGAAAACCACACAATTGTGATTGAGGGTTGAGATCTAAAAAATATCTGAGCAAGAAGTCAAAATGATGAGTTGCAATATTACAGAAACTTATGAAGATGCAAAAGCAAGTATGGAATAATTGTGCAAGTATCACGCTAATATTTACTTTTATTAACGTGCAACTGAAAAACTAACACTTATTTTCTTGTTGCTTTAAGGCTAGAAATCAGGGTACATTGAATTAAAATAAAAGGAAATACAGTTTTTACAGCCAGCTTTCCTCATAAGTGTTTGTTTGACTACATATGGAGTTAGTGGATTAGTTTTCTGGTTCCTCTTAGAATTGAAACCCACAAATATATTTCATAACCAATTTATTTCATAACCAGTATATTTCATAACCAATGATTTTGTGAAAGTCCCATGTATCACATATCCCAGCATGCCTTTCTATGAGTTCAATTTGTGTAGCAGTCACTTAAATCTTTCACTTCAGCCTGCAAGGTTGTTTTCATAAATTTACTGAAGAGATCCGTATGATCCTGTATCATCTTAATGTAGCTAATCAGGTAAGGTTGTTTCAAAAGTGGTACAGATTACACTTTCAACATTTGTGCATTATTCATTGCCTTCATGTGCCATTCATGTTCATTGTCCTTGATTCCCAGTAATCATATACCAACAGAAATTGTGCAAGGATTGTTTTCTACTCATTGGGTTTGTAATACATGAAGGTTAAATCATTGTAAATTCACCATTTTATCAAATTTTCCCCATTGACAAACAGCCTATAGAATATATTTTTAAATAAATACAGTATTGACTTTTTCAACACATGAATAAAATAACTTTTCTCAGTAATAACGTCTTTCCTAATCCCTTTCTGCTTCTTCAAAACTCCAAGAAATTCTAATGTATTCTATATATTTCTACTGCTTCCAGCTTATTCCCACCAAGGATTTTTGTGTATTTATAAAACACAAATCACATAAAATGTCATTCTTATATCTCACTCCCCAAGGCAGTTTGTCACTGTGGGGAGGTATGACCTCCCCTCAAACAGAAAAATAAAGAAAGAGGAATTGACCTTTCATTGGTTGGGTTGTGGTGTAGCATTACTAGCACTTATTCACGTTTGCAAAGCAAGACAACACAAAACTGCTCTTGCAAAATAACACTGGTCATTATCTTTCTATATTTCCGAATGATGTGCAGCCTATGGCAGGAGAACAGTTTATTGTTGCTTTAACTTGTAGTCTTGTTGTAAGGCACCACATGAAAACATCTTCTAGATATCATACCAATTCTTAGCATATTGTTGTTACCTGGGACCAATATTATTTGATCAAAGCAAAAGAAAAAGCTCTTATTTTATTTATAAGCCATCTGCCACAGACCCTTATTACACTTATAAACCCTAAGTTACACTTTCCTTTTAATAGTTCTATTAATGTTTGGGTGGTTTCTGTGAAGGTTATTCAATAGACATTGTCCAGAAAAGGCTAGATACTTTTAATATATAATCCTCTGGAATGTTTATTAACCAATAACGCTGAACCTTCTGACAGTTTTATTTCTGAGAATGTTACAACGTTCTTATGCATCCCACTGGTAATTCAGTATAACCCACAACTCCTCTGCAATGTAATGGCTCTTACTGAAAGCAGATGCAGCCAAATTAATAACAAGGACATCAATCTGCTGTGGAAATCTATATAGTTAGAGGGGTGGGATGAGAGGAAAAGAATGCAGAATATAATTCTGCTTCACTTTTGCAAAAAAAGTAGTTGAAATAAGTAGATACAGTAATTTAAGGACTTGTTTAATTCAGAGCCTCTGGAGGAATTGAATTTAAATTAATTATAGGATGAAGGAGTTCTAGAAAATTCCTTAAACCTAAATGTTCTTTAATTTGCTTTTGTGAATAGGTTTCCATATGTCAAAGCTTCTGTGAGGCCACCCTGCAAGGATCCTTTTATCACCTAGTAAATAGATGCTATCACTCTTAACTAACCACAACGAAAGCTCAGTTCATATGCTTAATACAAGGCGTGCAGAGAAGGGAAGGCTTCAGATGAAATTCCATGCTTGGTCATAATGAACCTGGTAAATTGTTGGCTTCCTGCAATAAAAATAATAGGTGAAATCTTGGCCTATTGAAGCCAATGGGAATTTTGGCATTGATTTTAGCAGGGACAGTATTTCAACCAATAAATCTACTGAGCAAACCAAAAGAAGTAGGTGAAGGGAGGAAGGAAGGGGAATTAATGTAACAAGCCCCTTATATTATTTCAGTCCTTGTTCAACCCCCCCTTTGCCTGAGTGAACAGCTCTTGATACTCCAGAGATGTGCTCGCAGAAACTATTGTGGTGGTATTCTGAACACCAAATATTTACAAAAGCATTTAATGAGTAATTCTGAAACAGGAAAGTCAGCTTTGTTGTTATAATGAGTCAGTCTCAGACTCAATCTGAGGCTGTTTTAGGGGTGAGTAACCAAGGGCAATTGCCAAAGACTGGATACCATGGGGACAGTGTTAGACTGGAATAATTAAAATATGAGTTATACAATATGCCTCAATCTATGGTTGTGTTCTTGCTAGTCAAAACTGCTGTAGCTCCATACAGATGCAATCACAATCACAATCCTCTCTGTAATGTGACTAAAGATACAGGCAGAGAAAATGACTTAAAAATATACATTTGATATTTATATCCCTATCTGTGGGCATTTTATTTGTATGTGAAAATATCTAATTTCTGATTTCGGATGTGCAATAAATGCAGTTATCATTTTTGCAGGGGTTTTCAGAGGCATCCACATCCCATATGCACCACACTCCTCGTGTACAACGAGGCAGTTTCAGAAAGCTCCAGGTTAGCAAATCAAGCACTGTACAGCTACAGCACAGACATGCTGTGTTCATACCTGCAAACAAAAGACACTGGATGTGAGGAAAAGTGTGTGTTTGTAACCTGTCATGAGCAGTACCATGATTGGAGAACGCCGTGTTTCATTAGGAAGTGAAATTCATCAGAGAAATTGAACTTTTTGTTCAAATGTTCCAGAATCAGTCTCCATATTCTGGATGTGAATATGGGAAAGGACAATCACCCAGTTTATGTGGCTCATTAACAAGGACTATTTGCAATCAAGAGATAGTTTGGGGGGGAAAAAACCCAAAACCGTTTAGAAAAATGAGAAGCAAAGGGTAACTAAAAATATATTATCTTATGAGAAAGAGTTATACAGGCAAAATACTTCTGAAAATAAAAGAATGTTATAGAAATACAATAGATCAAGAAACTCTCCCTTAAACCAGCTTAATATCTGTAAAATGTCTCACAGTAATAAACTAAATCAAAGCATTAAACTTACACTGGGAGTGGAAAATGGTGACATCCACTGAAGACATTGCTTTGCAATACACAGTTTTCTTTGTTATATCTCATTTAAATACTTATCAATGTATTAAAAAATAAATTTTACCAACCCCTTAAAGCACTCTCCAAGTTTTCAGCCCAGAGTGGTTACCTGGCAATTCAAACAAACTTTTTTGTTTTCTGAAACTGTAGGCCATCCACTTTGGTTTTGACCTAATGGTTAAAATGATGGGTAATGTTTCTTCAGACTGGAATAAGCAAACCAACAAATAAAACATAAACAGCTGTATTAGGCAGAAACTATTTGACATTTTGACAGTGTCCTATTTTTGTAATAATGTTCATAGAACTAGTAGGTGCACATAAATGATCAGACTTGTAATAAATATTCTGTGAGCTCAACTGAAGTGACAAATTAGGATATCTAACCGTGGTGGTCCCTAGGCACAGGTATATCTACAGTAAAAATGAAAGCAGCCATTCTTGTTAATCACACTCTTTATCTGACTACCACTCCTTTTCGCAGTATTTAAATCAACTCCATCTGGTTCTTCAACTCCATCTCTGGCCTGAAATCAGCTAACCATAACGAACACCAGTCACAAAACAAAACTAAGGATTAAATCTTCACTGGTCCAAACCAGCTGGACTCCAACAGGTGTTTCAGTGGAAGGCATTGAAAACTATATTCCAGGCCACCTATCTTTATGTTAAAGCTTTATGGAGGACATCAAGCCAGAACAATGCTTATATAAGTAAGAAACAATCTCATCATACTGCAGACTAGCCCTGGGTTTATGGCCTGCTGTGGCAGGGCAAGGACACTGTCAGCTACAAGGGAATGATTTTGCCTACATAGACTAGAACAAATTGTAACAAAAAGCACCTCTCTCTGGGATACCCAATTTATTTAGAGGGTCCTAGTTCAGATTCTGTTCAACAATTTTCCAAGTCAAACCAAATATCGAGACCAAAGCAGCAAAGTTTCAAACCAGCTTTCTATGCTTTTTGGCCAACAGCTTCCTTCTTTTATTGCCACGACAGTATCACCAGTCCTTTACAAATTTTTGATCTCAATTAAACTAAGCTGTGTTTATTGCTGAGTTTGTGAAAAATCTTTCTGGGGATTCAACCAAATAAAAAATCATATTCCTGACTGACTGAATGACAGATATCACCAGGGGATGTAGGATATGGTAGGATCTCTTCCATGAAAGACTCATATGTAAGTTACGGTGTACAAATAGGGTTTCATATTTCCTCTGGTGTGTTTTGCTCCTTTAGGGTTTCATTTTTGAAGCTGCTGTGATATCTCCATGACAAATGTTCACTGCAGCCTTGACACAGATAAAGGCAGGGCTTGCTCTAGCTCATGCCAGCAGACCATGATAACTTGGAAAAATCTTGGGACTCTGACTAAAAGGGGAAGATAGTCAGATCCCTACCACAATAATCCTATGGTCAACTGAGACTTGGAATGCCCCTGAAAATATTAAAATTTCTTCTTTTGACAAGAATGCCAGCTATGCACCCTTTATGGCATCAGAATGCCTAAACAGGTAAAAATACTACAGCTACAACCTTTTCTCTTTTACAGCTTGAGAACTACATTGTGGAAAATATGAAATCAGAGATGGTGCAGCTGCAGCAGAATGCTGTGCAGAACCACACTGCTACCATGCTCGAGATAGGGACCAGCCTCCTCAGCCAGACAGCAGAGCAGACAAGAAAACTCACGGATGTTGAAACCCAGGTATGTTCCCAGGGTGGTTTTCAAAGAGCTGTTAATTGCAGAGAACATTTCCCAAACTCTCTCCTTTCTAATGCATTACCACACAAAACATTTCAACACAGAGGTCCAGGAAACACACTTTGTTTCTTGGTACTAACAGCATTGATGATTGACCCTTGTTATGTGTCTTCCTTTCATTAAATTTGGTTAGTATATTTAGCTCTGTGTGTGTAACAAAGGTAGGACTGCCCAGGAAACTAGATCAGCATTTGGCTTTCAATAAACAGCTACCTATTGTCAATGATACAAGTGTCAGGCTAAATAATGACTTACAGGCTAAGTCATAGCTTTTGATCTTCATCGCTGTTGCTGTTGATCAATAATTTCCCATTTTTTAAGCTCTGTAGGACAACAAAAAAGGACAATTCAGATTGATCAGTGAATGTCAACGGTTTCAAGCAAAAATAAGGCACTGAACTGCCAACACCACAAAAGAGAGAATGCAGGGGAAAGCTAAAGTAGGAGCTCTATTTACAAAATAGCAGATGCAACACTTTGACTTCATTCCAAGTACGCTTACACTTTTCTGGTTTAAGCATACTTTGTAAGAATGCACGTTTGAGGCATGTCTCTTGTTGTTTCCATTGACATGAAGCTTATTTGGCAGCCTTTTTTTGCTGATCTACTACTATTGTACAGTAAACAGAGTGCCAGAATATCAGCTGGTACATATCAGTGTAGCTTGATTGAGTTCATCTGCACCAGCTGAGCAGCTGAGGTTAAAAAAGGATTTAGAAATTTTTGATGACTCACCAAATCAGAATGAAATGATTACATTATGCTGCTAAAACAAAATATCCAGGACAACATAAACGTTAATGTTTTTAATTTATCCTTAAGGTGTTAAATCAAACATCCAGACTTGAAATTCAGCTACTGGAAAATTCCCTGTCAACATACAAGCTAGAAAAACAGCTGCTACAACAGACACACGAAATCCTAAAAATTCATGAGAAGAACAGGTAAGAGTGAGTAGTTGGTCTCTTTCTCTGTTCGTTACAAAGTGGTCTGTGTATACTTTGTTTTAAACAACAGATGAAAGGAGCAAATACGGTAAGTAAACAGCATAGGCAATATTTATTAATTCACTAAAATGCCTGGGGTGTGGACTTACACTACATTATGTCCTGTATGATAAAGGTAAACTGATTTTTACCACTCTTTATGTTCACTGTAAACTTACATCTTTCTTTCATGACAACTTAGTCACGTGACCATAGTTCCTGCAACCTAAAAGCATAGGGTTAACTTTTAAGAGTGTTTTCAAGTAGAAAAATTTTAATATTAAATTATGAGATTTTCAACTGCCTAAAAGTGGATCAGAAACAGAAAATCTTCATTAGTTCATCTTTCTAATTTTAATGGATTCAAAGATAAAACATACAGAAGGATTTCTCTCTCCTTTTGTAGTCAATTATCTATAGCATACTTAATAGTTACTTATAGTAACCATGCTCCATTTTAAGAAGTCAATTGTAAATATTTGGGGGTTATGTTTAATGTGATGAGAAAACTATTTAGCAGCACAACTTTTTAAGCAGTAATTTGAGAGTTGGGAATCAGTTCCAGTGTTCCCTTTCTGTGACGCAGGGACTCAGCACCTGAAGCCACTGGCTTAGCAATTCAGTATGTCAGACAGCATGTATGGTGAGCTGACCTTGTCTGGGGTGCCAGATGCCCACCCAGGCACTCTCTCACTCCCCCTCATCATCAGAACAGGGAGAAAATATGATGAAAACTCGTGGTTGAGATAAAGACAGGGAGATCACTCATCGGTTACTGTCATGAGCAAAACAGCCTTATTTACTACCAATTAATAACAGTGTAGGATGGTGAGAAACAGAAACAAACCCAAAAAGACCTTTCACCTCTACCTCCCCTTCTTCCCAGGGTCAACTTCACTTCTCATTCTTCTACACGCACCCTGAGCAGTACAAGGGGATGAGGAACTGGGGTTATAGACAGTGCACAACACTTTGCCTTGTCTTCTTCCTCATGTTTCTTCCCTTCTCCAGCGTGGTTCTTTGCAACAGGCTCGAGTATTTCAGGGTAAGAATGATCTGCATGGGCTCTTCACAGGTGTCAGCTTCCTTCTGGACATACCTGCTCCAGTACAGGGTCCTCCATGGGAAATACCTGCTCCACCCTGCTCTGTCCCACAGGCTGCCGGGTTGCGTCTGCTCCAGCACCTCCTTCCTTCCCCTTCTCTGGCCTTAGTGTCGGCAGCATTGTTTCTCTCCCTTTTTCCCTCAGTTCTCACACTGCAGAGCTGACTGGAACCAGCTGTGCCCAGCACGGGGCAGCTCTGGCCTTTCCTCACAGCAGCTGCACCTGGACACTGGCACCAGGACAGTGGGACAAGCTGCTCCCCTCCCTGACTGCTCTTTGAAACATCCAATACACTGGTGGCTCTGTAATGGACAGGTGTGAGCAGGGAGGACAGGGAGTGCTCTCAGCCTCACTCTCAGCTCCCTTCTAGAAAGAACGACAGTGAGATCAGTCTGACCAGGGTGAAGGTTTCTATTTCCTCTGTCTACATTTGGTATTGAAATAAGGAAAACAGCTTTTAAGATGAGACAGACACTGAAGCATGCGATGCAAGCTGTAGAGGACTGTTTTAATTGAGATCAGTCAGTCTTCCAAAGAGAGCAGTGTGACCCCCTGCTGCTGGACAGGAATCAGCAGCTGAGGCAGAAAAACCTTGCCCAGGGTTATGCATAAGGCAGACAGGCACCATAGTGGGCAAGAGGCTACAGGGTAAAGAAGGCAAAATACAGGTAATGATGAAATAGAAAATCTTGTAACGAAGAAATGTGCTTGTTAAATGTGTCTAGTTGCAAAGCTGGTTGAATAATATATTGTTGCTACTGATTATGAAAACCAATTTAATGTGTTTAATCTAAAAACCGTTTCTAACCAGTAATTCCAGCAAATGTTTTTCTGAAGAAATTGTATTACTTTAAAAACTCTTGAACTCCACAGATGTCCCTTAAACAAACAGAAATGTGAATAAATTAGTGTGGGATTAACTTTGTCTTCAGCAATCTCAAGAATAAGTAATTCAGCTAAACTGCTTGTGTGGGGTATCCCTGTAATCCACAAACACATTGGGTATGGGCAGGGGGCAGTGCATTCTACATAATTTACAAATTTATTTCAAAATTGACTTAATTCAAGCATTAGTTAAGTATATAAGTACTTGTACTTTTATCTGCTGCAGTATGGTTAGCAATAAAATTTTGTTGGCTGCTTAAGAGACTGCATCTTAGATACTTAATCATTTGGATTTATTTATTTACCTTAGAAATGAATCAGAGTAAAAAGCCTTCATGTCAGTAAACAAATAAGCCCCACTTGAACTGACCTTTGACTTGGCTGACATTATGATAAAATGTTTTTTGAAAAGTCAAAAGAAAAGGAGGGCTATTTTTAAAAGCACATTTTTTGTTGTTTGTCTCAGAGGTTTAGGTATTTGTGGATAGATGGAAAAGCATGCAGAATTTCATCTTGTAGCAAAGCAAGGACCTGACATGCATTGTGTGGGTTCTGTTAAAGTTTCCTTGGGACTGATAAAATTAGGGAGAAGTCAGTGTTACAATTACACTCAAATATGGATCCTCTACTCTTGTATCATCATCCACTCCTCACAAAGAACTGTGTAGTCCTGACCTTGCATGTTCTAAGCTTGAAATCACTTATGTGTGTCTCAGGTGTACTGTGGGACAAATCTTGGTGATCTCAGCAGATACTAGGCTTCTGGACATGCCAACAGTTTTAGCTTGCTTAAATTTAAACAATACTTACAGATTACTTATCAGGCTGTGTTTAGAAGCTATTTGCAGTGAGGTACTCACAATCCCTCTCCACATCACTTTCATACCAATAAATAGAGAAAATTCCTTTAATCCACATTATGTACGTGGACTAAGCTTCTTTGGAAAGGATCTTTCTTTTGCAGTAGGTTTACAGCTCAGTGAGAACTACTGTAGGAGCTATTGTCTTTGCAAAAACAGTCAAAAGAGATAGTGTCCTGTGGGCTGATAAATTCTTTCTCTGTGCTAAAATTTCCTCTATATAAAATAAAAATGAAGATGTTAATCACATTCAGAGAACTGAATTTTGGATGAAAGTAATGCAAAATCTTATAATAAGAATAACTCATCATTGATGTACTACAGTAACTTCCGTAATATCTGTAAATAAAACTAACACTGTGTATCAACAAGGGAGTAGTGCATGTTCTTTAGACTAGGAATATGTCTGTTCTTGGGCTTTCTCTTTACTGCCTGTCTCTGCTTGGATGAGGGGCCAATTCTTTTCTTTTTATTCCATTGAAATGGAAGATATTCCATGGCATAAGTTGAGTCACATTTGCCTTAGAATCATGTGTCTGTTGAGTGTTCTCATGCCATAAATAATTTGGTTTTGTGGGTTCCCACCCACTACAATGTAAATGGTGGTTTCTTCCATTGCCGTTTTTTTTCCCACAAGAGCTTTTTAAATGATATTTTGAATTATTCTTGAAAGATTTCCGTTCTTAAGTGCCTTATGAGCCCTCTTTTTTCCCCCAGTGTACCAGCTGCATTTAATTTATAGTGTGCTATTTGTTTCAATATGCAAGTGTAAAAAAACCTTTCTATTTGCTAAAATGAAACAAATGAGGAAAACTATAGTGGAATTCTGGATCTTCCATCAACAAATAGTGGAAGTGAAATTTAAATGTAAAATATTGCTTGAGTTTTCAGAAAATGATACTGGATTAACACGTTCAATACAAGAACTGTTGTATGATATAAAAAACAAGGACTCAAGAATGGTTCTTGAATGTCTGTCTGACTGTGTGAAAGATGAGGAAACAACATGTCTGACAAGTTTTATTTGAAGGTTGTGCATATACCAAAAAGATGAATCCCAATTTTACACTTCACTTATTATCTTGTCACTGGTATAAAAAGCAGGCTTAGTGGTGCTGAGTGACTTGTTACTTTACCAGCCCTGAGAAATATGGGGACACATATTTTCATCTTTCCTTAAACTGAACAGACAGTATCAGACTTGCAAGGTGGTCAGCACCTAACAGCATAGGGAAAATCTCACTCACATAAAAGGAAGTGCAAAGAAGTTGTCTCATGCTTTCTTTGGTAGAATAATATTCTTGCACTCAAAAGTGAGAATTGAAATCCTCTACCCATTTGTCTTCCCATACATATATAATAAAAGAAACCTACATATATATGCCCAAATAACTTTTTTCTAGTGTGACATTACTTGTCTTTAATTATTGAATAGCTCAAAAAAGTATATGTTTTAACTGTATCTTTAATAAATCATAATTTTTAAAAGATTATTTTAATGCAAAAGATGTCCATCTTCAAGGTCTGGTCTATATCCTGTTCTCATATGTCTAAACTGAGGATTCTGAAAACAAAGATTAAAAAAAAAATCTCTTAAAATTCTGTGGTCTGGAATGGATTAGTGATTAAACTACCTTATAAAGCAGATAGTCTAAACTAGATTTTCCTTCCCACTTGGACAGCTACCAGAGTGTTTCCTGCATGTTCTAATTCATCACCTTTCAAAATGACAACAGCTTTTACTAGAAGTCATTCTTTGACTTTTGTATGGGTGTTCTATCCTCTCCAGCATTAGTAGAGGTTTTTTCTGAATCAGCTGGATGTAGCTCAGTTGCCCTGAGATGTTGCACTGAGTCATTCCACGGGCTTATATCCTGACAAAGTCAAGACATCATTTGTACCATTGAAAATAGAGTCCTAGCCCCACCAAAACCACTACATTAGACATTGAGACATAGCTAACCTTGAGAAAAATGAAATTTGTCTGGGTTTGGGATCTGCGTGTGTATGTGTTTGGTTTTAAATTAATATTCTCCTAGATAATGACTCCAAAGTATCATTGTTCAATGGGTAATATTGGTATGTATTCATGTTAACAACACTTGTTTATTCACAACGTTATTCTGTTCCCCAAATGCCTGACTTATTTCCCCAAACTGGAAGCTCCAATTATAAAAACCACATATATATGTGTTTATGTTTGCATCTTTATAAATAAAGATGTGTATAATTATATGATGCCTCTGGTGAATGGTGATTTTTTTTAATTGTGTTGTAGTTGCCATTAATGTTTCATACATTTAGATTAGCAATATTTTCAAAAATTTAGACATTTCAAATGTATAGGAATTGTATAGGAATTTAAAACCTGTAGGAAACTATTACAAGAAAGTTACTGCTAAAGAGCTATAACATTTTACTGGAAAGTGTTATAAAAGGATTTTTCAGTCAGCCTTTTGAAGACATTGGACTCATTCATATAGAGACAGCCCTCTTTCTGTTTTTGTTAATATATTGTCAGCAATAGCCATTAATGAAAATTATTAAAAATATTTTAATTTTAACTGTGTTTTCACAACGCTTCTTTAAAAATTTGAGGAAATATCTTTACCAAGCACTCAGCAAAGTTATTTCTTAATGGTATTTGTCAGTTAGTGGTTGTCTGATGCTACAAAAAAGAGACAACAGAGTGGTCATGCCACAGTTAAATAAATCCTAAATATCTTTTTAATAGTTTTCAATCTGTTTCAAGATTGTTTTGAACTTCCTAGCACTTCTTTTTTTTTTAATGTATATGATCTATAACAAATATTAATATAACAATACAAGTGAATAATTCTGGCCATACTGGAGTCAAAAGCCATAAAATGGGTTTTTCTCACACTGTTGAAGGATTTCTTCCTCTTGGAACAGACCAGTTCAGAAATCCCCAATCACTGTGAAGTTTTTGCTTTTATTCATTTGGAGATTTGACCAAAGTTTTCTCATTCTTTCATAGTAAAACAAAGATGAATGTTTCGGACTTCTCCCTGGAATACAGGGCATTGTCCTATCCTCAGGACTTTTATTTGATATGGATTTATGGATATAGAAAGCTAATTGCATAAATATATATGGATTCTTGAAAATAGCATAGTTTTGCAGGACTAATTACAGGACTTTTAATCCATGTAGAAAACTAAAATCTATGTAGAAAAAGGAAGCAAGTGCTATGACACTTCCATCTTTCCGCCGCATGTTGACACACCACTCAGAAATATTAGGATGTATTATAATTAAAGCCATAAAACATCTGCTTCCTGTCTTTCTCTGTAGATGCCAAACTGTGGAGCCTTAAACATTGTCAGCTTCTCTTTTCTTGCTCGACATGGCCAGTGCTGCCACAAATAAGACTGTCATCCCCCTGGATTCATTTACTATGGCCTTTGGAAGGCCACAGTGGGAAACAAATAAAGCAGTGGATAAATTGTGGCTGTCAAAGGCTCTTTCTTTGACATGAAATCATTCAGATATGGAAATTATTTCGTTCTGGACGTGCAGATAGGATTCTGTGGAATTAGGGAAATACATTGTACTGTACTATATGAATAAAGATAAAGGGAACATTTTGTCTTTACTTACTATATAAAGCTATATTCTGTCTTCCTGAATGACATTTTTTCTTGCACTGAAAATACACAACATTTTAGGGGACTGTAAGATGTCAGGCTGGGGTGTGGCCCCACGTAGCACCCACTCTATTTTAGACTCTGACCAGGCCAACTTTTTCCTATCCCAAGTGCATTGCTGTGACTAGTCTATCAGAAAAGTTAAAATCTAGAGTCACAATCAGGATTTCAATAATTTCTCTGAATAATTATCAGTAAATAGAATTATTCTGTGGATAGAACAGATAAATTTCAAAAGAAAGTGAGTTTCTTTGACAGTATTTTATAACTAGAACCAAACCTATTTGAAGATTTCTCAACCTCTTCTGCCAAACTAAACTACATCTGACTTTTTGCATAAAAAAGTTCAAGGCTACCATGTATATATCCTCAAAAAAATCCACGTGAATCTAGACCATGATGTTTAATGTCAGTGTTCAAGTGATGACAAATCAGCCACAGGTCTGATAAGGTGCTAAAATAATTTAGAGTCTTTGGCTTCAAAATGCATATTTTTTTCAGGGTGTAACCCTCTACCATCTTATTTCCTTCCACTAAATCTTGCTATTTTGTTTCTAATTTATGAGAGTTTTAAAATGAGATATATTCTCCTTTGTGTTTGGGACCATACTAAAAGGTATTTTCCCTCACATCTTTTCTTTTTTGCTCCCTTTACCCAGATGCTTCTGGTTTTCACAGAACTAGATATATTGATATTACAAAGTATGTTTTCTTCAGGATCTTTGTAATTTCCACATTTATAATATTTCATTTAAAAGAATTGTTGCTTTAATAAAAAAACAAACAATAATTTGATCTCACTCTAGCTTGCACAGCAAATTTTGGTGCTTGAATTTAATCTTTGCATTTTTATCATCTCTAACAGCTCATATTAAGGGTCCATGATATAGAGTAGAAGCAACTCCATATGGATTTTATTACATTCCTCTGTTAGGTTAAATGACCTAAAATTATGCAGGCATTTTGCCACTGATCTATTATCCAGAAGCAAAAAATAAAGGTAGAGGGAGAGTGCAAATAAATAAAACCTAAAACTGACTTGAGCAGGAAGCAGTTTGTTGGCAAGATTTTAACCACCACTTGGTTTGTGGGCATAAGAAACACAACTTTTGTGTATATAACAGCAACCTCATAGAGAAAGTAGCAGAGGGATTGAATTAATTTCTTTATCTAATACAAATACATTCTCTCTGTTAAATTCCCACCACAGCATCAAAGCACTGTCCTGGAAAAGCTTCTTGCTCACAGTTGACAGATATGAGCTGTCCTTTAAGTCTACAACACCACTATTTTTCTAGATGTAATCTGATATGCCTTTGATCTTGGTAAATTTAACACTTCCAGCACAGGACAGAGGGGTACTAGAAAAGGAATATTAATCTAGAGAAAGTGTTTCCATACATGTGCAAAATTCTTTATAAAAATGGTGTAAGAACATCACATAACATGATGCCGACAGTGTTCTGCCTGAGGAGCCTTTTGTGGAAAAACCAAATACAGCTGGGGAGTGTTAGTGGGATATGTATGTAAACTCAGGGAAAACAAGGGAATCCTACATTAAAATGCAAGTTGCTGATTTACCTTTTGGGAAAACAGGACTTTCATTTTATTCTTAATGTGAAAGGAGGTACTGCTGATTTGGTGTGAAATTCTTATCACATCTTCACAGACCCCATCTATAGTGCATTTATTGTGGGTTCCATGCACCTTGATGGTCCTCCATAACTCAAAATGCTTCTCTTCCACTCAGTGACAAGGCCCTTCACAAGCTCTTTTGGAGTTTGCCCTGGTTTTTGTCTCATCGTATTGACCCACTCATATTGCCAACCACGCCCTCTTCAATGCCCTGCTCTTCTCCCTCCTCTGCCTCCTCCACCTACCTTTCTGCCTGAGCTTTTACATTCAAATGTTTTCCCTATGTTTGTGCATAGGGATATTTGTACATCAGAGTAATATCTACATAAGCAGTTCCATGTCCTTTAAGCACTACAACATGCAAAATGCATCATCACAAAATGCAGTCTTAGAGATCAGTTATGGTTGATTGCTTGGCAGACAAACTCAGTGGGCTGAATTACTAGATGTGACATATTTTAGAATTATTGGTTTGGGTAGTGAATTATACACTGAAAAAAGTGTTTTAGTTTCTGTATTATTAACTGTGTTGGCACGAAACAATATCTACTAATTGTTTTATTTCATTTTAGTTTACTTGAGCACAGAATTCTAGAAATGGAAGAAAGGCACAAAGAGGAGCTGGCCACTTTGAAGGAGGAAAAAGAGAACCTGCAAACCTTAGTCACACGACAAAGCTACATAATCCAGGAATTGGAGAAGCAGTTAAACAAGGCAACAAGCAATAACAGTGTCCTGCAGAAACAGCAGCTTGAATTGATGGATACAGTTCACACCCTGATCACCCTCTGCTCCAAGGAAGGAGGTAAGAAAGTGACATTATAAAACGTCAGAAGTGCTAGGAAATTTCTTGTGAATTAAGTCCTGAATTTTCGGAAAAGCAAAACTTAATGGTCTTATTCCAAGAAAGAAGAAGACATTATAATTAAGGAGAAAAGAGCTGATAAGAACCCACAAATCAAATAAAGTTCAGACTGTGCTGAGGCTGACCCTTGTACCAACAGCCATATCTGATTATTTGAAATTAATATGATTGATTTTTTTTATATCTTTACCATAGCAGATATAGGCCAAAATTATGTTGCCTTTGCACTAGCAATACTGATTTGTTCCACTGAGGATGTCTCCTTCTGCTGGAAGTAAGCGAACCAACCATGGATCTTTACATGTGTCTGTACCTCACCTACTCTTGACTTCTCTTTCAGTCAATTGAGAGAACAGGCTGCTAACCAAAGGAAAGTAATTCAGAGGTTTTTTATGTGTGTGGGTTATAATATTGGTGATTTTG
>WAAE01023284.1:0-12626 GCA_013400495.1 Nicator chloris
GAAACATAATTTGAAAAAGGTAGCGTTCTATGGTAGGAGTGAGAGAGAATGAAAAATTCACACCTTTCCCCTATTGCCTTTCATGAAATTCAGTGCATAGAATCATAAAACCATTGAGGCTGGAAAATTGCTTTAAAATCAAGTCCAACCATTAACCTAAGACTGACATGGTCCACCACTAAGCCATGGCCCTGAGTGCCACATCTGCACCTCCTTTAAATACCTCCAGGGATATCACTCAACCACTTTCATAGGCAGCCAACCCCAGTGCCTGACAATTCTTTTGGTGAAGAAACTTCAGCAAAAATCTTGTTCCATTTATCTGTTTTGCTCATTCGTATTTATTTGTAACCACATTTTCAAACCCATTCCTAACATTAAATAGCCAAAAATAATAGGTTAAAAGTATTTAATAGCCTTAGACATTGAATTAATTTCTGTTTCAATTAGAGCATGACTTTTTAAATGAAAAACATACACTAAGATCTTACAGATTAGCAAGGAAGAATCTTTTACTCCTAGCAAACCCTGACAAACAGTCACATCCTGCTTTATGTTCCCAAACTATGAACTGGTCTTGGTTCTACCTAAAATAATCAAAACACTTCTGTATTTCCATTTCTTTCAAATCACTACTCCTCACAATGTGAGAAACTGCTCCTTTTTAGATCCTCCTTTGCTTTACTCAACCAACACAGCATCAGGATGACAACTCTGAGTAGTTTCCTTTCCTTTGCTACCTCTAAACCCATCCTTCAAATTGGTACAGTAAAACCCCATCAATCTTTGCACAGAAACCATTAATTTCTCCTGCTTTTGAGGTTTTATGCAGTACTTATTTTCAAAACCCCTCAGATTCATTTATGATGAAACATTTCTTTAGATAGCCATGGTGTTAAGAGTTACAGATACCCTAATTATAGTCTTCAGTTTTCTCTTATTTCCTCCTATTACTTTGTCTATTAATAATTTCATGAGATTAGCAAAAATGGCAACTAAAGGAAAGAAACCCAGCATTTTCCAAGAGTAGCCAAGAGATAGAGAGACAATTTGACATGAAGTTACTGTTAATTTTGAACGCATATACTGAGTCAAATTCAGCACAGTGTTCCTGGATTGATGGTGAGACACAAAGGCAAAATTCAAATCACCTTCCCCCCTATCCACGCCTTCTTCCCCTGGCTCAGCTTCACCCCTTCACTCTCAGCTCCTTTACCCCATAGTGGTGCAGGATGTATTGTTGTTTCTCTGCTGTAAGTTTGAGGCCAGCACTTCACAGGGGTCCTTGCTAGGTACCAGACCAGTAGATGCTCCACTTTTCATTGGCTCCAAGACGAGAGCAGAACACAGATGATGCTGCCTAAGAGTGGGTCTCCTTCCAGGATTTCTCCGTATCACATTTCAACAGCTTCCAGACAACAGAGATCTGTAAGATCTCCAATTTCTTTTGAAACAATCAAAACCACAACAACCTTTACAAAACTCAGATAGCCTACATATTGAAATTTTGATTTGAAAGTCAGAACATTCAGTCAGAGTGCAAGAGGAGGCCTGGGCACTTCAGAGACCCACCTGCATTTCCTACAGTTGCGATTAACTCAGAAAACATATTTCCACTTACATATTTCCAAAAACGTAACAAACAAAGTTTCAAAAGCTTAAGCTTTAAACACTTAAGAATTGGAACGGCATAGGTAACTTCTGTTGAGTCTCATTTCTATGAACAGTGCTTCTCCTTCAGCAGCATAACAGTGGAAATGGGAAGCAGAGCAAGATGATCTGACTTAGGCAGTGAGGCACACGTGCTGACAGCCATCAATAAAAGTATCACAGACACAGCTTTCCTGCTAAAGTGTGAATTAACACAAATCAGTCACTACAAGTAAAGGTACCTCAGGTAGCTAAATGTCAGGGCTGTGGCTGCATAACTGCCTGGTTTGAATGTGATTGATCAGTCTTTACAGTATCAGGCCCATTAAGGAACTACACACCTAGATCATGCAAGTCAAAAAGTTCCTCTGAGCCCTTGTGGCCCAAAGGGTCTAGCACAGCAGGAAACATTCACAAATCCCAATCCGGGGCAGGATCTCTTAATGGAGCTGCCCCCACGACTTTGTCTCTTCCCAAGGATTAGTCTGTAGACTAGGGAATTATCATGACATGCACACACAGACTCGTAATATCTAACGATATAGATAACCTACCCAATGTTCTACTGCTCCATAATTATCAGATTATTATTAATGACACAACGCAATTAAGAAATAGATGGCCAGGAAATAAGAGTTATTTTTCTCTGACACTTGTTCACAGCCTCCTTAGCCGATGCTTTAGCAAACACTGAAGGCCTTCCAATTTCAGTTGAAGTAAACACAACACACAGTGCTTAAGTTCTCTCCTACAATGGGGGCTTTTCAAAAATATTTTAAAGACAATAAGGGGACAGACCTCATTTCCAGTGAGAATCCATTGTCAAGAAGTCCTGAAGATAACTTTATTCTTGCAGTTGAATTTTACAATGCCAGTGTAGTTAATTTCACACTAAGTTCTTCCAATGCAAATCTCAGCAATGCAAATAAATGTTGCTGCTCTGCCATACTGTCTCATCAGATCAAATCACACAATACAGCTTTATATGGCCTTCCTGCTTTGCTTGGCCCATTTTTGAGGGTATTATTTGCCAGTTCCTTACACTAAAGTTAAAACAGTGCTGTTACAGCTATTCTTTACTCAGTTTTAATGATCATTAATCTTCAGGCTTAAAAATACACATTCCAAAAAGCTGCTCTTGGGAGTTCAAAATTTTAATTTATTGGATTAACTGGTAATGGGTTAGAGCTGTGTTGTGTGAAAACTCCAGGAATGCCAAACTCCTTACGTTTTCAGATAAGGTTGGTACCAGTTGTAGCTTAATACTTTTGAACTGTGTGTAAATCACAGCCTTTACTCTTCTAAAGACAAAACCATGAGTTTTAAGTTGTATTAAGAAGAAGCAACAATAGTTTCATGACAAATCCCAGAATGCATCAGGTAATTAATTCAGCACTGGATTCATGAAGCACTACTTATGTCTTATAACTAGATCAAACTACACAAGACATGACTTAAGTTTATTCGAACATATTGTGTGCAGTAAGTCTAATATTTCCATTTCATAGAAAACAGTTTCAGACGTTTCCTCTGGCTGAAACAGCAGGTGCTGTGCTACCTTTCAGTTCTGGCCAAAGAAGCTGGGTGGTAGCCTCTGGACACCACTTGCACTTCTGCAGCTGACCACTACCATGCTGAGATTCATCCCCAATGGTGTGAAGATGAGGAGGATCCTTTTTGAACTTTAGGAAATATTGCTTAGAGAAATCTGACAAATTCTATACTCCTGGTCTGTATAGGCATAGATTAAAAGGCTTGACTTAAAAAAAAAAAAAAGCTTCAAAGTCATGTGTTACCTTAGCCAGATGAGTATTGATCCATTTTGTGAAAGTCCGTTTCTGCACTGACTCTTGCTCATCTGAGAATAAAAGGAAATCAGTTTGATTAGACATCAATGGATACTTTCAGATTTACATAGCAGAAGATTAAAATTTCCTACTGACAACAAATGTATTCTGCATTTGCCAGAAATAACTCTATATTTTATTGAGACAGTTGATTTTGCCTCTAAATACTCATAACAAATACTTCATGTTCTGATACCTGACTATTTGAAGAGTTTCACAGCAAAGTTCAAGCCTTAACAAGCCAATGACCGGAAAGGGACCATTTAAAATCTAAATGTCAAGATAAATTTGAGTTCTAAATCCACACTATACTTACCCAAGTTCTGAGCACCTAGAACATTTCTATACTTTTCAACTAGAATCCACATCTCCCCCGGTCAAGCTGCTTTTATGTAGAAAGTCAGCTAGGGGACTTAGGAAAAAAATATTTCTTAGCATATGTATTTAAAAATGTTTAGAATGTTGAATTAAAGATTTGAAATTGCATTATCAAACTTATTTGTCCCCTGGGAGATGGTGCCAGCAAGGAGCCATTAGCTAGTTCAGGCAGTTTCTACACCACTACTTACTACATCCCTTAGTCCTGTCTCGAAGCACTTGTCTGGTTTATAGCAAACATCTCTGACTGTCAGATCGTCCCTGCGGGACAGCTGCCAGATGCACAGCTAAAAATACCTCCTGAATCAGCTCCTCCAGCTTCAGCAACAAGGGTCACAGCAGTGGAAGGAAGAGCATCACAGCATTATAACCAATCCACAAAGTCCTGCCCCTTTCTTGTGGGTAATCAGTTTTGACACACGGAATAATTTCACAGCAGAGGTATTCAAGAATTTATGACAGAGATTTTTCTTTCAAAAATAGGAGGAAATATCTATTTCATGGAAAAAAAAATCATGCTACTACCATCATCAGTTCTGAATGAACACCTTTATTTCCCAACAGAAAATTCAAATAAATACAATTGTTGTTTGATGATATTTACTTTTCATAAGAATACGTGCATATCCCAAAACCTACAGATGGAATATCTAAATTTAGCTCCTGCTTTTGCTAGTGAGTTGTGCAGCACTGAACAGCATTTTTCCTATTCCACATCTGTAAAATTAAAATGGAATATTCCTTAACATCCATTAAAGTTCTGGAATAGATAACTACTAAGCTTATTGCATTCCTAACAATAAACTCTCTAATTTACACTCATGCCATGCTGCTTCACAATTAGGGTATATAGGGATAGAAATCACCACACAAACTTCATCGGTCAAAATGTTATCTTCAGTTGGTCAGTAGCCATATACAAGCTCCCAAAAAGTGTTTGTGCATTATAATTGAGGAATATTTTCTTTATATATAAACACCATCTCATATATGAGAAACACCAGAGAGAAAAAGATACTTACACTCACCAGCACCTATTGCTAGATTTTCACCGTTTATGTTAAGAAAATAATTTTGCATTCTTCAGTGTCCTTTGAAATCATTGGGCAGGATTACATAAGTTTTAAAAATTTATTACATTCTCAGAATCTACTTGTTGCAGTCATGGGCAAGTTATGAAAAATATCACTAAGATACCACATCATGCTTCTTTCTACACTGACTGTTTTTGGCAGGAGGTGTCTTGACTTTGCATGTGACAACTGTTTTTACATTCTGAAAAACAGACTTCCCACTGCATGGTTCCTAATCGTGAACAAGCTTTCCTTTTGACACACAGTAAACATCAGCCGTGCTCTGCAATTACATGTGCAGGTAGTCAAATTAATTTCCATGGAAGTACTTGCACACTTCTACTGGGTTGCTTGTGAATAGGTGTAGGGATAGAGATCAAGCACATACACAGTTAATACAGTTCTGCCTTAATTCACACCTCTGCAACTCAAAAAAAACTCCCCAGCAACCCTGATACAACAAAGGCATGCCAAAAGAAATAAACCAGGCCTTCAGAAGTGAAACTTCTCATCAATGAAATGAGTGAAAATGATTCTATAATTTGTAGTTTCAGTGCATCTTGGTGATTCAAGAAACAGCCTTCTGACAAAAACTGGAAATCAGAGACCAGCTTCCAGCTTCTAAAGAGACAATCAGCGAGCAGAAGACCCACAGTTTCAGTCATACCAACAAACAGCGGAAATAGCCCTTCTAAATAACCTGTTTCAAGGGAATTTATGTGAGCAATATATTCTTTATGAGTCTAACTAGAACTAGTAACAGTAAAGTTCCCTTGGTTCTAGCATTTATTTTATAGGCTTAAAATGAACAGATTTTACCGCTGTAAAATCTGTGTCTGAACATAACACAAGCAGTGCATTGATTTTTAAAATTCCATTGTAAATATGCTTTTTACAAACTGAGCTGGAAGCAGTTGTGTTACTTTCATTGATTAAATTCTCTGTACAGGTACTGCTTATCTACACCCACCAACCCTATGTGTCACGCAGTTCCTTAACGCTCCCCCCACTCGCAAGGACTGTCGGCTCCGTAGTCGCAGCACTTACCCTGCTGGCACTGAAAGAATTCAGGAAGCACATTCAAGGACAGGAGATTTCTGCCACCAGCACCTTTATAGTGAGCCATAGCACTGCTGCTGCTGCTGCTGTGGATGCTGCTGCGGCTTCTACCCCTCTCTCATGTGCAGCGTTTCTTTAGAATACAGCCAGAAGTAATTTTTCAACAATGATCCGATTTCTTTCCCTCACTGGAAATGCAGGCCTCTCACAGAAATCCCTCCACCATCTCTTATCAGAGAATTCACATGAAGCCAAACCTTAAAAACATCCTTATATGTTCTTGCAGAGATGCAACAGCCAGGCAAAGCCAGCTGTATTGGAAGCAGCAGTTCTGCTGGTGTCACTGCCATCATCCTTCCCCACTGTTTTTCTGTGGAAAGATTTTATTATCCCAGCACCAGCCAATCCGCTAGCAGAAATCTCTGATGTCAAGAGCTTGAATAATTCATCCAGGGACCGCGACAAGCCAACTACGCTGCTGACATCCTAAAGCTAAAAGATGTGTGCAAAAATTGATGCAGCTTTCTCACCAGTGCTCTTTCAACAACATAAAGCTCAGTAAGTAAAAACGGTTGGCTGGCACAGACCTTCTTCTCTAGGTTGTCACACATATAAAGGAAAGCAGCTTTTAAAAACAACCACTTGGGTTCATTGCATACCCCTCTGAGACAGGGATGGCCTTCAGCTTTGCAACTGAAAGTGGAAGAAATAGCAAGCAATGAATCTGAACAGATATGTAGGCCACTTAGCTTTGAATAATGTATTTGATCTGTTGTACAAGGGGCACAAAACATATGTAAGGATGCTGAGAGTTTTTGGAGTGTGCCTAGATCAGGCTGAAACATTCTCAAATTTCTGATAATATGCAGTATTTTCGATTTCATTAAATTAGAGCACCAGAGCACTTGAACAGGTACTTTTTTTCTCTCGTAAAACGAAGGCAGATATGAAAAATCCTCTGTGGAGATTCATATATTATTCCCCTATAGGGGCCAACAGAGTAATACACACTATTGAAATGAGAATAAAAAGGCTCACTTTTATTATGCCATTATTGTAAATGTATCATTATAGAGGTCAAATTCAAAATTCTATTTCTGTAAAACACAAGGACTCTGACAATATGATTCTGCATCTGATAGAAATGTTGCAACAAAGATATCTTTAATCAAATATCTTCTTTTAATTGGCTGAAAATATCTTCATATTTCTAGAAACCTTTTCTGTACTAAAGCATCACCAACAGACTATCTTCCTACATGAATATTTTGATTAGGCAAAAAAAGACAAACGTAATTGGATATATTTACGTTAAAACATTTCGAACAAATTATTTGGATCAATGAACAGAATCAACTATGCATCTTCCAACAGTTATGAAGATGCTGATGGAATGTTCATCATGCACACTTTCTCTAATGTCTGCTGTGATGCTGACAGGTGTGTACTGTGCAGCAGCAGATGGCACAACAAGCACCTGGTGCTTGGGGATGGGACAGTGCAGGGGACAAATACCGGGTTCTGCTCCAAGGTAGCACAAGAAGGAGGCTCATGCACAGAGTCACAACAGAGTCAATTTCACACAGGTCTAATAAAAGCATCTTGATTGATTCTCACAGACTGAAAAACGTGAAGATTTGTTTTGTTTCTTGCTTTAGTGAAATTCACGTTCCTCACAGCCCCTCTTTTTCAGCACTCTTTTTTTTTTTGTTTTCTTTGGTTTTGATAGTTCTGCACTAAAACCACCAAAGAGCTTTTTGTTTTATTTTGTTTTCCAGGTTTATGTCATAATGCTAAATCAACCTGGAAGTACAGAAAAGTCTCCCAAAACAGCTGCAATGTTTCCATGTCACATGAAAACACAGCACAGAAAGCAGTGGACAGCACCTCAATGGAAAATTCTGATTGATGAGCAGTATGGCATACATTTTCTAAAGCTTTCAGTAAGTTATGTTATATAACAATTCCTATCTTCATTAAGGACAGCTTTAACTTAAAGCAGCTGTAGAAATCATTGCAGAGTGAAAGCAATAATGTGGGGACACTGCTATGAAAAGGGGCAATATTTTAAGCTACATCATTTAATCAATGCTTCCATGACAGGTGGCTTATCCCAACTTGGGCTACTGCACAGGGGCAATGCAAACTCATTTCTTGCGCTTTAAACCACCAGTTGATGGTTTTTTATGGGACAATGCTAGGAAAGTTCTGTTTTTTAAAAAAAACTCCAAACAACCAAATTAAATTTGGTGGTAGCTCGAAAGTATATATTTTTTCTAAGTTTATAGGTTTAATAGTAATTCTATAGACTTTAGGATAAAGAAAGGATGAAAGCAAAGAGGGAAAAATTGTTTTCAGCAGCCATTGCTACTCGGTTGACAACAAGACTTAGCAGTATCAATACAAAGAATGGGAATATATTTTTAAATTCCTCATGCATTTATCCATTTTTTGTATTTTAAGGTGAAAGACAGCATTTGTCAAAGTGCAACTTTCATTTACATGCTTCTACTGAATGTGCTTTATCAGAGATGGCGAGATGGTCACACTAACAGACCATTCATCTAATATTCCAAGATTTGGGATCTAGGTGTACACATCACCCATATGCTGCTCCACCACAGAGCACCAGTCTGCTCCCCATCAGTTTCTGCAGAAAGAAAATCCATGCACAAGGGCCAGAGGGGAATCAGTCATCCTTGCCCAAACCCCTACTAGAGAAAATGATGGGGATCAGCTCTCTGGGGTTTGCACAACGTACAGGTAACCTCAGTACAGTCCTTTGAGAGCCAAAGGTTTCATGTCATTTGGAAGAGTGCAAAGAGAGAAAACCCCCACACACTGGTGGAATAATTACAGGAAACTGAAGTATGGAGAAGCAGGCTCACATCTGCAGCAGCATTAACTGCTGTGTCACATGCTGCTGCACAGCAACTGGAACACAGCTGAGGACTTTCTGCTCTTACTGTCTGAAATGTATTTACAGAATATGTATTTTAAATTTAAGCAATTCTTACTGATTTCCTGCACTTCCAAGAAAGAGAGTCTATCTAGCCACTATTTAGAAAGATACAAGGAATGATTCCATTTATCATCCAAAGAAGGTCGCATTTAAAAAAAAAAAATCAGTTTAGAATAAAGTACAAAGTGAACAAATCAATGTGTCTTCTTTTGTTCTCAGTCAATTTATTGCAAGCACAATCAGCAAACAGGCTCTCTGGAAGGACATATTGTGGACTGTGCAAGCAGATTAAATTTTCGAAATCTGTGAAACAAAAAAATTTAGCCAGCATCAGAGAGTATGTGCTTTAACTCAGGCTGTTGGCTGCACCTCACAGCAGCACTTAAACTGTCACAGCATATGTTTATACTGTGGGACTTGGGAGATTTCCAGTCCTTAAATCCAAGGTAAGGCCCTGCTGTGGCCATATTCTCATGAGCACATCAGATGTTCCTGAGCCATCCACACTCACATTATGCCACACTTTCCTGCGCTCTGGTTTTCACAGGAAGGAACAGAGCATGAAAATAGCACAGTGCAGTGATTTAATCTTGATTCTTAGAAGCCAGGACATGGTCAGGACATAACTGCACTGCCCCTAACTGCTCTTCACTTTGATCACAAAACTTCCCTTGGTGTTTGGAGAAACAAATGAGAACAACATGATTTCTGCAGTGGATCAGAAGATATGTCTAAAATATCTTTTTGGGGTTTTTTTGACTCTGTGCATCCTTCCCATTTCCAGGCCTTGCAGCATACTTGCTCCTATTTTGTGTTTTGAATGACTAAAAATAGGATAAACTGAAATGAAATTGCTATGCACCATATTTTGCCTATATGGACTGCATTTTTTTCTTCTGCACATGTAGAAGCAGAATGCATTCACAACTAATCAGTGAATGTATTTGCATTTTATGTTCACTGTGTATTTGCCTGTGCTGCTGCACTACTATTTTCATCTAGTTTAATACTGCTGCATTAAACTCCACGTGATGTAAACATATTACTCACATATGACTCACTTTCATAGTATCCCCACTTGAATAAATACAGTCAGAAATTAAAAGATCACCATTTAGAAAACCATTATAGGCACACTGAATTCATTTTTAAAAGCAGCACCCTGAAGAAGATACTAGCTAAAATCAGGATACCCAACATTTGAGTTAATCAAGTGTAATGGTTTCAGCTCTGTCTGAAAGGCTCACGATTTGCTGCTCTGCAGGTATCTGTTTGTGCACCAGTTTGGCACAGAGGACAGTGAAATTAAGTGTTCACACACACATGTCTTTTCCTGCATCAATAGGTATGGTGAGAACAGCCTGATATAACTGATCAGACTCAACTTACAATTTTTTCTTATAATTACTCATTGTCCTTAATTATATACTTAAATGGATGGTTTGGATGGTGACAAATCAGATAGAAATTTAGAAAATCCAGTGACTTTCATTAATAAGGATAACTATCCTACGTAGCACTCCTATTTCAATCTATTCATGCTAATAAGTAGGCACATTAGTTTAAAAATTAGTTTTAGTAGATAAAAGAGATTTTAGTATTTAAAGACACTGATGAGAAATCATCCTCTTGTCTATAAACTACCTACTACAGTAGCATCTGCAATGACCATAATTTAAAAAAGAAGGTCCTAAACAAATATTTTCAGGGTTTTGTTACAGTCCATTGCAGTTCTGCAACTGGCATCATGTTGCCATTTACACATTCTGCAGCCATTCTTCCTATTGACATGAAAACCTTTTGTGTAATAACCTTTGTGTGCTGTTGGTCCACTCCCACAGAGCTTTTAAAAATGTCAAATTTAAAAGGAATTGCCAAATGCAATTGAAAATTGCCACATGCCACATTGAAAAGAAGTCTAATTTTTAACAGAAGTCTTAAAGACAAGCAGTACTTGCATCAAATCTTTTAAAGAAAATAACTTAAAGAACATCTTTTAAAATGTTGGTTATAGATCTATAGGTAATCTGGCTCAGTACCAATATGGCTACAAGTATCTTTATTAGCTAGGGCTTTAAGCAGTCATTCTGTGGTCAAGAAAGGTACTTAAAAAGCAGATATAAAAATAACTATGAGATCAGATTGAAGGTAGCAGATCTCTGAAAATGGAAAGCAGGAGCTCTAATCCCACCTTTTACACACTCCATGGCACTTACATGAACTCCTGAAACAAGGGAGAGTCTTGCTTTCCTGAAGCCAAACTTGTCAGGCAAGCAAATTACTGTAACAGTCATCACTGATCTGCAGTAGATTTGCTAATATTGTTTGACATTAATAGAACTGCATTGTGCACTACAACCTTTGAGAGGCTCTGCAAAAATTTCAGAACTGAACTGGAATTCGAATGTTTAATGTTTCTCTGTCATAAGACACAGAAGCGGAAATGCACTGCAGCAAATGTGCTGCTTGGAGCAAATTTCTACTACCAGTAGTAAAATTACCATTTTTCTAAGTGAATTCATTAACCTAAAAACAGTGGGAAAAACAACTTGATTTGGATATGGAAAAGCTCAGCATCTACTGAAATAAATCAAAACTAATGGAGATATACTGAGCACACACTGTCCAATGGATTAAATCAGGATATAAAGGTCTTTTACTACAGTGGTATTTTTAGTATGTTGCTCGTAAATTCAGAATATTCACCAATAATTATATGAAACATTTCTATTTGTTTATAGTAGCAAATCTTGTAATAACTCTAATACAAATAAAAGAGACTAGAGCAAAACAACAGAACAGCTCAAAATCAGTAAAAACATAGACATGGTAGTAAGGATTAAAGCAATACTAAATTTTGTGGCACCAAATAATATATCCTGCTATACTGTAAGACGAAAAACCCACCACACAGAAAGGAAGCAATCTGTCCAACAAACACCAGGCAACACTTTGAGATGCTAACTATCCAAAAGTGAGGGATTTTCAAGGAAATCAAATTGGGCAATGTCTTGAACAGAAATAGATTTCCCCGAAAATGACAGCTACTTTTGAGATCCACACTCTTGCAGTCTCTGTGCTGTCTGTCCCAAACGGCACATGAACATCCTGGAAAAATACGACTTTGACCAGCGTGTCTGATAGAGCCCATGCCCAACCAGGGAATTCTTTTAATGAAAGCTGCACAGGATCAACCATTTTGAAGTTCAACCACTTTTATCCTCAAGTTAAATAACCAAATAGCTCACTGAGAACATCGAATGGCCTAAAAATTCAATGAGCCCTCAAAGTGATAAGAACCACAGATCTGTCTGTGGTGTTCAGTTCAGCCAACCAAAGGTAAAAGAGGCTGTTAAAACTTCAAGGCAGACTGGTGAGCTACAAAGTGCAATCCTATTAGGATTTGTTTCAGTAAAAACTTCATTCCTACAGACAACTCTATTAGGGTAACTAAGTGCTATCTAGGGCTGGAAGACTGTGTAATTGCTCAAGCAGGGAAAGATAAACAAAGCTAGTAAAGAAACTACCTGATAAAGTGCTACAGACAGTGAAGAATTACAAACAAGCTTACGACTTAGGGCAAACAATGCTTTTAAAAGTCAGTGGAAATAAAATTACTTTTCATCAATCAATTTACAAGCTATTTGTGATGCCAAG